>CM060884.1:26140000-26740000 GCA_030762935.1 Hymenopus coronatus
CTATTACAACTACTACAGCTACTACAACTCCTATTACAACTATTACAACTACTACAACTACTACAACTCCTACTACAGCTACTCCAACTATTACAACTACTACGGCTACTACAACTCCTACTACGCATATTACAACTGCTACAGCTACTACAACTACTACAGCGACTACAACTCCTATTACAACTATTACAACTACTAAAACTCCTACTACAACTGTTAAAGCTACTACAGCTACTACAACTCCTACTACAACTATTAAAACTGCTACAGATTTTACAACTCCTACTACAACTATTAAAACTACTACAGCTACTACAACTCATACTACAACTGTTAAAACTACTACAGCTACTACAACTCCTACTACTACAACTATAACAGCTACTACAACTATAACAGCTACTACTACTATTACAACTGCTACAACTGCTACAACTACTACAGCTACTACAACTACTACAGCTACTACAGCTGCTACAGCTACTACAGCTGCTACAGCTACTACAACTGCTACAGCTACTACAGCTACTACAACTACTACAGCTACTACAGCTGCTACAGCTGCTACAGCTACTACAGCTACTACAAAATACTACAGCTGTTACAACTACTTCAATTGTTACAACTACTACAAGTGTTACAACTACTACAAGTGTTACAACTACTACAAGTGTTACAACTACTACAAGTGTTACAACTGCTACTACAAGTGTTACAACTACTTCAAGTGTTACAGCTACTACAAGTGTTACAGCTACTACAAGTATTACAACTACTACAAGTATTACAACTACTACAAGTGTTACAGCTACTACAAGTGTTACAGCTACTACAAGTGTTACAGCTACTACAAGTATTACAACTACTACAAGTGTTACAGCTACTACAAGTGTTACAGCTACTACAAGTATTACAACTACTACAAGTGTTACAGCTACTACAAGTGTTACAGCTACTACAAGTGTTACAGCTACTACAAGTGTTACAGCTACTACAAGTGTTACAGATACTACAAGTGTTACAGCTACTACAAGTGTTACAGCTACTACAAGTATTACAACTACTACAAGTATTACAACTACTACAAGTGTTACAACTACTACAAGTGTTACAGCTACTACAAGTGTTACAGCTACTACAAGTGTTACAGCTACTACAAGTGTTACAGCTACTACAAGTGTTACAGCTACTACAAGTGTTACAGCTACTACAAGTGTTACAGCTACTACAAGTGTTGTTAGAACTACTTCAATTGTTACAACTAATACAAGTGTTACAACTACTACAAGTGTTACAGCTACTACAGGTGTTACAACTACTACAAGTGTTACAACTACTTCAAGTGTTACAGCTACTACAGCTATTACAAGTGTTACAACTACTACAAGTGTTACAGCTACTACAAGTGTTACAGCTACTACAAGTGTTACAGCTACTACAAGTGTTACAACTACTACAGCTGTTACAGCTACTACAAGTGTTACAACTACTACAAGTATTACAGCTATTACAAGTGTTACAACTACTACAGCTGTTACAACTACTACAAGTCTTACAACTACTACAAGTGTTACAGCTACTACAGCTACTACAGCTACTACAAGTATTACAGCTACTACAAGTATTACAGCTACTACAAGTATTACAGCTACTACAAGTATTACAGCTACTACAAGTGTTACAACTACTACAGCTGTTACAGCTACTACAAGTATTACAGCTACTACAAGTATTACAGCTACTACAAGTATTACAGCTACTACAAGTGTTACAACTACTACAGCTGTTACAGCTACTACAAGTATTACAGCTACTACAAGTATTACAGCTACTACAAGTATTACAGCTACTACAAGTATTACAGCTATTACAAGTGTTACAACTACTACAGCTGTTACAGCTACTACAAGTGTTACAACTACTACAAGTATTACAGCTATTACAAGTGTTACAACTACTACAGCTGTTACAACTACTACAAGTCTTACAACTACTACAAGTGTTACAGCTACTACAAGTGTTACAGCTACTACAGCTACTACAGCTACTACAAGTATTACAGCTACTACAAGTATTACAGCTACTACAAGTATTACAGCTACTACAAGTGTTACAGCTACTACAGCTACCATAGCTACTACAAGTATTACAGCTACTACAAGTATTACAGCTACTACAAGTATTACAGCTACTACAAATATTACAGCTACTACAAGTATTACAGCTACTACAAGTGTTACAGCTACTACAAGTGTTACAGCTACTACAAGTGTTACAACTACTACAAGTATTACAGCTACTACAAGTATTACAACTACTACAAGCATTACAGCTACTACAAGTATTACAGCTACTACAAGTATTACAGCTATTACAACTACTACAGCTATTACAACTACTACAGCTATTACAACTACTACAGATATTACAACTACTACATCTATTACAACTACTACAGCTATTACAACTACTACAGCTATTACAACTACTACTGCTACTAGAACTCCTACGACAACTATTACAACTACTACAGCTACCACAACTCCTACTACTACAACTATTACAGCTTCTACAGGTACTACAACTCCTACAACTACAACTATTACAACTACTGCAGCTACCACAACTCCTACTACTACAGCTATTACAACTTCTACAGCTACTACAACTCCTACTACTACAGCTACCACAACTCCTACTACTACAACTATTACAGCTTCTACAGCTACTACAACTCCTACAACTACAACTATTACAACTACTGCAGCTACCACAACTCCTACTACTACAACTATTACAGCTTCTACAGCTACTACAACTCCTACAACTACAACTATTACAACTACTACAGCTACCACAACTCCTACAACTACAACTATTACAGCTTCTACAGCTACTACAACTCCTACAACTACAACTATTACAACTACTGCAGCTACCACAACTCCTACTACTACAACTATTACAGCTTCTACAGCTACTACAACTCCTACAACTACAACTATTACAACTACTACAGCTACCACAACTCCTACTACTACAACTATTACAGCTTCTACAGCTACTACAACTCCTACAACTACAACTATTACAACTTCTACAGCTACTACAACTCCTACTACTACAGCTATTACAACTCCTAATACTACAGCTATTACAATTACTACAGCTACTAGAACTCCTACGACAACTATTACAACTACTACAGCTACTAGAACTCCTACGACAACTATTACAACTACTACAGCTACTAGAACTCCTACGACAACAATTACAACTACTACAGCTACTACAACTCCTACTACTACAACTATTACAACTTCTACAGCTAATGCAACTCCTACAACTATTACAACTACTACAACTCCTACTACTACAACTATTACAACTTCTACAGCTACTACAACTCCTACTACAACTATTACAACTACTATGGCAACTTCTTCTACTACTACTTTTACTACTACAACTGCTGCTGCTGCCGGTGCCGCTGCTGCTGCTGCTGCATAATAGTATTTTGTAAATTCGCTATGGATAAGTGGGTATATATTTTTCATTTTATTATTTTAAGACCCTATCGGACCTATGAGTGTATTAAAACTAAAACCATATAAAAAATGCAATGTCTTAGCCGACAGTTAACGAGGTTTTCTCTTTTGTGCGGTTTCCCTGACCATTGATATCTATCACGGCGGCAGGTTAGGACATAAAATTCGCCATCTGACAGAAGTTTTTCTTGGCTAGAAAGTGTCTCCTTTCAGAGATAAAATTTATTTCAATGGTAAATCAATGGTCTGAGCAATTGCACGGAAACTTCAAATCTCAGCCGTAGCTTTGAAGTATTCAGATGATTCTAATTCCAAAGTAAAAGGCTTTTTAAGGTACTCAAATAATCAATATACACTAATTTTACCCAGTAAGCTATCTATGTGCCCGGGAATAAGTAATTAGTAAGTTTATAAGTCTGCAGGAAGTTTATCTTTGAAGAGATGTGCTTGATATTCTACCGAGAAAACCTGAGTTAATTGGGTAATGGTAAGTCTGCATTCGTTTTCTATTTTTCTACCCCTGGCCATTCAAAGGAAACCGAATTTAATATCATCTCATAGCCCTAGCTTTCAACAAACTTTATTATGGCTTTAGCCCTGTAAATTCCCCTATTTCCGTTCTGCCTATAAATAATTAGACAATTTTCTGCTAATTTTTAATTCGATTAGTGTGAAACAGATAGTTGTAAACCTTAGTAAAAATAGCTTTCAGGAAAAGATAGCAAACGTCAATGGGAGTGGAATACATTTTTTTACATTTACATTTACATTTTTACATTTAAGTCTTTACTTATATATCTTAATTTTATACAGAAATGAGTAATTCAAACAACGAAAAATAAGTGGGAGAGAGAGTTATCATTTTGGAGTCCGATAGGAACTTCTGTAGGTTATCTCGCTAAGTGTGTCTTAAAATTTCAGAAATAAGATGTTCTGCGAGTTTTCAAGATATTCGTTTTATATGACATTTATCATTTGCATACCTTCAATTAATTTATTTTAATTAATTAATTTCCTCAGTTGATGGCCACCAATTAGACAAAGTATAACATCACAATGAACATGTTTAAAGAGAACTTACAAAGAAAAACATAAAGAGTATAATTGAGTTAATAGTAGAAATATCCAATTAGTTCTTATAAACTTAAAATCTAATACACATCTTGATAACACTACATTATTAGTTTCAAAATCATACATCAAAATTTAATACATTTACATAGCATCAGCATTAAAATATATACAAATGATTTCTGAAGATGAGAATAGATCCTCTGATTGCTATGATCGCTATTGTATGCAGTAGACGTTTATTCTGACCATAATATACCCAAAATCGGTGTAATGTTTGGGGTATTGTCCCTCTGGCCCCTATAGTAATCCGTGACGGATACCCTTTTAGTTTCTCTACACGTACTATGTACATAGTATATAGAGAGGGTTTTGCACTCCACCCAAAAACATACGTTTTAGGGTCCCATGTATAAAAAAAAAAATCAAAAAAAGTTCAGTGTGTCCGTGTGTCTGTGTGTCGGTGAACACGGTAATTCAAAAACGAAAAGCAGCTAAAATATTAAACTTGGTATTTAATTTCAGTATCTTCCAGGGATGCGACACGAAGATTTTGAAAAATATCCACCCACTCCAAACTAACCTTTACATGGAACTTTTTTCGACAATTTTTATTTTCTCAAAAATGGCTCTAACGATTTTGATTAAGATATCTTATATTAAAATGATTTACCTGGCAAGTAACATGTATATCTTGAATTATCTTGAAATAGCCCCTGAAAACTACTTTATTCTGAATGGATTTTACGGAATTTTCATAACTGCTAAATCGTAAGAAAAAACGTAGAACACGTTAAAACATACAATTCATGTTATATACATTTGTTTGATCGTTCGATCGTTTTAGAAATATTTTTTGTTTTTAGTTTCTGCTTTGAAAAACTTGACCCATACAAACAAAGGAAGTTCAGTCACAGAGTACCGAGATTTTGACTATCTCTTTATTCTATGATACGCCCTTATTTCGGTTCTACTTACAAGGAAGCAAGTAATAATACTATTATGCTATTTTTTTTCTAGATTAGCATGAAGTTAATAGAAGCGTAAGCTTTTTTATCAATAATTTGTTCCAAAGATGTAGAGAAAGTCATGTGAATGGAACACATCAGATTTTTAGGATTACATTTTCCTTGTAAATGGGAATGGTGGGTTCAAGCATCACTCCGCTACCTTTAGATGTTTTTAGGTAATGTCGTCGTTGCGCATGCTGCTATCACTGTTGGACGCCATACACTTCCTCATGGATATCGAACCTTTTTTGTTTCATGCTTGTTGCAATCAAGTTTTGCTCTATGTGGTACAACATTTTCTAAATATATACTTTTATTTGGTATATTTTTCAGAGAATGGCAACTGTCAAATTCTTTTAAATAGAGCAGGGCTCGGTTACGTTTAGCCACTCATCGTAGTTTTAGTTTTAAATGTCATAATTCCAAAATATAAGAATTACAGTTTTAAAATAAAGTAACAATTTCGCTGTCAACAATTATCATAAGAGGTAATGAAATTATCAATAATGTATAAAGCGAGGTAAATTATTACTAGCGCGATGACACTGGTTATTTAGAAATATCATTTTTTAACAAAACAGCTTTAACAGTAAAAATACAATTTTGGTTTCTTAAGTATCAGAGTGCTCCAAAGTAATTTCATTCATCATTCAATTCCAAAACTCCACAGCACATAAAACCTATGTCAGTTATTATACACAATAATGGTGATATTTTTGCTGTATGATAAAGTTATGTCTTCTATGGTTATTTAAAATAGCATGTTATTGTTTAATTTAATCTTTCCAATAAAATAATCCACGTGATGCACTTTTAAAAACATTATCACCAAATTTTCAAGTTTGTCAGCGAAAAATATACAAATACATATAGAAAAGGTATTGCATTGTACTAAAAAATTCAATACCAATATTTCAGCGGAAATATGTATTTTGAGGACACCTGAATCCATAAAAATGTCTTTTTAGAAAAAAATTGCCCATGTGGGTGTGCATCTGCGTGTGCGTGTGTCTGTGGAGAAGACAGTTTAAAAGCAAAAGTTCGCTAAAACCAAATACATGAAACTTCTCAAGAAAATCCTAACTAACATTTACATGGAAAACATTTCGAACATTTTTATTTTCTCAAAAATGGCTTTAACGATTTTGATTAAATTACCGTTATTAAAGATATTTACATGAAAAATAAAATTTATACCTTAAATTTTCTGGGAATAGCCTCTGAAAATCTCTTCATTCTGTATGAATTTTTTATAACTGGTAAGCTGTAAGAGATAGACAGAAACTTACTAGAAAAAAATGTAGATCTCGTTAAAACAAACAATTTGTCATATAAACTTGTTTCGTAGAGTTGACCATTTCCGAAATATTCCATGTTATTCTTTACCGTTTTAAAATACTTCATATTTCTCTTACAGGAACTTGTCAACAGCTAACCCTGAAAATAAAAGGATTTCAATCCCATAGCCAGCCATCTTTCTATCCCTTTAATACCGTGTATTCCCATAGTTCCTACCTACTTGCAAGCAAGCATGCAATACGACCATTTCCGCTGTTGTTTATATGGATTAGCATGAAGTCGGTAGAAAAATAAGCTTTTTAGCAATAATCTTTTAGAGAAATGTACCGAAAGTAATGTGAATGGAATGTATCCAATTTTTCTCCAAATTTATGCATTATTTTGAAGCATAATATAACCATTTTCTATAGTTTACTTCTGAAATGCTGTACGAAAGTTTTGAAACGAAAGAGTTAAACTTTGCATCGTATGGAGTAATTGAATATAGAAAAGAATTAGAAAAACTTAGGTAGTAAACGAGGTTTAAAGTTCGACGTATGTATTAATAAGCTGCGACTACCCAGTTATAATTTCAGTTAAACAGTAGTCAGAGTGCACTAAGCGGGAAAAATTACATTTTCCTATAAGTTTAGATTTCATATTTTATTGTTAAAAAGAGTATTTGTATTAATTTTCTCAAATTTTAGTTCATATATAAAAGTATTGAAGCGTTATGTTTTCTCGCGCAGGGAAGAACCACAGCACACTGAAAGCTTTCTCTTGCATGTACGCTGGATATATTATGTTGGCTGCATGTCTGATGTCTCGATATGGAATGAATTGTATTGATTGACCCGTGAAATCTGTTCTTCTATCCCTCTTTTCCTTTACACACACACACACACACATACACGCGTACTCAATCACACTGCACACATTTGCATAAGTACATATTCTAAGTAGTGTTTTTTACAACTATATAAATTAATGAAATGCATCTATTTTTTTCAAAATAGGCAACTATGTTCAAATTATCCTTTCAACTGCTTCTTTACCCTTAAAATAGCATCATCAAATTTTATAAGTGTAATACTTAAGTTAGAAACAAAAACAAGGAGACTTGGATTTTTTTCTTTTAATAAAACAGTAATTATTTGTAACTTACAAGCCATGGCCAAATATATGCTAATATTTGCCTATAGTTGCTGCAATTCTATTATAATCATAGGAATGTTTCTAGAGACCTGAGAAAGATGTTCAACTTATTAGTTGCAGAGTCCTACAAATTATCAATTGTTTATTATGGGGTACATTTTATGAACAGATCTTGGCCGATCGCTTCATGAGCAAGTACATCAATAATATAGCTTCTGATTTCTCCAAGGCTTGTGCCATTTTACATTTAAGGTGGAGTTATCTTAAAAAAAGAGTTTTACTGGCACTTCCAATAACTTCACTGAACAATCTTACTAATACTCCACAAGTTATTCTAGACGTTCTCGGGATTCAAGCCAGATGTAATGATTAAGAGTCATCGACGTTTCGGGAGCGTGCATCTCTCTCATAATCAGGATGATTCATTCATGAGAGATGCACAATTCATTCATCATCCTGAATGATGGGAGAGATGCACGCTCCAGAGACGTCGATGACCCTTCATCACTACACCTGGCTTGAAGTCCGAGATTGTCTAGAATATGTTTGTCGCCAGGAAAACTTCAGATCCTATTTTACGCCCAAATTTTAGCTTGAAAATGCAATAGATGGTATAAGCATAAACTAAACTACAATAGTAGTAACTGTTCTTTCACCAAGTCGTGTGTAGAAGAAGATTGAAAACATAGAATGAAAGGGAAACTTTAATTCCATAGCCAGCATTGAAACTACGATCCTTCCAGTTTCAGTGCAGATTCTCGAACCAATTGAGGGAACATGGCAAAATAACGTCATGTCATTAAATTCCCCAACCATTTCGTATTTTTCGATAAACCACACGGAACTCTATTCGAGTTGATATATTCCAATAGCAATTTACAATGTCATAAATACTTTAAGTTTCTTAATTAAACTCAACTATTAGGTTAGATAGGTAGAGTCAGACTGAAAAAAATTCAATGCCATAGCTGGGATTTGAACCACAGATCTCCCGCCCTCTAGCCGGTTGCTCCTCCACTGAGCTACCATAGCAACATGCCTGCATAACATTGAATTTCTCAATTGACTCACATGTTTCCTGGTAAACTACAAAGTGATCTCAAATTATTTTGAGATGACCGCCCCAATGGCGACTTACAATGTTTAAGTCCCAGGATTCATAGATAGCCATCTATTATGTTTATTTGGTATTGGTTTAATTGTTTTACACACAAGCCGTGTGTAGGACAGGAGTTGGATAGGTAGAGTCAGACTTAAAAATGCAATGCCATAGCCGGGATTTGAACCACGGATCTCCCCGGTCTCTAGCCGGTTGCTCTTCCACTGAGCACCATGGCAACATGCCGGCATAGCATGGCATTAGGTTAGCCAATGGTTGCTTCACATAAGCCGTGTGTGGAACAACGTTGGAAAGGTAGAATCAGATTTGGTTACTCAATGCCTGCAATGTGACAATGTTTACATAATACAGGATTTTTTTTTAAAAAATTCGTGTCACGTTTTTGGAAGTAGCTAAATTTAAATACAAAGTTTGAGTTGTAACCTATTTTTTATTTTCACAGACAAAAGCATACAAACGTTCAGGTGACTGCAAGGAGTATTTATGCACAGATCTCCATAAAGAACTTTCGGAAGGAATAAGTATTTCCTCTACTTACATCAGGTTTCCCCTCCGTTGTGTACTGCTATCCACTAATAGCCAGGATTACGTGTTTTTTTTTTTTTTTAGTTTTTTTTATAATAAAAATACAGTTCTGGAGGCTTATCAGGACTCCGGCGCTGTATTCCTTTTTTTTTCCAGTTGCCTATATATCCTTAGTAGACCTTATTATTCTTAACGTTTTCCTTTTACATATACATAAACAAACATAGACACATTTACAAACACAGAAACACCTATGCCCAAGGCGGGACTCGAACCCACGATCCTGTGCACCACGAAGCGCCAAAGCGAGTCACTTTAGCGAGCGCGGCCACCGGGATCGGCTCTAACATTCAAACCCAGTGGAGGAGGATGTAGTTTTTAAGATGTAAAAGAGCTCAGAACTTAGAAAGAAAAAGCCCCAGTAAAAATTCTCCTTTTGTTACGTTTACAAGTCGTGATTTAGTCCCATAGAAGTTGATCCTTCATGTGCACATAGTGGCAAAATTGGAACTAGAAATTCCCTGATCAAGAAATCACTGTAAATATGGACAAGTAGTGCTTACATGGCGTGATGGGACAATGGAATGAATGCAATAATTTCATTGGCTATGGGCAAAGTCCTAACCTCTCGGTCCGTAACCCACGTGTCCAGGCCACATTCGATCATCTACGGGTATGCCAGCCTCTCTTGCTCCGGTCCTGGCAGATGATCCAAGAGCAGAGGACAGGGTTTCTACATTTTTAGCACAAATGTATTTTAAATTTAAGCTTTAGTGCGGTAGCTGTATGCCGTTGATAATGCAGCAGATTTTTAACTTTTAAATACCTAGTTGGTTTTTAAACTTTTCGTTTTAAGTTCCAGTTTTAGCCAGCTCTGGTTACACGCTGGACAGTTCTTTTATACTGCTCTTAGCTCTACTTTATCTGTGTATTATTTTTAAATGATGTTTTATTACTGTTCATTGCCAAGTTTTTATCATAAGAGCGCTAATGACCTCGGCAGTTGAATACCCTTAAACATCATCGTCACGTGTCACGGCACCTACTTATTAAATTCTTATTGCAAAGAGGGAACATGATACAGCAGCCTTTCCCCCCCCCCTTTTTTTTTTTTTTTTTTGTAAACTACCTGTTTTACATTCTCTACCTTTTTTATGTGCTCTGTACATAGTGTATAGAGAAGATATTGTATTGCACCCAAAATTCGTTACAGAGATTTCACAAGAAATACACGTTTTGAGAATCCCTGGTTCCAAGAAAGTCTTTTTAGAAAAATGTCCGTGTGTGTCTGTCTGTCTATCTGTCTGTCTGTGTGTGTCTGTGGGCAGCATAGCTCAAAAACGAAAAGACCATAAATACCAAACTTGGTATTTAAGTTTGGTACCTTCCAAGGATGCGACATGAAGATTTTCCAGAAAATCCCCCACTCCCAACTACCCTTTACATGGAAAAAAGTTCAAAATTTTGATTATTTAAAAAAAGGTTCTCACGATTTTGATTAAAATCTCCTATATTTAAGAGATTTTAATGACAAATCAAATGTATATCTTCAATTTTCTGGGAATAGCCTCTGAAGAGCTGTTTATTCTCGATGAATTTTGCGGAACTCATAAACCGTAAGAGATAGGCAAAATTTACACAAGAAAAAGTGTAGATCTCGTTAAAACGAACAATTTATGTTCCATACATTTTTTCGTGCAGCTGATCGTTTTAGAGATATTCCTTGATATTGATTTCAGCTTTAAAAACATAATTTTCTCATACAGGAGTTTCTTAACTTCTGCCCATACAAACAAAGGAGCTTCATTCACATAGAAACCAGCTTTTTAAACATTTGACTATCGATTTAACCTATGGTACTCCCTTATTTCCCTTCTATTTACAAGAAATCAACCAATAACACCCCTTCTGCTAATGTTTTTTCTCGATTAGTATTAAGTAACTAGAAGAATAAGCTGTTTAACAATAATTTGGAGATGTAGAGAAAGTCATGTGAATGGAACACATAAGGTTTTTTTCCTTTTTCGTGTTCCTCTATTTTCCCTAAATTTCCTGTGTTTTCTGTTTTTATAACAAATACACACATTTAAAAACACACAAACACCCATGTCCAAATGTTTTTTTTCAGAAACAGGCCCATGTGTGAGTGTGTTTGTGTGTGTGTGTGTCTGTCTGTGGACAGCATAGCTCAAAAACGAAAATACGGTTGAATACCAAACTTGGTATTTAAGTTTGGAAATTTCCAATGCTGCTACATGGAAAATTTTAGAAAGTTTGGTTTTTCTTAAAAATGGCTCTAACGAATTTGATTAAAGTGCAAATATTAAAGCCATTTCTATCACAAATAGAATGTACATCTTGAATATTCTGGGAATAGCTTCTAAAAACCTGTTTATTATGGATGAATTTTGCTTAATATGACATAACTAGTAAACGGTAAGAGATAGATAAAAACTTACTGTGCAAAAAATGTAGATCTTGTTAAAATAGACAAGTTATGCCATATTATTTTTCGTAGAGCTTACCGTTTTCGAGGTATTCCTTGTCATAAGTTTCAGTTGCGAAGTAATTATACTTTTCTCCAACGGGAATGTCCCTTTCTCTTTTGTTCTACTCCTGGTTCAGCAAAGAAGTGATTTGCCATGCCAATCACATAACGACAGCTTTTAAAACATTTGACTATCACCTAAGCCTAGTGCATTCCCTTAGTTCCAGTCTACTTATAAGGAACTAAGTAATAAAATTCTGCTAATGTTTATCTTGATTAACGTGGTGTTGAAAGAAGAAGTTTGTTTTGCAAGAAGTTTGTTTTTAGAGTAGCTAGAGTAAGTCATGTGAGCGTAACAAATCAGATTTTTATAGTAAGTATTCATTTGATAACCGTTTATGATATCTAAAAAACAGTTTATAAAGGATTATAAAGTAACAGAGGGTTCAGGATGTAGGGATTTAAAACAATCTCGCATTTAAGATTTGTGTGAAATTTTGTGTTAACTATGTGCAAAATAAACATAATTCTGAAAATAGCGTCCACTTTATCTACACTGAATATATATATATAGTGTATAGAAAAGGTTTTTAATTCTACCCAAAAATTGGATACCGAGATTTCACCGGGACTATATGATTTGAGATCGCCATTTTTAGTAAAATGTGAGTATATGTGCCCGCGTGTGTTTGTGCCTACGTACAACATAAATAAAAATCATAATTCCCTTAAAAACCAAACTTGGTATTTAAGTTTAATATTTCCCAAAGATGAATAACAAAGATTTAAAAAAAACTTTCACCTCAAACTACACCTTACATGGAAAACGTTTCAAAAATTTTGATTTTCTCAAAAATGATTTTGAGTATATACTTTCTCTAACTATTTTTATTGAAATATTTTATATGAGATATTTACATGATATATAAAATGTATATTTTGAATTTCCTGGGAATCTGAAAATCTCTTCATTCTTAATGAGTTTTGCTAAATTTTGCATAACTGCCAAACCTTATGAGACACGTAAAAACTTACTACACAAAAAATGTACGTCTCGTTAAAACTTAAAATTTATGTCAAATACTATTTTCGTGCAGTTGACCATTTCTGAGATATTTCTTGTTATTGGTTTCAGTTTTATAATACTCGTTTCACATAATGGAATTTTTAAACTCCTGACCATGAAAGAAACAGATTTCAACCACATGGCAACCAGCTTTTAAAAGATTTGACTCTCTTTAGTCTAGTTTATTCACTTATTTCCCTTATTGTTACAACAAAGAAATAATAAGACCATTTCTGCTACTTTTATCTCAAATAGCACTAAGTAGATATGAGAACAAGCTTTTATCAATACTTTTTTACACAGATATAGAGAATTTTTGTAGTGTCTAACGCTCACTTTACTTGTGGTACCGCAGGCAAAGACATTGATAAATGGAATGAAGATGGAGCTCTGGTGGAATACGAAGGTGGAGGAAGCCGGAGATGCCAGAGAAAACCTTACCTTGCGCCACTTTGTCCACCATAAATCTCGCATATAGTCTGTTGGGATCGAACCCGAGCCATCTAGGTGAGAGTTGAGTGGTCTAACCACTCGTCCACGCAGCAGCCAAAATAGATAAGAGAAAGTTATGTGACTGGGACATATATGATTTTTAATAAATATTTAAAGCAGCTTTTTCTGTTTTGTAGCCGCGAAAGCAGTAACTTGATAGCCACTTAATGTGTGGGCAAAGGCAAATTAATAGTGGATATGTCGTGATATTTTTCGTAGTTGCTGTTAAATAAAACCGCTTATTGCAGCTGCAATGCCATGCAATGCAAAAACAGGGGATTTTCACCTTTATTGTCGATAAAACCACAAATGGGCGGGGTTCGATTCTCGCGGCTTCATTTGAAGGGAAGAGAAGTTATTCCGAGAGGGCGACAGAGCCGTTTCTATGGTAACCACCCCTGGAAGCTAATGAATATAAAACGACCTGGCGTAACTCATCTCAACTGTCCTTTGTATGACTCGGCTCCGGAGGTTCGCATTACAGGACGCTTTATTTGTTTTGGCGGACGAAGCAAAACATGTGAGATCACCTGGTGTTCTCGAGGAAGGGCGCGGTGTGTAGTGGAGGGGAGAGGCGCCGCGCCGGTCAGGGGCGCGTGCTCGCACAGCATCCCCGATACTACCCCGGTGGACTTTAGTCGGGCGTCAGGCTCCGTCCGGGACGGCCAGCAGATTCTCCACGACGTGGAGCTGCCTCTTTCCCTGCATATAGCAATCACAGCAGATCATTTGATCTTCCTCCGCGATATACATTTCAGCCGTGTAGGTAGTCGAGACATGTGGCACTTCCGCATTGCGTGTTGTCTACGATGCAAGGCGTGTTGCTTTCCGAAACTGTTTTAAACCGCGCTTCAGCTTCACTTTCGCTGAAATTAGCTGCTCACTTTTAACGGGCACTCATCCACGTGGTTCGTAAAAGTGTGGAATATGTAACAATCCTTAGGTTAACCGTTTTAGAAAGAACATTATTCATAGAAACTGTAGCTGTAGTGATCAGAAATTCAAAATGCATTAAAATAACCGAATTGAGTGTCATTTGGAGAAGAGAAAAAATATCGTTCGTCCGTTACACAGGTAAGATAAAGGATAGTATTCTTGATCTCCTGCATCATTTTAACTCCAATTCCAGTTATTTTTTCAACGGATACATTCAGTTTATTCAGACATAGGTGTAAAATACTCGATGTGTATATATGGCTATCCTTGCATATAATTTATCTCTGATTGGGCACAGGTAAATGCAGACATGGTCATAAAATTCTTTCAAGCTTTGCTAATATACGTAATGAAAAATGTAAATTATATTAGAACACAACACGTATTATGCACTACACAGTGAATTATACTGTAATATTCAAATTAAACGCAAAATGGAAACCCTTATGCCTTTAACGCTAATTATTTCTAACATTTAAGGTCACATTAAATGAAATATAAAGTTATACCTTCTTTTCTGAATGAATGAAAGACAAAAATTTAGTTAAAACGAAAAAAGTATTTGAAGATTAAAATATTAAACATTTTCGTGGGAAAAATATTTTAAGATACACTACAAAATGCATTTTGTTCAATATACGTTTTATGATTCATGTGGACAAATTTGGATCGTTTTATGATTTATTCTCATACTGCTATAGGTAACACGTTTAGTTACTTAACGGAAAAATCCTCTTATGATTTCGCGGTTAAACTACGCAAATATAATACGCAAAAGTATAAAGGCGGGTGTTAGTGTGATAGCCTGTAAATCTTGATCGTAATAAAATCATAGTTCCAAATTTGGAAAACCAGTGAAGAGAAAAAATGTTGTTTGTAACTTAGTTTCTATACTAACCATATAAGCGCTTTGTTTGGATCTTGATACATCCTGTAACTAAAGTTATGTCTAAAAAAAGTGAATTAACGTCCATGTCCTAACGTATTAATAATACAAACTTAACCTTCTATATATAATTTCTGAAGTACGAAACTAAAACCATCTTTTTCAAAAGTCTTAACAGAAGCAGAATGGAGAAATGTAGTCTTTTCTGACTTGGGGGTTTCCTATTTTTTCATTTTTGTAAAAAAGCATTTTAGATTGGCAGCAGGCTCTCAAAGCTTTACATAATTGCCAGCTTAGCTTGCTAAAATTCAGGATTTAATAAAACGAAGGAATTTATTAATAATTATAGGCAGTTCTATATGAATTCCTATACGTAACAGTTCTTAAAACATTTCTCTTGGATATAAAAATCAATATTATGTTTTAGCTCTATGTCACATATTCCAAAACTTCTACGGATCTTTAATTTCTAGAGTTTGAATAGAAATATAGACATTGAAATGCCAATAATCACACTTTATTAAAGCATGTAATAGCAACAATTTTAAGTAAATAGACAACGAAAAGTTGTAGTGAAATGCCTATTATAGTAAATTGGCTAAACGAAAAATATTTTCGTCTTAGCAAACGTCATTTAGTCACGATGTTACTTTGTTTTCCCATTCACTTTTAAACGACACATGTTTGTAACGTTATAAAAATATTGCTTAGATGTACAAAAGAAGGGTAGTGATATTAGTTTTGATTCCCAAGATTATCACAAAGCGACACTTTAAATAAAAGCAACCAGGAAAGAGTATCTAAAGGAAGAGTTGTGTAGTTTGTAACCGCTGTTAAAGGTATACAATGTTTTACATTGTTAAAATCTTAATTTTACGAAACATACTTTTTCATCAATAGGACGTTTAACATGCGACAGATTTTCTGATCATATGTTATAATTGGTTCTGGTTGAACACGAGGCATTTTAGCTAGATTTAATATCAGTACTATATGCCTAAGCCATTTCTGTATTTATAAACAGAATGTAATAAGGCAGTGCTATTAGTTTAAATTCTTTATATTATTTCCAAGGATATTTAGATAAACTATTCCAAAGTACCCTGTAGGCACTTTTTCTATATATATTCAACTCAAGTTAATGAATTGTTCTTGTTACTGAAGTAGATTTTCTCAGAATAAATTAATAAAAGTAATACTTCATTTCATTAGAGGCAAATGCTGTTAAAATGAAATTAACGTGCAGGTTACTGAAAATGAAACCTTCATCTTAAAATCGCACGAAAGCGCGACAACCTCACTTGAAATATGTACCGTAAGTTAGCAATACCTAAAACTTAAACACAGGCTTAAACATTAACAGAAGTTTAAGGAACAACTGCTTGGTAGATTTTGTAGATATAAGGAATTGGCGATTTAGCCAGTGAACTTGCTGCCCTTCTTCTATGTCATTTCAGCCAATCTTTACTTCCCTAATCTCAGGATAATTAACGGTGAACGTATCCATAAGGTTAAAAATTTAGTGCTCAAAACGTGCTGTTCAACGTGTATTTGAATATCATGCTCATGCGCATATACTTTAATTAGAGGGGGAAATCATACTGGCATTGTTATAAAAGTAATTGTTTTTATCAAAATACCGTTGCGCTTTCTATAAGTATATTTGAGACACATTCAAAATGCTACTGAAACGTTTGATATAAAAGAAACGCAGAAATATAAAATTGTACTGCCAAGCTAAGTCCTCCCTCCTTCATTATTTCAGACATTTTGTGGGTGGAAGGCGTTGTTTTCTTGAGGTTTATCTTAATTTAACCTGGTAATTATATAAATGATATATAAATGAAACAGATGAAGTGATGCTCCCAGGAACCTAGAATTGCTTGACATTCGTGTTTTCAGAATAAGGAGAATCGCACCAAAAAGCCTTATCTGGGTAACTCACTGTTACTGACGGTTTGCATTTCTAGCATATGCTCCCTTTAAGTCACACATCCAAGTGTCTGTTATTGTAGCAACTAATTTTTAGGTGAAAATGAACACAAATATTTTTCTGCTGTCTACCTCCCACGAACGCTCGAAGTTCACGTGCGTTTATTTCTGTTGTAGCCTAAGCTAATATGTTAACAACAGTTGTTTAAATGTCCCTTATAGACTATCTATTCAGCCTGCACTTTGAGACAATACTTGATTTGTCAAGGGCCTAAGAGTTATGTAAAAGGGAAACACATATTAGAGCAAAAAATATAAATTATACCAAGAGGGGACAAAACAATACGTTGAAAGTAAGCAGGGAAGAAATATTTCAAATACGTTTATGTAGCCGAGTTGTCGTGAGCTGGTAGGACAGTACCGTTGAGGGTTGGGCATTGAACCGAAGGGGTGAGATTACACTGCCCGAGGGGAACATAACAGGAAAAGAGAAAATAATGCTCCCGTTGGTCAGGTGACACTTTTTGGGGCACATCCGCAAAGCAATGATGTGATATTTGGGATCCAAGGTGGAGCCGCACAGGCTATCTGAGGGAAGTAGTTATTTTAATACAGACCGGACTACGGTTGATATCACTACATCACAAGTCATAAGTAATAATAGTCGCGGTCGGGTATAGCGTAGCTTTACAGTAGAGAATTTAGGAGGAATGCGTGTGTGTTCGACGGTGTCTTACTACACCTGAAAAAGATTCTGTGCTAGCAAAATCCGGAGCTACGACACCCACATATCCACACCATTCCTAATAGCCAAAACCTGCACCGGGAATACGAACCCGAAACGCCGTTACCGCCCCAAATTTAGAGTCCCGTTTAGACAGCAGACAAATAGCATTTGAATGGCATATTTACATCGATATTGTTCATCATTATTATTTTTCCAGCTACTGGATTTTGAGGTTGTAGTTGAGCAGATCTGAGAAAAAGAACATCTACGAAGCAACAGTTCCATATTATAAAGACAACTGTGCACTTCACCATATTATTGTGATCAGGCAATTAATTGTTGCTCGTGGATCAATTCTAAAGTTCTTCGCCGGCACCTGCAAGATGTTGGACTTACAGATATTAGAACAACTAGTTCATCTGCCTTGTAGGGCTCAATGGATCTTTTAAACGAATAACGTTTATCAATGGCATTCTTATTCATTGAGTACTTGTTAATTTCCCTTGTTAATTTAAAACTTGAATTTTGATACTGTATATTGTTTATTGGGCCATTTTATTGCTATATTCAACCATTTATATGTGTTCTTGTTAAAGTTTGTATTTTTAAGCTTGTACATGATGCAACCTTACAATATGCTATGAAAATAAAAATGAAATTCAACGTCATTTAATGTCGTAAAACAGACGTATTACTTTCTTTGCACATATTATACACATAGTGTATATAAAAGATTTGCATTCCACCCAAACAGTCAATGTCGAGATTTTACCTGAATGTGTGTTTTGAGGTGCCCGGAATTACAAAAATTATAGAAAGTTCCGTGTGTGGTGTTAGGTATCTCTGAACATGATAAATCAAAAACCAAAATTCGTTAAAATACTAAGGATGTGACACGAAGAATTTTAAGAAAATCCCCCACCCCATATCTTTTACATGGAAAAAAAATTATCTTTTTTTTATTTTCTCCAAAATGGCTCTAGCAATTTGATTAAAATACCGTACATTAAACATACTTAAATGTCAAATAAAATTTATATCTTGAATTTTCTGGCAATAGCCTCTGAAGACTTCTTAATTCTGGATAAATTTTGCATAACTGTTAAACCGTATGAGATAGACAAAAACCTACTACGCAGTCCCATTTAAACAAAAATTTATGTCATAAACTTCTTTTTTCGTGAAGTTGATCTTTTTTGAGATATTCCTTGTTATTAATTTCAGGTTTAAAATACCTTTACATGTTCCTAATTTAACTCTTGGCAATGCACAGAAACGGATGCACTCTACATGGCAAACAGCTTTTAAAGTATTTAATTATCGCTTTAGCCCGTGTAAATATTTCCATATTTCCCTCCTACTTACAAGAAAGCAAGTAACAAGACGATTTGTGGTCATGTTTATCTCAAATAGTGTGAAGTAGCTAGAAGAATAAGCTTTTTAAAAATAATTTGTTACCGAGATGTAGAAAAAGGCATTTGAATGGAACACATTAGATTTTTATTTTTCTTGATAGCTAAGGAAAACATTCAAGTACCGAAACTTAAACGCAAAAGAAATCGTTAACTTCAGAGCTTTACAATTCAAAACTTCATTCTCTCTCAGCATATTTCACTTCAATATAAATAATCTATTTTGTTACATTCACAAAATGTATTCTTACCTTAGCTTACTGTTCCATCTTCTTCCTGGTAATCGAGATAAACTTTAGTAGAAATGGTTTCATCCCACACTTCCTGGTGGGTACAAGGGGAATAAGGAAACACAAACGGCTAAAGCGAGTTCTTGTATTTAAGAGCAGGTCACTGTGTAAGCTCTGTTTACTATGAATGATAAGGGTGAAAAACCGAATAACGGCATCTCGTTTGATTTAAGTATTGGAAAATTTAAAACTAAAAACAAGAATTATCTCGGAAACGATTAATTTCACAAAAAAATCTATATGACGTAAGTCGTGTGATTTAGAGAGATTTAAATTTCACATGTAGCAGATTTCGTCCATTTCTTACGATTTAATCGCTGCGCAAAAGTCATCTAGAATGAAGAGGTGTTCACTAGAAGATTAAAGATATACATTTTATTAATGATACACACAGATATTTGTTCTAAAACTCTTATATATACCATTCATATGACTTTCTTTTGCTTGTTCCATCATCAACTTTTCCTACAAAAGGCTGTTCTTTTATGTACATCATCTTAATCCAGATATCCAATACTTGCTTATTTGTAAGTTGAAGGAAAATAGAGAATGCAATAGCGATAGTCAAATTTTTAAAAGCCAGTCACTAAGTGAGACAGTTGAAGTTCTGTTCACTCTCCTTGCTAGGAGTAAACAAATGAATGTAGCCGAAAACTGAAACTAATTACTCGGAATATCTCGAAAACGATTAACTGTACAAAAAAAAAAATTGTCTCTTGCGGATTACCAGTTATACACAAATTATACAAAAGTCAGAAAACATCTCTAAAATCAAAATCACTAGAGCTATTTTTGAGAAAACAAAGATAGGGAAAAATATTCCATGTAAAGGGTAGCTGAGTGTGGCGCGCTTCTTGTAAAATCATCGTGTCGCATCCTTGGAAGATATTGAACTTATATACCAAGTTTGGTGTTGAGCTGACTTATCGTTTTTGAGCTATGCTACATAAACACACACACACACACACACGGATGGACGTGTTTCTAAAAGTGCTGATTTTTTTTTTCATGGGGTTTCAAAACATGTGTTTACTTTGAAATCTCGGAATGGAGTACGTGCGTGCTAGAAAATGTATAAATTATAATGCAAATCTTTAGAGTCATTTTTCTGAAATTCGAAAATTCTTAAAAATGTTCCATGTGAAGGTTTTTTGGTATTATGGACAAACGAGACTAAGCTTAAATGCGAAGTACGGAATTTAATCAAATTTTTTTTGAGTCGATGCTGTTTACAGTCAAACAAACACAGGCACGACGTTTTTCTAAAAATCTTATTTTTATTCAGGGTCCTCAAAACAAGTATTTTCGGTAACATTTTGGTATCGAATTACTAGATGGAATGCAATAACTTCACTACCCATGATGTGCATTGTACGAGTAGAAAAAAAAAAGGAAAAGCAATGAAAAGCATTGTTGGGAGATGGATGTGTGAACAAAGGTTTATTGCAAAGGTTCATCATCAAAAGTACCTAATAGTTCTATAGCTGAGCTTTGTAATGTAGTTAACGTTAAGTTCTTATAAGAATCGTGTTTTCATGAATGAAGTTATAATTCTTGTACAGTGTGGTTAATTTATTACATAAATAGGGCAGAATTGAGAAGTGTAGATATGGTTAACTTATATGGGGCACGACTAATGTGAAATATCGTCTAACTCCGAATATAATTGCAAAATATTACACCTTCTGTTGCTTGATTGTTTGAAAAATATTGCAATCACTTTTTGGAAAGTGAAATATATTTCCTACAGATTTTTTAACCATGTCAGAGGTCTGCGTTCAGAACGATGCTATTAAGAAAGCATTACACAGCTAAGAAACGCTTAGAGGTAATGTTTTGGCTTCTGTACAATTCCAAATCACATATTAACTAATCGAAAAAGTATAAAGACTCAGTAAGATTCAGGCCAAATTGATGCAAATTACCTAGTATTTTTTAAAAGGAATTGAATTGCAGGTGTGTTACGAGATACCAGTGTTTCCAAACAAAAATGTATTTAATGTTTGGGTTTTAGATGTATGAAGAGCTTTAATCCGTAAAACTGTAGGGATATGCTTAATATAGATTCCAAAAGAGATTCCCAGTGAATACGTTTTATATTTTTGGAGAAAATTCATCTTCAACTAAAAACCTTGCCCACGAAGATGACAAAGATTCAGAAGGGCTTGCAAATAGATGTGTTTGATTAGAAGAAGTTTCAAAATTTGGGAAACATTTATCTGGTAATGTCTATTTACAGTGTCAAAACTTGCTAAATATAGGCTACTTTGAAGATATACTTTACCGCGATGTTTAAATCAAGTTACACCAAAACTTAGTGCATTCAAACGCATAGGCGAAAGCATTTAAGAGGCCCAGAGTTATTTAAGAAGCACAAAGCTTTACAGAGCACGTCCGAAGCATATTGCAGCAGCCTTAAGGCAATAAATCTTCGCCTATAATGTGCTTTAAGTTATGGTGAATTTATTGCTTCAAATCGCTATTTTGAACCAAAATAGCTGAAATAATACAAATAGTCTCCTTAACCTTGAAAGTCCTTTCGAAGATGAATGAATGAAATGTGAAAAATGATGGTGAAATATACTTGGGGGGGGGTTCCTGGAGCTTAGACTTCTCTATCTTTTATCTTCTAAGGATAAAAGTGAATACAGGAAAAAAACTTAAGCGTGTAACATAACCTATCCGAGATTGTAGTTCGGGATTTCTAGTGGCAGACACGCTAATATCACACCAAAGAGACGAATCAATAGTTGTGAAGCCAACAAACTGGGAGTGGAACAGGCCAAAAATGCTAAACTATAAAGTTATTGTTGATGCTCATGATTTTTTGGTAGTGTTTTTAACGCCCGCTTTTACTGCAATGGCACCGCAGGCGATAACACTGATGATATATGAAGATGGACCCCCGGTGTAATGTGATGGCCGGAGAAAACGCGCCTCTACGCCGCTTTGTCCACCACAAATCTCACATTTGGTCGCTTGGGATCGAACTAGGTGGGAGGCGAATGGTCTGACCACTCGGCCACGGCGCGGCCAGATGCTCATGATGACACATACATATTGTCCTTATCGTTCATCCTCTAGCAGACAAGGAACAGAAAAAGAGGAATTCTTGAAGAAAGTTAATAGAATTGTCTTATTCCTATAGTGACAATCTATAGCCAAAACCTTATTTTTGTTATCATTAGAAGTCATTCCTGAATAGTTATATTTCATCTTATATGTTAATATTTGCTATCCTTGAATAATATATATTATTTCTACTTACCAAATTCGTCTTAAATCCTTTATTTCTTTTTAACATATGCATTGCTGCCATATTATTTAATTGCAAATGTACTATCTGCATTGCTTTTCCTCTTCCTGAGTTTTAAACCCCTTTTAATCGTTTCGCAGATTTGATTAAATTTGAAAATGTTTTGTACACATTCATTTTATAAGTGTGAGCCTACATAATTAGATTTTTGTGTTTGGTCCACTACATCTTTTCCTATGTGAACAATTCTGGGATCCGATTGGATATTTTGATTTAAAAGCTACCACTGTTTGGTTGCATAGCAAAATTATACGTCTTATCCATTTTATGTAAAATAAATTGTTCGCTGTGTTATACCTTCATACTGTGCAAAAATTGATTATCTGTGTATATGTTTTCAGCTCAATATTTTTCAATTTTAATTCTAAAAGTCTCACAATAGTTTTTTTATTGAAATACAATATAATTTATAATTTTTTTGAACCTACATTTATTCAGTCGAGTATTATTTTAAATCAGGATGCCAGTTTTGTATAAGTTGGGCATTGGATGCATTAAATGATAGCATACCACTCTAGAAACAAACGATACAGTAGATTAACTGTATTTTGCCAGAAGGTAGAGCATCAGGACTTCTAAATCCATAGAGATCTGTACGGTAAGATACCCCGTTGATGGTATTATTGAACAGTAACCTTCAAGGTTTCATCTCCGTACCATACTAATTTCGCAGACGGTGCCAAACTGAAGTGCAGTCTAGCTGCTCTACCATTCGGTGTCAGATATTGCAATATAGGTTCGGTTCTGAGTCCCATCCATTTAGACCATATCACTGAACTCTGCGACAATCAGTTGGGATTATGGTGCCGTTCATGCTGCTGCTTTCACTATCTGTAATAGAAGGCAAGGTAATCGATATTACCTTGTAATCGATTTTCAGTTTTACTGCTGTTTTTGTGGAACTTTGGGCAATACCAAATCCGGTATTTATCCTGGCGATCGAAGAAACCATGAAAAATCCCTCCCAGATTGGTTAACCCACGGGATTTAACCCAAAACCACCCGAATGCAGGCAGCAAACCTTACCGATTAAGCCATCCCGTTATATTCAGCCATTTCTGCAAGTTTTTACTTTCTCTACACGTACTATGTACGTACAGAGAAGGTATTGCGTTCCACCCAAAGATTTGATACCGAGATTTCACCGTAAATACATGTTTTGTATCCCCCTGAATCCGAAAAAGCATTTTTACAAAAAGTTCTGTGTTTGTGCGCATGCGTGTGTGTGTGTGTGTGTGTGTGTGTGTGTGTGTGTGTCTGTGGACAGAATAGCTCAAAAACGAAATGACCGTTGAATACTAAACTTGGTATTTAGGTTTGGTGTCTTCTAAGGATGCGACACAAAAATTTTCAAAAAAATCCTCCCACCCCTGACTATCCTTTATGTAGAAATTGTTTCGAAAATTTTGATTTTCTCAAAAATGGCTCTAGCGCTTTTGATTAAAATATCGCATATTAAAGATATTTACCTGATAAATAAAATGCATGTGTTGAAATTTCTGGAAATAGCCTCTGAAGACTAGTTTATTCTGAAAACATTTTACGGAATTTTACATAACTTCTAAACTGTAAAAGATGAACAACTCACCATACAAACATGTAGAGCACGTTAAAACACACAAGTTATGTTATATACATTTTTTTCCTGAGTTTATTGTTTTTGGGACATTCCTTGTTTTTTATTTCAGCTCTGAAAGACATACTTTTCTCATACAGGAATTTATCAACTTCTGTCCATACATACAAACAAAGGAGCTTCAGTCACATAGCAACCAGTTTTTGACAATCGCTTCAATCTATGTTACTCCCTTATTTCGCTTTTATTTACTAGGAATCAATAATAAGACTATTTCTGCTAATTTTTTTTTTCTCGATTAGCATGAAGTAAATAGAAGTATAAGCTTTTCAACAATAATTTATTGGAGAGATGTAGAGAAAGTCATGTGAATGGAACATACCAGATTTTGTTTTCTCAGTTAACATGAATCATATAAATTAATACTCTTTTATAGGAATAATTAGTAAATAATGGCCTCAGAAGGTCATCTGAAGGAATACATCAGTTTTGTTTTTCTGCTTATAGGTACCCTGAAACTTCAGGAAGCTCTTCACTGAATGAAATAGTAAAGTTATTCATGAATGCAACATTACTTGCGTTAATGAATATTAATTGACAATTCATTACCTAAGATACATGGAGCTTGACAGGCAGAATTCATTTATGCCTCAATTGGAAGCATGGATTGCAATCGATTTGTGAAACTTTTGACATAGCTTGTTGATTTAGCCAAAGCATCTAAACAGTTTTCCTCGTATTGAGTGGCGTAAGCCGTAATCTGATGGGACAATGTCAGGTTGCATAAGCAATCAGGCAGAAGCTTTACACTGCACAGTATGAGGATTTTGCCTCAGGCGAAAGTATATTATTCCACACAAGGAGGACACGTTTTCGATTGATCAGAGCATGGCTTTTCACTTTAGAGTCTCACAGATCCTGCTATACTGTTCGTACAATATCTTAACCACAATGTTCACTTCATCACTTTCAAAGCGTATATTTTGTGTTGTTAAAAGTTTGCTAAAGTGTAAACGGTGTTCTAAGGAAACCTAGTGTTGTTATGTATACTAGGATTTACAGTTTTCAAATTGCAATTTCCTAATTCAGGTAATTAGGAAAACCTGAATAGTGTAAATATAATTAAATACTGTAAATTAAATACCAGCATTTAATTATGTACATTTTAGATTACTTACATGTTAATAAAAAATAAAAAAAGGTAATTTGATCATATTGTTTAATATAAAATATTTATGAACAGTTCCAAAATTTAGAAGGAATGTTTTGTAGCTTTCCTACATCAGTACATAAACATGTTTATATAAACAATAGGGTCTTAGGTAATGTTTTACTTTTTCTACACGTACTGTGTACATAGCGTATAGAGGAAGTATTGTATTCCAGCTAAAATTCGATACCAAGATTTCACTGGAAGTTCATGTTTTGGGTCCCCCTGAGTCCAAAAGAAGCACTTTTAATAAAAGGTCCGTGTGTGTGTCTGCGTATAGCTCAAAAACGAAAAGACTGTTAAATACCAAACTTGGTACTTAAGTTTGGCATCCTCCAAGGATGCAACACGAAGATTTACAACAAAATGGTTCCCACGATTTTGATTTGAATACCACTTCGATCACCAATAAAATTCACATCTTGAATTTTCTAGGAATAGCTTATGATGACATGTTTATTCTGGATGAATTTTGCCTAACTAGAAAACCGTAAGAGATAGACAAAAGCTTACTACACTTAAATGCAGATCTCGTTAAAACACACACTTTCTGTCATATACATTTTTTCGTGGAGTTGACCGTCTTTGATATTTTCCCTTTTATTGGTTTCAGTTTTAAAATACTTATACTTTCTCATGCGAAAATTTGTCAATCCTGGCCAGGCAAAGAATCGGATTTCAGTCCCATACCAGCCTCGTTTTAAAACATTTGACTTTATCTTCTACTTATAAGGAACTAAGCAATAAAATCATTTCTGTTAATATTTTTTCAATTAGCATGAAATAGAAGAATAAGCTTAAAAACAATGATATATTACAGAGATGTATAGAAAGTTATGTGAATGGAACACTTAAAAAATTGTACTACACATAGTGCGGAGTGTTCAAGTTACCCTTAAACCCAGACAGCTAGTGGGAAAACGCCGGTAGAGTGCGAGGTAAACATCGGCGTTTCAGTTTGCTTAAATGTTGCGTGAGTACCAGGTGTTTACATGAATATTTTGGTATAAATTAAGATGTTGGCACAAAATACGTATTTTTGTGGCCTATGTGTTAATGGCCGTTGCTTTTGAAGTGTTATAAAATATGTTTTCTTGTGTACTGCTTTTGAGTAATTTTAAAGAATACGCTGACCTTTATTAAATTAATTTTTTAGATAACTCATATGCCGATTAAAAATATCTTATGTGTTCCATTCACAAGATTTTCTCCACATCTCTGTAACATACTATTGTATTCTTCTATCCACTTTATAATAATTGAGATAAAGATTAACAGAAATTGTCTTAATTACTTGTACTCATGTAAGTAGAAAGAAACGCTAAGTTAAAACGATAGTCAAATCCTTTAAAAGCCAGTTGCCATGCGTTTATAATCCGTTTTTACGAGTGTGCATGGGTAGGAGAAAAGTTTAAGTATTTAAAATCTGAAAAAAAATAAAAGAATATCTCAAAAATGGACATTTCCAAAAAAAATGTTTATAATGTAAACTGTACGTTTTAACGAACTCTACATTTTTGTGTGTTAAGTTTTTGTCTATGTCTTACGGTTTACCAGTTACGCAAAACTCAACCAAGTTCACTAAAACTAAACAAGTATTCATATATTATTCCCAGAAAATTCAAGATATACCTTTTATTTGTGACGTAATTATGTTTAATATATATGTTTTAATTAAAATCGTTTTGAGAAAATCAAAATTTTCGAAATTTATCCCGTGAAAAGGGGAATTTTTATCAAAAGCTTTGTGTCGCATCCCTGGAAGATACCAAACTTAAATATCAAGTTTGGTGTTTTATCGATTTTTCGTTATTGAGTTATTTGTTCACACATACACGGATCTTTTTAAAAAAATGCATTTTTTGGATATAGGGCCCTAAATCTCTGTACCGAATTTTTGGGTGGAATGTAACCTTCTCTATACACTATGTGCATAGCACGTGCAGAGTAATTAAACTTACTCTACCTTCATCAAAACAGAATAAACGCTTTGTGCAGGAAAGCGTTCTTTCAGTATTTATCAACATATTTAATTGAATGGTTAAAGGTATTTATTTAACCTCTTCAGTAAAGATTAAAAGTAAGAATTATTCAAGTTATGTACGATACGCCAAAACAGATCCTGCCAACAAGTGTATAGGAAATTTAAGACAGCTTCCCTGGTGGGAAGCCGAAAAGAGTTTATCTATTTATTCAATAGATCTATTTGTTTATGGTAAATATAAATCTGTACGAATCTCAACACTTTGAGTAACTACTGTAACATGTTTATGAAACAGCACGGCTATTTTGTGCACGCCAAAGACTGATGAAAGTTTACGAATAGAATGCTCAGCAAATTACGCATCTGCAATGCGCTGTTTACGTCGCACCGCGATTGTGTTCTCGGCTGAAGGAATTAGGGAAGGTATTGCATTCCAGCCGATATTTCACCGGAAATACATGTTTCGAGACTCCTCGAATCTAAAATTAGTCATGAGTACCTATCCATACACACACCACTCTCTCTGTCTCTCTCCTCTTCCTCTCTCGCTCTCTCTTTTTTCCTCTCTCTCTCTCTCTGGCTCTCTCACTTGTACACATCAAAAAATTCAGTTAAATAAATTGGCTTTTAAGTTCAATATATTTCAAGAATGCTAATCGAAGATTTTCTAGAAAATCAACCACAGCAACTTAACTTTTAACATTGAACATTAAAATTATTTGGTCGTCTCCTTAGCGCGGTGGTAGCGTTGCTACTTACCAAGCGGGAGACCTGGGTTCGATCCCCAGTACCAGCGTGGGGATTTTTTCCCCGCTGGGAGACCTGGCCCGGGGTGCACTCAGCCTCGTAAGGTCCCTGGGGGGCCAATTGAGAAGCTACTTGATGGAGAAGTAGCGGCTCCAGGTCATGAGGACCGCATTAACCGGCCGGGGGGACTCGAGGCGCTGACCACGTCTCACCCTCCAATACTGCACCCCATCCATGACGTCTGTAGTGGACCGAGATGGGGGACGCAGCGGCCGGGCGGTAGGCCAAGGTTCCCCGTGAGCTGTCGTGCCATGGAGTAAGTAATTAAAATTATTTAGGTACATTAAAAGTTTCAATTTTAAAAGATTTGACTATCGCTCTACCCTAATGTCTTCCATATTTACAAGGAAAAATAAATAATATTTCTACTAATTTTTTTCTCAATTGCCATGAAGTACATAGAGGAATAAGCTTTTGCAAGAATAGATTGAGAAAGTCTTGTGAATGGAACACATCATTTTTTTTAAAACTACTTTCCTCAGTATCTTAGCTAGAATTTTTCTTGTTTAAATTTTGCTTTCTAAATTGTGTTAAAATAAAATGGGAGAACTGCAAATAAAGCACAATATGCAGTATTTTTTAAACTAACCTATGACGAATTTTAAAACTGCAGCCTCAATTTCTATCACACACATTCTGCAACATCTAGCTGTACGTTTTCGTCAGAATTTCAAAAATAACCAAAAAAAAAAAAGTTGAACTCGGGAAAATGGCGTTAAGGATTTACATAGAGAATCATTTAAACAGAGCAATTCTTTAAAACTCCGTCCAAAACAAGTGTTAGATCGACCCTAGAGGAATTAAACATTTAAAATATAGACTGTTAAGTATAGTGTATAAGAATCATAGACATTTGTTTAACAAAATCGCTAAAAATTACATTTGTGTCTTCTTAGTTTGAAATATCCCTCGCCTTTACCTTCAAAATAACTACTCACCTAAAGGATTTACAATATTATTCTAAATTAACATGAATTTAATTCATTGAAATTTAGTCTTCAATAATTTGATTGATTCTTAGCTACTTATGTAATCCGTAAGATTGGAAAAATGTTAAAATGTTTTATAATTTGATGGGATCATTGCACAGTAACAGGGGCTAAAGAAGAAGCACAGTAAATAAAGCTTGTAGATTACTTTGCATAGCTTTCATCTCTAAAGACTACAGGTGTTTATAAAAAAGGTTACTAAAATCATTATACAGCATTTAAAATCTATACAACACAGAGCAAGTTTGGTGATATTTATAAAAGTTAACATGACCATTCTCTTTGGATCTTGAGGAAGCTGCAAACATTTGGAACAAATCAGTTATAATTTACATTTGTGCAATCTAGGCATTACTCTCCAATACTTTGCTCTGCTGCTTCTTCTCCATCTACTTATCCTTCACATGGAGGACTTGCATTCCTAGCACATTTAAGCCAAGTCGGAGAGATCCAAGGTGATTCTGACAGTTGCCTTACCTAGTGGACGCTCCGTCACACTGTTGCCACTTCATCCCGTCCACGGCTGCTGCACCAAAACTCTGTCTCTTTCTACTAAATCAGTTTCATTATCAACATCATCATCATCATCATCGTTGCTTCTAAAGTCTAAGTCACAGTCATTAGCATTGCTTATATTTACAATTACACTAGAATTACTCGGGGCCGACTGCAACTGCATTGAGGAATGTTGCATCTTGCAACAAGGATGCCATCTTTGCTTATGTAGCATGAACCTATTGGCAGAGAGGCAGAACACCTCTTATTAGCTGACATAGCTTGCTGCCTGTCCGGGATTACTATGGTTATCCCCGAGTTTAGTATCAGATGCCTGTTGAGCAGCGGACTATTATGTGATAGGACATCCAAAATGGGTGATAGCTGAATGCTTCGTATGAAAGCGATGAACGAAAGCAAAATGGATGACAGGAAAGGTGATGATGGAGCAGTCGGTGGAATGCTTAACAAGGAAAACCGGAGGACACGGAGAAAACTCACCCAGACGCCGATTCCTCCACCAAAGTTCCACATGCGGTCACCTAGGACTAAACTCGGGTCATCTAGCCGAGAAATGAGTGCCATCTTGTTATGCATAGGTTTCAGAAATGAATCAATAAGTCAAACTAAAATGTTAACGACCTGAAGTGAATGTGTTCAATGTTATAAGCATATTTTAAAACAACATATTGTAGCGCTGGAACGGTCGCTTCTCACCAAGGCGGGCTCGATTCGATCCCAGGGACAAAGTGATGTTTGGACGTATTTTATAGGGTTCTCCTGTTCACCATTCATTTTACTACCTGGCCCATAAGGACTATTACTTTTATCCATTTCTCAGTCATTTCATATCATCTCTTTCCATATATCAGGTACTGAGCTGATTATCCACCCTGGCTACGTTCGTCAGCTCAGGTGTTTGACACCAGTTATTGTCTTGTAATTGTGGGGAATATAAGTCCTCAATCCGAGGAGGATAAATAGAAAAAGAATAATAGAAACTAACATAATATAAAATAGCATATTTTGAAGCTGAGACAAGAAGTGTAGACAAAATGTAGATAAAAATTGAGCAGATAAATGTACTGAATAAGTGATTAGAAATGAAAGTAATCCTTAGAATGGTCAATAATGCATTTAAACGTTATAGAACCGGAGACTTTGTGGTTCAAAACTTACTTAAAGAATCTTCTATTTCTTGTTTGAAATACGCCACATTACTATGTTAAGGGAGGTAACGATTATTCCTCAGAGGGCACCGAATTTGCTCTGAGAATTTGACTAGCAAATTAAGTATATGCAAATGCCAGTCAGTAATGGATTTTGTCTCTCCAATAAGCCAAGCGCACTTTCTTGTCCCTCTGCTTGCACTTTGGGAGTGAGTGCGTGTCTGAAATCACTAGCATAGACTATCAACAGAGTTTTATATTCGGGATTTGGTCACCTTTGCGGAAGCATGTACCTGTTCTAATAAAATGTTCAAGGATACCCCGATATTTCGTCACAGGCAATTCCAAATGTTTGAGCACAGGCAACTAAGTGGCTACTCTTCTTTACTAAATCACTCGTCTATTTGCTTGGATTTATTTTATGCCCTCCCTTTTTATTTTCTCCAGCACTTATGTATATACAATGTACATAGCGGCTAGAGAAGGCATTGTAATCTAACCAAAAAGTGTATGTTGAAATTTCACCGGAACTATATGTTATGAGGCCGCTAGATCAAAAACAAAATTAGAAAAACGTTCATCTTGTGTGGCCAGCATTGTATTTTAGTTAAATATTTTCTAAGGATGCGACACAGAGGCTTTCAGAAAATTTGCTCTACCCCATTCTACTCTTTACATGGAAAAAATTTCGAATATTTAGTTTTTCTCAAAAATAGCTGTAATAATTTTAATTAAAATGCCGTATATTACAGTTATTTGCGTAACGGTTAAAATTTATACATTGAATTTTTTAGGAAAAATTATATTCGTTCTGGATGAAATTTTACTAATTTTAGATAAAAGCTTACTCATTAAAAAACGTATACCTCGTTAAAACACCAATTTTTGTCGTATGTATTTTTGTTACCAATGTATACCTCGTTATTGGTTTCAAGTTTAAACTACATAAAGGATTACCTTTTCTTCAGCTCGATATTGTTTATTGCTGGCCTTGCTAATCAAACCTCAGTTGTTCACATAGTGATCAGATTTTGAAACATATGACAATAGCTTTAGCCACATTTTCCTTCTGATTACAATTAATCTAGTAGTAAGACCATTTATGCTAATGCATATCTATTACATAAAAGAATCTATTTTGCAGGAACGCATAGCGAAAGTAATGAGAATGGATAACATAATATATACTTGTAACAGTATTCTGCTATACTTTAACGCAAATAATTGGTATTGTTTCAGAATATTTAGTTCTTTACAGTTCTTATAAACCCACTGAAAAAGGCTGTTGAATATTAAAAATCTCAAATATATCAATTTGCACGAAAATTAAACTTTAAACTGGATGCCAGGAATCCATGGCTCAATAAATACGCCAACAAGGTCCATACCAAAACTTTTCTGTCTCCGTGAACTTATATAATTAACATCTCGACAGATTACTCTCTGAAGTTTTCTCTGGCCTGTCTGTAGAAACACGAAAATGTCTGACTCATAGGTATTTGGATTTTCGTTTTAGTCGGTTTATAGGAAGGCAAAATAAAAAGTTTCATGAAACTCTGACAGCATTCGCATCTTCTAAAGTGGTCATAATATGAAAGATGTCATATTTGTAATGTTTTACTTTTTAATGGTGCTAAAGAAATTATGTGTGATATTTCGGAAGTTTTATCAAATATTAAAAAAAAAAACTTTATAATCGTGTTTTGCTTTCTCTGGCATGTATATACAATATACACAGTGGACACAGAAGCTATTGTAGTCCACTCAAAAGTTCGATACCGATATTTCACCGGAAAATACATGTTTTAGACTCCTCTGAATAATAACACTAAAATTATTACTTCTCTAGGCCGTGTGTACAATATACATAGTGAACAGAAAATATATAATATTCCACCTAAAAATTCGATGAAGAGAGTTCACCGGAGAATGAATGTTTTGTGGTCCCCTGAGTGCAATAAAAGCATTTTAGAAAAAGCTCAATGTGGGCAGCATAGCTCAAAACCGTAAGGACTGTTTAATACCAAACTTGGTATTTATGTTAGCTTCCAAAAGTACGAAGCGAATATTTTCAAGAAAATTCCACTCACCACAAACACTTTACATGAGAAAAAATTTGAAAATGTTGTGTTGATCAAAAATGGCTTTAATAATTGAAATGTCATATATTAAAATATTTACATCAGAATTAAAATGCATATTTTTAATTTTCTGGGTATAGTCTTCGAAGACCAGGTTCTATATGATTTATACCTTTAATTTTTACTTTCTCTATACGTTCTATGTACATAATGTATAGAGAAGGTGTTGCACTCCACTGAAAAATTTGATACCGAATTTTCACCGGAAATATATGTTTTAGGGTCCCCTGTATCCAAAAAAAAAGCATTTTCAGAAAAAGGTCCGTGTGTGTATGTCCGTGTGTCTGTGAACACGATAACTCAAAAACGAAAAATTGGTAAAATACCAAACTTGGTATTTAAGTTTAGTATCTTCCAGGGATACGGCACTAAGGTTTTGAGAAAAATCTCCCCACCTTAAACTACACTTTACATGGAACTTCTTTTGGAAGTTTTTGATTTTCTCAAAAATGGCCAATGATTTTGATTAAAATATTGTATAATAAAGATATTTAGCTATCAGATGAAATGTTAATCTTCATTTTTCTGCTAAAGCTACCGAAGCTTACTTTATTCTGACTGAAAGAGATGAATAAAAACTTACTACACAAAAACTATAGAGCACGTTAAAACACACAATTTATGTTATATACATTTTTTTCGTGCAGTTGATCGTTTCTGAGGTATTCATTGTTTTTTGTTTCAGCTTTAAAAAAAATCCTTTTCTCATACACAGGAAGCTCAATCACATAGCAACCAACTTTTGACTATCACTTTAACTTATGGTGCTCCCTTATTTCGCTTCTACGTACAAGGAAGCAAGTAATAGGATAAGTTCTGCTATTTTTTTCTCGATTAGCATGAAGTAAATAGATGCATAAACTTTTTAACAATAATTTCTTGCAGAGATGTAGAGAAAGTCATGAGAATGGAACACATGAGATTTTTTATGTACAGTAGGTGATTTCTCGGATATTCCTAGTTATTGGTGTCAATTTTTAACTAGTTAAACGTATCTCAAATGGGAAATGATTTTCACTCTTGTTTTACTGCAGGCCAAATTTTAAAAGATTTAGTGTATTTCCTTATGTCCTTTCTACTTAAAAGGAAGCAAATAACTAATGATTACTTTGATCAGTATTTCGTAGATAAAAGAGTACTCTTTTTCAAAAATAGTTTGTGTGAAAATCATGTGAATGAAACTTCTCAGGGCTTATAAAACATACGTGTGTGTTTGTGCCTGTCAGTGGACAGCATAACTCGAAAACGAGGTGTCGGTTAAATACCAAACTTGGTATTTAAGATCAATATCATTCAGGGATGTGACACGAAGATTTGCAGGAAAACCCCCGTATCCGAACTATTTTTCCTCGATTACCATTCCCTTTACATGGAACATTTTTTTCGAAAAAATGAATTTCTCAAGAATGGCTAACGATTTTGATTAAATTGCGCATGCTTAGTGTACTTTCATGACGTACAAAATGTACTATTAACTACTATTAACTAACTATTCACTTGGATGACTCTTATATATTTTTTATAACTGATAATATGTAAGAGATAGATAAAGTTTTACTACGTAGATATGTAGATCTTGTTAAAACATACAATGTATGTTACATACGTTGTTATTGTAGAGTTAACCGTTACCGAGATATTCCGTTTTTTGGTTTCGAATTTGAGCTACATAAACTTTTCTCATAGGGAAAGAATCTTATTTTTTGTCTTTCTTATGCTTTCTTTTGCAAACAAAGGGAGCCGAATTTAAATTATTTCGTATAGTAACCGCATTTTAAACAATTTTACTATCAGTTTAGTGTAGTGTATTCCCTTATTTTCCTTCTAACAAAGAAGCAGGTTAATATTAACTCCATGAGCATCATGTAGATAAATTAATAATTTTTTTTAAGCATTATTTATTTTTGGAACAGGAACAGAAACTCATGTGAATTCAAAACATCAGATTTTTCTTTTATATATTACTATTTTCTGTGTAAAAAGCAAAGAACACCTGGCGTTAGTTTAACGTTTTAAATTTCCGCAACCGTGTTTCTTGAAAATTCTACGTTAAGTTAACCTGAAAGATTACCTCGGAGACTATACTAAGTTAATTTGCGGTCACTTCAGTATACATTTTGCCGCGCAATTCACTGTTGCGCGTACTGGTTCAGTTGAGAAGCACTAAATTAAACGATTGATGCAGTGAACTATATTGCAATTCACATTCAACTAGTAGCCTGTAATAGATGCTCCTAATCACATAATTATGATTTATTTTTGGTACTGCTCGCTTTTCTTTACAAACTGAGTCAAATAATTAGCTAAAATATTTCTGCTGAGGGAATATTTTATTTTCTCAAAAATGGCTCTGACAATTTGGATTAAAATACTGTATATTAAAGATATTTACATGACAAGTATGTGTATCTTGAATTTTCTGAGAATAGCTTCTGAATTCAGCTTTATTCTGGAAGAATTTTGCTGTATTTTGCAAAACTAGTAAATCGTAAAGGATAGACAAAAACTTACTACACAAAATATCTAGTATATCATTGAAACACACAATTTATAACATATACACTTTTTCGTGGTGTAAACCATTTTTGAGACATTCCTTGTTATTATTTTAAATACTTAAAATTTTCACATACGGCAATTTGTCAACTTCTGCTAATGTAAAGGAACGGTTTTCATCTACATGGCAACCGGCTATTAATATATTTGACTATCGCTTTAGCCTAGTGTATTTTTTTATTTCTTTTCTATTTACAAGAAAACATTTCTGCTAATGTTTATCTCGACTATCATGAATTATATAGAGGAATAAGCTTCTTAACATTAATTTTTTACAGAGATGTTGAGAAAGTCATGTGAATGGAACTCATCAGATTTTTTTGCACTACTCGCAAAATAACTCAAATAACTAGCTAAATCTATCTGCTGAAGAAATATCATAACTTCTTTTGATTAATAACGAAAAAGGTTTACAAATATACAAATGCAATGAAAGACGTCCTGTATCTATGAAATTACTTTTTTATATTTACTTTTTGACACGTTTTCGTTAATTTGTTTCTCATTCTTGCAGACGATGATTGTCATTTTTCTTTTTATTATTATTTTTATTATCATTATTATTATTTATTTTAGTACCAAGAGTATTATTACTAAAATTTTATTATGCTTAATTAGTATGTAATAAATCAAGTAATTCATCAAATGTTTTAAAAAGTATCAAGATAGACACTCAAAGAATCATTGCAATTAAATACCTGAACAAAATTACTCTTTAGCGAAAACTTTGCATCTACACATCTCTTTCTCTGATTTTCACCATACGATTATTTTGATCTAACATGAACAGCATCATTTAGCTCACCATTTGCTTAATGTTGTATGTAATGTTCGTCCTCGGAATAATCAAAACAAATTCTTAACGCGTGTATAAAAACTTAATATTGCAAATACTTTAAACAATATTTGAATTAAACCCGCAGCGGAGTACAAAATGAAAATTATATTATGATAATGTAACAATTAAGCCTATTTGTGCGATTGCCGCTGCATTTTTCTGCTGAAAGTTCGAAGAACTAATCCCGATGTACCGGATCAAAAGACGAAAACTTTTCGCCGAAAGGAAACGATGCCATCATCTTGTAGCCTTGCAAAATAATACAAAGGGCAGGTAGAAAATCTAGCGCGTAACATTTATATAATTTTTTTCCTCTTAAAATCATATTAATTTCATATTAAAATTCTGTATCTAAGTAATATCCCGAAAGAATTCTTTCACGTGTCTTTCACTACATCTTTGTAATAAATAATTGTTGAAAAACTATTTGTTCTATGCAATTCATGCTAATCGAAATAAACATTAACAGAAATTATCTTACTACTTGCTTCCTTGTAAGTAGAAGAGAAATAGCAGAGTAAACAAACTAAAGCAATAGTCAACTTCTTTAAAAGCCAGTTGCCATGTGATTGAAGTCCATTTCTTTGCATGGCCAGGAGATGACAAATTACGGTATGAGAAAAGTATTTTAAAACTGAAACTAATAACAAGAAATATCTCGGAAATGGTCAATTCCACAAAATATTGTATAAAACAACACGGTTTGTTTTAATGAGATCCACATTTTTTGAGTAGTAAGTTTTAGTCTGTGTTACAGTTTACCAGTTATGCAAAAATCAGCAAAATTCATCCAGAATGAACAGCTATTCAGAGGCTATTCCCATAAAATTCAAAATATAGATTTTAATTGTTATTTGAATAAAAATCGTTTTAAGAATTTTTTTTTAAAAAATACAAATTTTCAAAAATTGTCCAAGTAAAATGTAATTTGGAGTGAGGGAATTTTTCAAAATCTTCGTGTTACATCCTTGGAAGATACTAATTTAAATATCAAGTTTGGTATTTTACCGGTTTTTCGCTTTTGAGTTATCATGTTCAATGACTCACACGCACGGACCTTTTCTAAAAAATACCTTTTTTTATACAGGGTAGCGTTAAACGTATATTCCCGTGAAATCTCGGTATCAAATTTTTGGGTGCAATACATAAGTATACTATGTACAGTATGTGTTGAGAAAGTAAAAATGGTTTTTATTATATTCTGATAACTGAAATAAAACTCTACAGTTATAAAAATATCTACATTGTTTTAGGGCCGTAGGTTCCAACGAAAAACAAAGTGATAGAATTCAAACGGCGGATAAAAAATGCCTTAAGCAAACAAGGGTTGCACTAATACCGATAACATTAAATGCGTGAAATAAGAGAGGAACTAAAAGTAGCATCTTTGTAGAGCAAAATAATTAAACAAAAATGGATTAACCACATGAACAAAATAAGTAAAGAGCTAGCAAAAATCTACCAAAATGAGGACGTAATAAGAAATGTTGGGTTGATATTTTGTTAAGGCGAAACGGGCATTATTAATTTAGAATATTTGTCATTTATACGTATGTATGTATATATATATACATAATATCAAAGCTGTATTGTAACACTAATTTAATATATTTGTGAGAGTTAACAAGTGTAGGAATAATTTAAACTTACCCTCTAATGCATACCCGATCATCATGCAGAACGCCTCAGAAGATAATCTCGTTTGAGTTTTATTTATGGGGGCTCTTTAACTGCTGTGACATTTTATACACTGCTTAATTTTTCTCATGGACCTGTTTATCAGGCTTGAGATTCCAAATGGGACCACAGGTTTTGTTATCCTTCCGAAGGTAACCATGCTAAGATTTTTATACTGGAAATCGGTTAACTTCGTGGCTGACACCGGATTAATGTTAAGTTAGAAGCTCTGACGTAGCTCATCCACGTTCTAAGCTATTGATTAACTGTGATCATAATATCATCCATCAAAGGTACCACACGAAATCGACTACTCGTAGGCAACTACCACCTGCGCATAACGTGGAGACCCGGAAACTGCCCGTAGTTTTACAGTCAACATTACTATAAAACTCGATAGCCACAGAATAGATGTTTCTGAAAGGTGATTGTGCAACTAAGTTCGTTTATTCATCAAGGAGATTTAGGAAATGGATCACATAACAATGCCAATCTAGCTGGTTCAACTGAAACAACGAATCTCAGTAACGGTCCTGATATGGCGAAACAAGTTAAAGTGACTTAATCCTTATAGCTTTAAATTTTTATACTCGAACAGTTTTATTGTGATGTAGCCTTTCTACCTACACAAAATATACTTAAAGTGGAGATAAAGGTCACTCCATAGCAAGGGATCTTAGCCTACCGCCCGGCCGCTGCATGCCCCATCTAGGCCCGAAAACATGAATGGGGTGCAGTGCTGGAGGGTGAGACGTGATCAGCACCTCGAGTCCCTCCTGGCCAGTTGATGCGGTCTTCTTGATCTGGAGCCATTACTTCTCAATTAACTCCGCAATTGACCTCCCCAGGGACCCTACGAGGTTGAAGGCACCTCGGACCAGGTTTCCCAGCGAGGAACAATTCTCCACGTCTGTACAGGGAATCGAACCCCGGTCTCCCGCTTGGCAAGCAGCCGCGCTACCATCTAAAATGTAGGTAGATAATATAAATGCGTGTTGTCCAAAGAATAACAGCGCCAATTATTAAAAGACCCTACCTGTACACAGTTGACCCTGTGTTCAGGTGTTTTATATTTTAATTCAGAATGCGTGATCCATTTATAACCTATCTGCTAGAACAAGGTAAAAAGTGAAACAGCACAATGCACTGTATTCATTCTTCGTTAGTGACTGTCAAAACATTTGCATCTCTCCTGTGTATTCCTCTAGTTAACGCACACAAAGATTACAATGGGAAACAAGAAATAGCCCTAGGGAAATGTAACGTGATGAATAGGCAAACTGCGAAACAGCGATAATATGCCATTAAATTTTAATGCAATGGTCACTAATTTATAAAGAGAGAAACAAGAAGAAAATGAAGTTAACGTGGATAATTTATGTAGTGAACTGAATTTGTGAGCTAGAAAATGTGCAAATTCCAAGCTATTTAATAAATATAAATAAGCAAACACTTTGAATTAGCTTGTAGCTGAAAATAGTTAATTATGTTTATATTAAATTTGTAAACAGATAGTTTTGCTCGTCATATTGCATTGGATTGGCAAGAAATGCTACTCGCCATAACTTTTATGTGATGCAATATAATTTTGATTTGGGATAAAAAAGCATGTAATTAAAACAATGCACATGATTTATAGTGTAAAAAAGTTTCTAATGCGAGTTTAGGCGATTATGCAACACCGATAGAAACATATACAAATAATTCTTTTCACAGTTTTACATAGAAAATTCCCACCTCTGTGGTGTGAAGTAGCGATTAGCCTCACAACCAAGAGATGCTGAGTTCGAATCTATGAAAGAACTACAAGATGCAGGGACCCTCGCCACTTTTGACCATAATTTAACTCATTTCATCGTTGTCATTGCTTTCAAGCTAATACTTTGAAACTATGTCTAAGATACGAAAACACACACTACTTTAGATGAAATAAAATCACTTACTTTATAATATTTTCGGTAAAATCTCGAGTAAAGAGCGGACGCACCTGTCTATAAGTTTTTACAGTGGAATTTTAATTACTCTATAATTCCGATAGTTAGCTTTAAAGGCTAAAGGAGGCATACGGAGGTAACTGCGCCTGCGTTTCCATGACTACCGCCCCTCTCTTAATCACCATCCGTGGTATAGTGGTTACCATGCTAAGTTCATATATCCAAGGTCGCGGGTTCAATGGATTTTTTCGGGTGTAAAAATCATTAGCATGGCTTCCTTTGGAAGGGAAGTAAGGCCGTTGGTTTGGTACGTGTCGTAGATTTACGGCACGAAAAGGAACCTAAAGCCTGATAGAGATGCCTCTTAGCAAAATTAAGTGACCTTTCACTCCGAATTTAGAATAGGACGCTGAGAGCTACAGCAGTCCATAAATAACCGACCATTTACATTTATATTTTATCCCTCTCTTAGCCTTTGAACTCAATTATCATGATCAATTTAGTCCTTGAGGTAATAAGAAATATAAGTGAAATACAATTGGGATGTTCACGGTCAGAGCTTTTAATGTACTAAACAAGTTAATTGCAATAGAACAATAACGTTAATTTTAGACAAAGTAGAGATGCAATGTTCATGAGTTGATAAGTTCAATTATTATGTAGATTGCATTAATTGATATTAAAGCAGTTTTAGAAATTATTTTAATTACACTGATACATAAGCTTGTTTGTTTTCTCTTCATTGAAAATTATCAACAATGCTGTCTTTAGCATAACATTGTAAGCTTCTTTCAAATCAACTCAAATATTTAAAATATCCTGATGTTACACTCATATGACTTTCTCTATGTATTCTGTAACAAAATATTCTTATAAAACCCTATTTTTGTCTTTACTTGATGTTACTGCAGATAAACGGTAGTTTCAATCGCTTTATTACTTATTTTCTGATAAATATGCGGGGAAATAAGGGAAAACACTAGGCAGAAAGCTGTCCCTATGTAATGAGAATCACTTCTATTTGCATGAATAGAAAGAAAACAAAATACAAAAAATAAGCACTTCATTTTGCGAAAATTATAAATGTTTAAAAATCGAAACCAATATCAATGAATATCTTGGAAATTGTGAACTACACAAAAAAGTGTAAGTGAATAAATATTGTGATTTAATGAGGTCCATTTTAGTACCTTTTTATCTATTGCTTACGATTTGCCAGTTATGCAAAATCCCTCTACATTGAAGAGGATTTCAGATGTTTTTATCAAGATGTTGGGATATATAGTTTATTATCATGCCAATGTCTTGAGTTTACGGTACTTTAATGAAAATAGAGGAATGTTTTGAGAAATTCGACCATTTTTGAAAACTCTTCTTTCCTTGGAGGATACTAAAATAATACTAAGTGTTGTATTTAACAGACTTTTCGTTTTTTAACTATCCTGTTCACGGATTCAAGATTGCATAGACATACATGCACCTTTTTCTTAAAATACCTTTTTGGATACAGGGGACCCTAAAACATTTATTTCCTGTGAAGTTTCGGTATGGAATTTTTGGATGGAATGTAATAACTTTTCTATTAATGTACTCAGTGAGAAGTATATAAATTAATAAATAAAGAAAGGCACACCTGAAAACATTTTGGGCAGTAAAATGTTACTTGGAGTAGTAATGCTGCATAAGAGGTAGGCAGTTTAAGATGTGATCAAAATTAGTAATTTTCATAAATTGCATTCACTTACACTCCGAGATATCAGATATTATGTTGAAATAATCGAAAATTCTACTACTGAAATGCAGAATACGTGTTATAATCCGCATGAGATAGCCACACTATATACCCAGAAAGTATAGTGTACACGTATTGAGCACCACAATTTTATAATTGGAAAGAGCGATTTATAAAGAATAAAAGGGTTCGCTTCTATCAAACAACAAGAAAGAAGTTAGAATCCTAAGAACAGAAAGGCTTTGAAAAATCTAGGAAAAACTTTTGATTGAGTAAATTGGTGGAATGCAAGTATTTGAAGGATCCAGGAAAAGTTCTGACTCTCACTAAAGCAAGTAGTTACAAACTGTATTATTAAGTAGAAAGGTAATTGTGCTCTAGGGTGCAGCAGAGAGGAAACAGACGAAAGAAAGAAGTCTTGTATTGAAGTATATGAAATTATACCATGTTGCGTGACAATGGAATGGCCCATTAAGTATGATTTTCACCGAATTATAAAATCTCTTGTGCAAAGTTTTTCTTTCGATAAATGTTTTCCTTTCTTCACTTAAGGTAATTTTCTTACTACATTTTTAAATTTTTAATGAGAGTTACAAAAACCGAATACCCAAATAAAATCGCTTTGTTTTACTGTTAATTCCTTCACTCGTACACTCATATATACATTTATTATATCAAGAGAACTTCATTATTCTTAACTACTATTCATTTCTCTAAAAGCAATGAAATGATGTGTTATTTATGGACGCTCCTTAACTACTGTTGCTCCCAGCGTCCCATTCTAAATTAGGCGTGAAAGACCGCTTAATTTTGCTCAAGAGTCCTCTCCTATCAGGCTTGAGGTTCTTTTATGTGCCGTAAATCTACGGCACGGGACCAACGAAGGAAGCCATGCTCAGGATTTTTACACCCGAAAAAAATCCATGGACCTCCACCGGGTTTGAAACCGCGACCTTGGGTATATGAAGTTAGCAAGGTAACCATTACACCACGGAGGACGACTCTAAAAATAATGAAGCATCGGCTGATTTAAAATATCTTGTTTAGTAACCATAATAAATGAATGACTATACAAATAAATATTCTAGTACGCGCGCGTACGCAATAAAAGTGCTCGGAGTTAGTCTGGAGGGGGATCGGGATAGCCAATACGTCACTGGGCTACAAGTTTGAGGAAGTAGCGTCTAACATAATTATGTCAAACCCGGGAGGCACGTTAGGTATTTTTTTGCGAAGGACAATTCCTATTTACCGGAAACGACGGACACCTCATAACACATACGCTACCATAGGTTACAAGGGCAACATGATAACAAACACTGACTGAGGTAACAGATGCCTTTCCTCAGGCTTCGAAATGGTACCTGAGTAAAGCTTCACATTTAGCCAATTGTTTCATAATAGGTACACTACCATCGCTTACAAAAGAAACACCTTTTTATTAACACTAAATGAGGTCACAAATGCCATCCCTACTTTCCGCACGACTATGAAACGATAGCTGAGTGCAACTCCACGTGGAGTTGTCGGTGGCTCTCATAACAGCTCCGCTAACATTGGTTACAAGAGGAACGCCACTGGAAATCACTAAACTTTTATCCTCTCAAGACAGCAGCTACTTCCGAAACGGTGGCTATGGCTTTGTTCTTATACATGGATTTTGTACATACTATAACTTTATGAACTTTAGTTTTCTCTTCAGTATAATGTAATGATTAAATTATTCCAAGTTATGTGGGTACTTTTTATAAAATAGTAAATCATCTTAAATTTTATAAAATGCTATTACCAGACATGCATGAGCCGGTATTCTATTAACAAATTCAATTCAGTTTAATTTTGACTATTTTGCGGATAATAACGCTATTATTAGCTATGATTAATTTATTTTTCTTACCTCAGTAGCAATGCAATTCAGCCAATTAATTTCAAGGATATACATATGCTGATGTGAATTAATTGATGTGGTTCATCATGGAACGCAGCAGTTTATATTGATGCTGTCAAATCTTGTATATCCCTCTGCTACGTCATCACCTCTGTTTTATGAGTATAAATCTAGCCATTGGATTGGGAGAACCTTACCGCCCCCTAAAATATGGCTGAACTGCCCAAACTTTGCAACTTAAACCTTGTACTTTTATGCTATACTACCGTTCTATTAATGTAGATTTTCTTATTGGCAGGCGATAGCGTCAATTATTTTGTCTTCATATCACTCTTGAAAGAACTCGGATAATGTCGTGACTTTTCAACCACACTTAAATATTTCCTCACCCTTCCTCTAGAAAGCCGAGTTGATTTAGGCTTTCCCTGTGTGCAAATGTTACGATATCCGAACTACCCACATTTCCCATAGATTATTTTACCTTTCATTTTCTATATCTAAATTGGTTTTTACAGCCCTCACAAAGAGGACCGATACTGGCTGGGTGGAGCCAAAAATTTGTTATCTGAAATATTACGCTAACAAAAGCACTTCTGCGATTTAAGACAAATGGGACACTTTTAGAAACGCCTTTATCTATTCAAAGTTCACGCTGACACTATTTATGTTAATTATTTTGAGAAATGTGTATTGCTTTTCTTTTACCCTCTCCACCCTCCACTTATCTTCTGTTTTGTCACGAACCTCAAAGCAGGCTGTCATTCTTAATTAGCGTGATTTCGTGCTACGCCATTTATCTACATTAATCTTAAAGTCCTAAATGGCCCGTTATTCCACAGAACAATAACTTTTTCGTATGAAGTAAAAATTTCCATAAATAGACCTACTGATGCAGACACACACACATATACACACACGAAGTTAGAGTATAGATACACACATTTAAATAAATGTATTATATATATATATACCTTCGGTGTATTAATTATATTTAGTTTCTCTGCACGTATGTGCAGTGTATATAGTAGGTATTGTATCGCAACCAAAAACTCTATGTCGAGATTTCACTGGAATTATGTCTTAAGGTCCCCGAATATAAAAAGGCAAGGTCACTATGTCTGTCTGTGTGCCTGTGGATGGTATAATTTAAAAACGAAAAGACGAATATATACCAAATGTTGTATTTATGTTTTAGTGTCCTCCAAGGATGTGTCACGAAGATGTTCAGAAGTATCCCGTCCTAAACTACCCATTTATAAAATTAAAAAAAAAAGTGTTTCTCAAAAATGGCTAACGATTTTGACCAAAATACCGTATATTAAAGATATTTACATGAAAAAAAATCTGACTTTCGCTATTCACGATACTTTTTCTAACTGTTTCACAAATAAACTTTTCTTACAAAAATGTTTCTTTTATCTGCCTAATGTTAATCCAGATAAACATTAACAGAACATATGTTATTGCTTCTTTAAGGGAATACTCTGGGGTAAAGCGACAGCCAAATTTTTAAAACTCATATTTTGTGAAATAATTGTCCTTGGGTACTCTTTACTTACCAAGAGTAAAACAAAATAGAGATGAAACAAAGATTCCCATTTGAGGAACACTTAAGTAATTTAACATCAAAGAAATAATAAGGAATATCTTCGGAACAGTTAACTTTAAAAAAAATGCATACGACATTAAATTGTGAGTTTTTACGAGATCTATAATTTTTGTAATAAGTATTTGCCTATCCCTTACGATTTTACAACATTCATATAGATAAATGCCTCTTCAGAGGCTAGTCCCAGAAAGTTCAATATACATGTCAGTTATCATAAAAATATCTTAAACATATGGTATTTTAATGAAAATCATTACAGTCATTTTTGAGAAAATAAAAATCTTCGAAAAATGTTCCAAGTAAAGCGTAGTTGAGTTAGGGAACTTTGTGTAACATATCTGGAAGATATTGGAGTTAAATGCAAAGTTTGGCATTTATTGTACTTTTCATTTTTGGGCAACGCAACACCGCCCCTCCCCTCCCGCAACACATATATTTTTCTAAATATCCTTTTTTGTACCAAAATATGCATTTCCCGTGAAATCTCGGCATTAAACTTTTATGTAGAATAAAACACCTGATTTAACTACTATGTACATTATGTATAAGTGCTAGAAAAAATAATAAAATAATTATCTTGAATTCTCTGAGATAGGCTTCTGAAGATCTCATTCTGTAAAGTTTTGTATAACTAGTGAACCGTAGAGAGACTGACGAAGACTTGCTACGCAACAAATCAGATGTGTTCTACTTATATGATTTTCTCTACCTGTTCTACGAACCAACTATTCTTACAAAATATTATTCATTTGTCTACATCATGACAGCAGAAATTGGTTATTACTTATTTCTTTGTAACCAGAAGAGAAATAAAGAAACACACTAGTTTTACAGGATAGTCGTATATTTTATAAGCTAAAGCTATGCGAGGATAGGAGTAAAGAAATCAAGTTTATAAACAAAGTATAGCATCCCATTTGAGAAAAGTGAAAGATGTTTAAAATTGAAACCAATAACAAGAACTATGAGGTCTTTAGAGGCTTTTTCCATAAAATGAAGATATACATTTTGTTTTTAAAGATAATGTTATACATCAGGTATTATAATTAAAATCATTAAAAACTATTTTCGAAAGGTCTTCCATGTAATGGACTGTTGAATATTTATATTTTCTTGAAAATCCTCCTGTCACATTTTTGAAAGATGTAGATTTTAAACATCAAGTTTAATTTTTAATGGGATTTAGGTTTTTGAGCTACAGTGCACAGACACAAACCCGGGCATGTTTCTGAACATTTTTTTGAATTCCATTGAAATCTTAGTATCGAATTTTAGAGTGAAATTCAATATCTTCTCTACCCAATATTTGTATATTACGCGTAAGGAATGGAAACATGTATATCATTTGGAGTGTAAAGCACACTATATATATGCCATATGCAGGAGTATTGTAGAGTTAACAGTTTGCAAGATATGTTATTTGTTTAAATTTTTAACTTCTTAAACTTTATTGGTTATGTTTCGTTTACACTTGATCATTGCAAAAGGAACCGAATTTTAATTGTTCCATAGCGACAGATTTTAAAAGATTTTACTATGGCTTTAGCTTGTTGCATTTCTTTAGTTCTCTTCTATTTATAAACAAATAACTATAAGGCCATTTCTACTAATTGTTACCTTGATTAGCTTGAAGAAAATAGAATAACAAAGCTTTTTAGGAGTTGAACAGTTTTAACACCCTCATCGCTTAATGTATTACTTGATGTGTTATGCATGGTCTAACTTTCGCGGCGAAATGAACAACGCCAGTCAGTATAGACTATACTTTTACTTACACGTATTTACATAGCAAAACGTGACCTAGTCTAGTTAGAAAGAGGTCATTTACCTTACAGAAAACATTCATACTCAGTTCCGATACAACATTCTTTATAGCGAGGTCCGACCAATTAAAGTACACATTCCCACCAGCGGTCTCGGGGAAAATAAGCACATATATGTTGCGTATGCCACATCTACTTAACGGTACTAAACAACTTCTCTTAATAAGTAAAATTATGGGTTCCTAATTGAAGAAACATTGATTTAGTTTTGTTCATTACATTGTGTTTTGACACCAAAACTTATACCCCGTCTATGTATATATACGCCTCCAGATATATAGAGAATAGCATGAAATAACATATTGTAAAAAATGGAAATGAAAATGAATGTGGATTCTTTATTTATTTTTTCTTTCAAATTAAAAGGTCATATTCTTCATGAAGTTTATTAACTAATTATCCCTCCAATAATGATTACTATTATGAAGTCATATCTACCACCCCTTAATGTTAGTTGGTATAGCGTAGCAGAGAAAGCTGATACATTTTTCAAAGTCTTTAAGTTTACCAGAAATTTTTTGAATTTTTATACTAAAATATTAGAAGGGAACATCGCCTTACGAAAGATAAGCTGGTAGTATTTAGAGAGGAAATACACCACAGTTCGGTTAAAGCCTTTAGTAATACAGACTTAGGAAGTGCGGAAATGCATCATATTTGATTTTAGCATTCACATACTCTGCAAATGCAGAAAAAATTTACGTGCTTCGTTCACATGGCTTTCTCTGTAACAAATTGTTGTTAGTAAGCTTATTCTTATATCTACTTCATTCTAATCGAGATAAGCATTAGCAGAAATGGTTTTATTACTGAGTTTTTTATATGTAGGAAGGAAATAAAGCTAAAATGCTTTAAATTGTGGTTGCTATGGTGTAGAAATCCGACACCTCTGCGTGGTCAGGTGTTGATAAGTTCCGGTATGAGAAAAGTTTCAAATATTTGAAACTGAAATCAGAAACAAGGAGTACCTCAAAAATGGACTACTACAGGAAAAAAATATATATATCATAAATCGTGTTTTTAACGAGATCTACATTTTTATTAAGATATCTGTCAAAATTTTCTAGTTATGAAAAAATCCGCATAATTCATCCAGAATAAACATGTATTCAGCAGCTGTTTCCAGAAAATTGAAGATATGTATTTTATTTATCATGTAAATATTTTAAATATAAGGGATTTGAATGAAAATTTTTAAGGTTATTTTAGAGGAAACAATTTTTCCATATAAAGAATTGTTGGGGTTGGAAGGATTTTCTTGAAAATCTTCGTGTCGTTTCCTTGGCAGATACTGAGCTTAAATACCAATAATTAACGGTGTTTTCATTTTTGAGCTATGGCACAGAGAGACACACAAGCACATACGCGGACATTTTTCTAAAAATGCTTTCTTTTTGGATTCATGGGATCTCAAAACATGTACCTCCGGTGTAATCTCAGTATCGAACTTTTGGGTGCAATACAATACCTTCTCTATACACTTATGTACATAGTGAGTGTAGAGAAAGTAAAAACAAACAAGACATAAATAAAATGTTAAATTTCAGGTGTGGTAATTTTACATTCCAAATAATGTAACATTTAAATTAATAGCATTGTAGGTATTTCCTTATAAAACAAACTTGATTCTGACAAATTCAACTAAATTTGAAAAATATTTCTTCACTTACATTGTTCTTAAACTGCTTCATTCTACAGACAAAAGCAGGCCAAGATATGGTAATAAATGCTGTAGGGTAGCGAAGCATCTAAAATATTATGACAATTAGATATGGATTACAAGAAGCAACGACGAAAACAACTCACAACTTTGAGAACATCGTTTAGATAACAGTTGTTTTGTTACTATAAATGTTAAAATATACTCCCCGATACCTTCACTGGTTATGGAGTTCTTTTTCTTTATCTTACCCTCATTCCGGTTGGCAGTTAGAACTTCTATTTCTTATCTATACATATAATTTTACGATGTATAAATACTGAGAATTTCCTTCAAATAGTCTCGTTCTGTAATTCTAAATGCCTGCATTTTTGTCTATTTTGATTTAATATTGGGAAATAGCATTAAAATATTCAATCAAATGATTCACAATAATAAGCTAGTTTTAATTTAAGCCATTGAGTGTATTAAACAATATACATATATTCAAGGATTCAGAACTTTGTGACCCTCTATTTTTTACGCCCCATACACGTATTCTTCACTGCACGGCATATCGCGAAATATTGGTCTTTAAATTATATTACTATTGCTCTCATTTTGCAATTTAGTTATTTGACAAGGATTTTAACGTTTATGGGATGTTATCAACAGGATATTACCAAGTATGTAGAGGAAAAACAAACTGATGTGTTACATTCACATGACTTTCTCTACATCTCTACAATAAATTATTGTTAAAACGTTTATTCTTCTATTTATTTAATGCTAATCGAGAAAAAGTGAGCATAAAGGGTCTTATTAACTACTTGGTAATAGAAGGGAAATAAGAGAGTACCATAGGTTAAGGTGATAGTCAAAAGCTGGTTACTATGTGATTAAAATACCTTTGTTTCTATCGATAGGAGTTGACAACTTTCCGTAGGAGAAAAGCTGAAAGTAATAACAAGGAATATCTCAAAAACGGTCAACCTCACAAAAAATGTGTATAGCATAAATTATGTGTTTTAACGAGCTCTATATTTTTGTTTGGTAAGTTCTTGTCTATCTCTTGCGGTTTACCAGCTATGCAAAATTCATGCAAGATAAACATGTCTTCAGAGGTTATTTGCAGAAAACTGAAGCCATACATTTTATTTGTGATGTAAATATCTTAAATATAAGAGATTTTAATCAAATCGTTAGAGCCTATTTTGAGAAAATCTAAACTTTCTAAATGTTTTCCTTAAATGGGTAGTTGGGAGTGGGGGATTTTCTTGAAAAGTTTCGTGTCAGATCCTTGGAAGACTACAAACGCAAATATCAAGTTTGGCTTTTAACGATCTTTTCGTTTTCGAGCTATGCTGCCCCCCCACACACATACACACAGACAGACACACACGCACATTTTTATAAAAATGCTGCTTATGGATTCCGGGGTCTCAAAAGATGTATTTCAGATGAAATATTGGTATTAAATTGGTATTGTTGGGTGAATTACAATATCTTTTCTATATACTATGTACATAGTACGTGTGGAGAAGGTAAAAGTACGAAGCGGGCCTATAAAAGAAGTGGTGATTCATATCAGTGCATATTTATGAAAAATACAAAAGATTTAGGTTTGTTTGCACTTAATTTGAGTTATACTAATAATAATAAATTAAAATACCATACAAATATTTGCAGTGTAAAGATAGAAATTAACACATATGTATAGCATATAAGTGGAAGATGCATTCTTACTTAAATTACCGGTTTTAGTTTATTTAATGTTTTCATTGCTTTTATAAATGCAACAACTTCATTTCATTTCTAAAATGCTTCCTTAAAACTGCCGGATTCTATATTTAAAATTTAAAACAGAGTCAAGTGACAAAAATCCCCCTCTTTTTACTTTCTCTACACGTATTATGCGCCTAGTTTATAGAAAAGGTGTTGCACTCCACAAAATATTCTATACCTAGATTTCACCGGAAATGCAAGTTCTAGGGTTCCCTGTATAAAAAAAAACCTTTTTAGAAAAATCTCCATGTGTGTCCGTGAATACGGTAACTCAAAAACAAAAAGTCGGCAAAATACCAAATTTGGTATTTAAGGTTCTGAGAGAAATTGCTCCACCCCATAATACCCCTTACATGGACAATTTGTTGAACATTTTGGTTTACTCGAAGATGGTCGTAACGACTTTGATTAAAATACCGTATAGTAAAAACATTTGTATGGAAAATAAAATGTTTATCTTAAATTTTCTGAAAACAGCCTGTAAAGGTGTCTTTAATTTGAAGGGATTTTGTTGAATCTGTCTAACAGTTAAACTTCAAGAGATAGACAAAAACTTACTACGCAATAAATGTAGATCACGTTAAAACACACAGTTTATCATACAAATGGTTTTCGTCTAATTGAAAATTTCTGAGTTATTAGTTTTGTTTATTTCAGACTTAAAATGCCTTTTTTCCTACACGGAAAGTTGTAAGCTCCGGGCTGTGCTTAGAAGCGGATTTCATCCACATGGCAACCGGATTTCGAAAGATTTGACTTTCATTTTAACCTAGTATATCCCCTATTTCATTTCTATTTATAAGGAAGCAAATAATTAAGACAATATCTGCTAATGTTTATCTGTATTATCGTAGAGTATATAGAAGAATATGGTTTTTAGCCATAATTTGTTACAGCAATCTAGAGTAGGTCATGTGATTGGAACACAAGATTTTTTACCCCTGTAGAACTGAACTACAGACATAGGGCTAACTAAAGATATGAAACAACCTAAGAAACAAGTCACTATTATTATTATTATTATTATTATTGGTGGTGGTTGAGGTGATGGTAGTAAATGTTACATAAATTTAATCCAAATGACATCAATACCACCACTTCAGTAGTAACTTGTATTCAAACTACGATGGTAATTATCAAAATGTGCAAATTCTTTATTTCTCATTTTCAGATCAGTGTTAATATCCTTGTGGCTATTATTTGAAATGAGAAACCAAGCTTTCAAAGCATTTATTTTGTTTGGATATTTACGGTAAATTAAATTAAATTAGGATATTATTTGGTTTGATCACGTGAGGTTTATTTCAATGTTGTTATTGGACAGCAAGAGCATAACCAATCTCCCGGATATGTGCTTGTATTTTATAGCCTCGTTTTGCTATTCATTATCATACAGGTAACAAAAGGGAATATCATAACAAATGCGCGACGCCTAAAGCTATATTTCGGCGTTGAAATGCTGTTGACGTTTTGTATTCAAGATTCCCTTAGGATCGTACGATGTAAAAGTACGCTTATTAGCGAGAGCAATTCATCCATCATATGTCGTCTCCGAGTCTCAGCTGGTTTCGGGTTTGTAATATTAGAATGTATCAGAGAATGTAAAGCTATAGGCGTTATAGAAGCAATCAATATCTGAAAGCGAAATTTATATTCACTCTCAACCACCTACTTGCAAGCAATACATTCCATACAGAAGTCCTTTTTGAGATTTATGCAGAAGTACAGATATTTTTATCTCTTAATAAAAAATCTAATGTGTTCCATTCACATGACTTTCTCTATATCTCTGTAACAAATTATTGTTAATAAGCTTATCTTTTATTTATTTCATGCTAATCGAGAAAAATTATCAGAAATATCTTATTTCTTGCTTTATTGTAAGTAGAAGCGAGATAAGGGAGTACCATAAGTTAAAGTGAAAGCCAAAAGCTGGTTGCTATGTCACTGACGTTCCTTTGTTTGTATGGACAGGAGTTGACAAATAACCTGTATGAGAAAAGTAAACGTTTTTCAAAGCTGAAACCAAGAAAAAGGAATATCTCAAAAACGACCAACTCCACGAAAAAATGTTTATAACATAAATGTTGTGTTTTAACGTGCTCTACATTTTTTGTATGTTAACTTTTTGTCCATCTCTTACGGTTTACTAGCTATGCAAAGTTCATCCAGAATAAAGTAGTCTTCAGAAGCTATTCCCAGAAAAATCAAAATATACATTTTATTTGTCTGGTAAGTATCTTTAATACATAATATTTTAATAATAATCGTTTGAGCCATTTTTTAGAAAATCAAAATTTTCGAAAAAAGTTCCATGTAAAGGGTACTTTGGAGTGGGGGATTTTTCTCAAAATCTTCGTGTCGCATCCCTGGAAGATACTAAACTTAAATACCAAGTTTAGTATTTTACCGACTTTTCATTTTTGAGTTATCGTGATGACAGACACACGGACACACTCACAAACGAACACACGGACACACACAAACACACACACACACGGACCTTTTTCTTAAAATACTTTTTTTTTGGATTCAGGGGACCCTAAAACATATATTTCCGGTGAAATCTCTGTATCGAATTTTTTGGTGGAGTGCAATACCTTCTCTACACTATGTACATAGTACGTATAGAGAAAGTAAAAATTTGATGTGTTCCATTCTCATGACTTTCTCTACATATATACCACAAATTATTGTTAAAAAGCTTATGCTTTCATTTACTTAATGCTAATCGAGAAAACATTAGCAGAAGTAGTCTTATTTCTTGCTTCCTTGTAAGTAGTAGCGAAATAAGGGAAGCTTAAGGTGTAGACTGAACTTCATTGTTTGTATGGACTTAACAAATTCCTGAATGAGAAAACTGTACGTTGTTTATTTTCTCTATACGTACTATGGACATAGTGTATAGAGAAGGTATTGCACTCCACCCAAAAAATTCATACCGAGATTTCACCGGAAATATATATTTTAGAGTCCCCTGTATCTAAAAAAAAAGCATTTTCGGGAAAAGGTCCGTGTGTGTGTCCGCGTGACTGTGAACACGATAGCTCAAAAACGAAAAGTCGGTAAAATACCATACTTGGTATTTAAGTTTAGTATCTTTCAGGGATGAGACACGAAGATTTTTAGAAAAATTCTCCCACCCCAAACTACCATTTACATGGATTTTTTTTGATTTTCTTAAAAATGGCCCTAGCGACTTTTATTAAACTACCTATGTTAAAGATATTCACCGGATAAATAAAATGTGTATCTTGAATTTGTTGGTAATAGCCTCTGAAGGGTTCTTTATTCTGGATGAATTTTACGATATTTCGGATAACTGCTAAACGGTAAGAGATGGACAAAAACGTACTACACAAAAATGTAGAACACGTTAAAACACACAATTTAGGTTATATACAATGTTTTGTGGAGTTGAACGTATTTGAGATATTTATTACTTTTGGTTTCAGCTATGAAAAACTTAGTTTTCTCATATAGGAGTTTGTCAAGTCATATCCATATAATCAAAGGGACTTCAGTCACATAGCAACCAGCTTTTGACTATCACTTTAAACTATGGTACTCCCTTATTTCGCTTCTACTTACAAGGAAACAAGTAATAAGACTATGCTAATTTGTTCTCGAGTAGCAGGAAGAAAATGGAGGCATAAGATTTTTAACAATAATTTGTTGCAGAGATGAAGAGAAAGTTATGTGAATGCTACATATCAGATCTTTTAAAGCTGAAATCAATAACAAGGAATATCTCAAAAACGACCATCTCCACGAAATATATTTATAACAAAAATTGTGTGTTTTAACGTGCTCTAGTTTTTAATGGAAAGTTGTTGTCCATCTCTTACGGTTTAGCAGTTATGAAAAATTCCGTAAAATTCATTCAGACTAAAGTAGTCTTCAGAGGATATTCCGAAAATGCAAGATATACATTTTTTCAGGTAAATATCTTTAATATAGGATATTTCAATCAAAATCGTTAGCCATTTTTGAGAAAATCAATAGAAAGTACCATGAAAAGGATAGTTTGGGGTGTGGGGATTTTCTTGAAAATCTTCATTTTGAATCCTTGGAAGATACCAAAGTTAAATACCAAGTTTGGTATTCATTGGTCTCTTCGTTTTTGAGCTATGCGGTCCATATATACACACATACACACAGACTAACCTTTTACTAAAAATGCTTTTTTGGATTCAGAGGGACCCAAAACATGTATTTCCTGTGATATCTCGGTAATGAATTTTTGAGTGGAATACAATATCTTCTACATAGTACGTATAGAGAAATTAAAAATCTCTTGATGTGATTGTTTGATAGGAGGTAAGCAACACAAATTAATAACAAAAATCGAATTTATACCAAATTGTGTGATTCAACATAAGGACATTGCTTACTGGTTTGGGCATTATTTATAGTACAGAACAATTTTCTTTCTCTCTTACACTTTGATCAAGCATAACGATAAGTAGACAGCAGTTTGCTGGACAGCAAAATCTGTTTACGTCTTTTCGGTACCTTACGATAGCTGCCTGAGCGTATCATCTTTACCTTCCCCCTTCCACTGCCTGTTTTATGTGTTTAAAAGCTGTATTCATTTCAATGATATTTTGAACAATTTAAGATCACTCGATATAATAAACTCATTGTAAAAACAATGTGTATTTAATTGCATATAAAATAAATAGAAGATCATTTAATAACAGCATTAAATTTCTAAATATTCGCTGTTTGTTTCCATGTATTTTAAGCAGCAGTCTCGAAATGTTAAATCTGTTATTTGTGCTGGAACAAAAGCATACAATGACATTAGCTGGCATATAATTTTCTATATGGGTAATTACCGCCTCCACAATAATGCTTTACGACAAAATCTTCAGAATCAATATTTATTCCCTTAGAAAGCGATCTAACTTAATTCATTTTTTACTTTCTCTATGCTTACTGAGTACATACTATATAGAGAAGTATTGTATAGCACCATAAATCTCGATACCGATATTTCACCGGAAATGCCCCCGTAAACGAAAAACAGCATTTTAAAAAAATGTCCGTGTGTGTCTGTGAGTAGATTGGTTCAAAAACGATAAGGTCAATAAATACCAAACTTAATATTTAAGTTCAGCATCTTCCAAAGATGCGACACAAGGTTTTCAACAAAATTCCCCAACCCCGTCTACCCTTTACGTGAAAAAAAAATTGTAAAATTTTAATTTTCTCAAAAAAGGTATTAACGATTTTGATTAAAGCCTCTTATGATTAAGATAATACATGTAAAATAAGTTTCTGAAGACCTCTCTATTCTGGATGTTCTTTTTTTTAAATTTAGCAAAACCACCTATAAGCCGTAGGAGATAGACAAAATTTTATTGCGCAATAAATGTAGATCTCGTTAAAACACAAGCTTTATGTCATACATTTTTTCATAGAGTTAGCTGTTTCGACATATTCCCTATCATTGGTTTCAGCTTTAAAATACTTGAAACTTTTTTCATTCGGGAACTTGTAAACTCCATGCCACGCAAAGAAACTGAATTCAATCCCATAGCAACCACATTCTAAAACATTTGACTGTTGGTTTAGTCTAGCGTGTTCCCTAATTTTCCTTATATTTATAAGGAACTAAAGAATAAGGTCGTTTCTGCTAATGTTTATCTCGATTAGAATGAAGTAGATAGAGTAAGTAACACTAATTTGTTACTGAGATATAGAGAATGGAACGATCAGATTTTATTTCCAATTTCCATAGTAACATTTTTAAACCAACAGTTTTAAACAACTCAGTTACTTGCTTCTGAGGTAACAGCTAAGCATGGATATTAGAGTGAATCCGCAGTATGAATTATTTCTGGGTCAGCTTTGCACTTCAGAAGTAAGTTCATCAGGAGAGCATAAAGGTGCATTTTTACGTTTAAAGACTCTTAGAATAATCGGAATTTAAAAATCTTGAGTCACAAAATAAACTGGAGTTGTTAGCCACAAACAGTAACAAAAATAATAATATTGTAGGGTCTTAACCAGTTAGAAAATGGAAATATAATTTTAAAAGAAAATGCAAAGAATCCGTTGAAAAAGGCCATTTTTACTGTAGTTTTCCTTCTTAAAATAATACTGGTCATTATAGGCTTACTGTGGACAGTGATATTCAAACAAAATCGCATAATTTAGCATTCTTTAGGTAGTATCGCATAATAAATATTTTACTGTAGATTAATAAAATATGTTTATAAGAAATAATACAAATAAGTGTGATTCTTATTTGCTTATTTACAGATGTTTAGCCTTATTAGTTCCTGAGCAATGAACATTATATTTAACAAAAAAATTACGTTTTTCAAAATTTATGTGTATTATATATATTATATTTAGTTAATAAAGTTAGCTGGTACACAGCATAACGTTTATAATTTTAATTGTTTTCTCACAGAAACCGTGTGTATGACAGAATTGTATAGGCAGAGTCAGACTGAAAAAAAATATGTAATGCCTTAGCTGGGATTTGAACACGGATCTCATAGTTTCCGGACGGTTGTTCTATCACTGAGCTACCATGGCAACATACGCGCACAGAATTAAATCTCTCAACTAACTCGTATGTTTTCCGGCAAACCATAAGGTGATCTCAAAATATTTTGAACTGAAGCATAGAGAAATTTAATACTATGCCGGTATGTTGCCATGTTAGCTCAGTGATAGAACAACCGGCTAGAAAACGGGAGATCCATGATTCAAATTCAAGCTATGGCATCGAAGTTTTCAGTCTGACTTTGTCTATCCACATTATAACGTTCTTTACATATCAAAAGGAAATTGAAAACTTTTAATACACAGAAAAATTAGCTGACCAAAAACAAACTGATAGTTGCTTGAGATGAAAGCATTGTATTGTAAACAATTAGCTTATATTACACATGAAATATAAGTATAGTTCTAAAACAAAATATGTTAAGTTAATTATGAAAATACATTCTCAAAAGCATAATTTTATTTTCTAAGCCAATTACCCTTAGTAAAATTTAACATATGAACAATACGAAGATGAACAATGATAAAATTCAAGTTGCGACTGGCAGGTAAATTAAATATGAATTTAGTTCATATATTCTATCATGAATATAATGATATATTTGATGGCAAAATATTTTAATTTATTTCAGCTCTGTTGATTCCAATTCCAGTTTATATAGTCTAAAAGAAAGAGCGAATATAAAAAAGATAATTATATCGCTTTGCGTTTCCCTATGCAGTTTTCCGCTTTAGTGTTGTTACATAAAGCTATATAGAGGGATATACAATTCATTTTAATTACAAAGCCAAGAGATTTGAAACAGCACAGGAAAGAAGAAGAAATTAAAAGGCAGAAAAGGAATAATTTTCTGTGAAAGCTGTTTCATTCGCTTTTTAAAACGCTCTTTGCATGACTACCAACCGTCAAGTACAGAAGTGTTACATTTGTTAGTCAAAATGTGATAATTGTAAAAAAGTTACCCCGTTGGGAATAAAAAATTTCCTAATGTTAATACCTGAAGCTATAGAACTGTATTTAAAAGTGCTGCTTAGCGGTCTCGTAACAATACTAATGGATTTCCGCCTGTCGCAAAGTTTTTAATAGACTGGCAACTGCAAATATGATGCTTATTATAATCACTATTAATAGTATTATCATCATTATTTATTCGTGAGCACACTATTAGCAAGTCGGTAATATTCATATTTCTGTTCTTGTTACTTTCTCTACATATATTCTGTATATAGTGTATAGAGAAGGAATTGCATTCCATCCAAACATGTTATACCGAGGTTTCACCTGAAATAAACGTTTTAGGGTCCCCTGTAAATGCATTTTCAGAAAAAGGTCCGTGTGTATGTGTGTCCGTGTGTCTGTGAACACGATAACTCAAAAACGAAAAGTCGATAACATACCAAACTTGGTGTATAAGTTTAGCATCTTCCAAAGATGCGACATGAAGATTTGGGTAAAATCCCCCAGCCCCAAACGACTCTTTACATGCAAAAATTATCTTAAATTTTATATTCTGAAAAATGGCTCTAGCAATTTTGTTTAATATTACCGTTGATTAAAGATATTTACACGACAAATAAAGTATATTATATTGAATTTTTTGGGAATAGCCTGTGAAGACCTCTTTATTCTGAATGAATTTCGCTGAATTTTGCGTAAGCAGTAAACCGTAAGAGATAGACAAAAACTTACCACACAAAAATTGTAGATCACAATAAAACACGCATTTTATGTCATATATGTTTTCTTCGCGGAGTTGACCATTTCCGAGATATTTCTTGTTATTGGTTTCAGATTTGAAATATTTATATACTATTCTCACACAGAAAGTTGTACACTTTCTGTCCCTGCATAGAAAGGGATTTCAATCGCGTGGCAACCGGCTTTTAAAACCTTTGACTTTCGTTTTAGTCAAGTGTATCCCTTTATTTCCCTTCTACTTTCAAGAAAGCAAGTAATAAGACAATTTCTGTTAATATTTATTTTGATTACAGTACAGAAGATATTAGAATATGCTTATTATCAATAATTGTTACACTGGTGTAGAGAAAGTTATGTGAATGGAACACATCAGATTTTATTTTTCATGATACTGCAGACACTGAGAAAAATAAAGGAGGATAAAAACGATAGTTTTCTTTACTTAAGGAAATCTTTCATAATGTTATTTATTTTACTCATTTCGTGAAACTGTAAGAGAATACAATAAGTTAAAACGTAGTCAAATGTTTTCATAACCGGTCTCTATATACTGACTTTAAAGCCATGTATCCTTTTACATAAAACGAAAAAGAAGGAATAATAAAATAGACAGAGAGTTGCGATTTTTAGTTAAAAGTCAGTAACAAATTATTCTTACAAAGTGTTGTTCTTCTGTCTATTTCAAAATAATAAATATAAACATTAATAGAAATTAAAGCTGAAAGCTTGAAAGTTGTGGATACACACACACACACACGCACACGCATATATATATATACTGTTTTAAAACGACACCAAATGAAGATAGCTGTCGATTAATTTACACTTTGACTTGTCCGAAACTTGATGTAGCAACTTTCAAACTGTTTTATTTAAAGTTTTTTGTGTGTTTAAATATCGCACACATTTGGGATTAGGCATTGAAGGAACAACGGTTGTCATACGCCACACCCACATGGTTAGTTTTCCCTTACTAAGGTGACCTATGCCGCGCTGGCGTGTCTAGCAAACCACACCTACACTACGCGACTGGGACAATCGCTACCAACCGGCATCTCTCTTGCAGTGGGCTGGGCACGTGCCATTTGGTTATGTACAACTGCCTAATCCATGGTGATTTATGACAGTTTTTGTATTGCCGAACTTAGAGCTGAAAATTATATTCACGTATCACGTACGGAATGACTAACAAGGTCCACTTCTTCGTTTGGTGTCGTTTTGAAACAACCCTGTATATATTTGTGTGTATGTAAATAAATGTGGTAGGCACTCGAGAAAACATTTGATAGGTTGCATTCACATGAATTTCTCTACGTATTCTGCAAAGAAACTTTTTTTACAGTACATCATTCTTTTTCTGCTTCATGATAAACATAACATAAAGTACAGGATTAATTTTTCATATAAATATCTCTAACATTTTAGTCAAAATCGTTATTACTTGTTGAGAGAATCGAAAATTTTGAAAAATGATTGCCGCAAAGGATAGTTCAGGTTGGGAAGGAATTTCCTGAGAATCTACGTTTTGCATTCTTAGGCGATACTAAAATTAAATAAGTTTGTCACTTAACCGAATTTATCTAAATTGTTTTTTTTTGTTTTGTTTTTTTTTTTGTATTACGCCGTTTACTCACACAGGATTCTCAAAATATATATTTCCGATGTATCTCCATATCGAATATTTGTTTGGAATACAATACCTTCTCTACTTATTAGGTACACTGTACATAGGAAGGAAGAAGTAAATATAACAAACAAGACTCAGAGACGCAGAAATTAGAACCATTCTGTCATAAAATATTCCTGGAGCTTTTTGTAAGTTGGATTATAACGTATCTCTCTCTCTCTCACTCTCTCTCTCTTTCTCTCTCTCTCTCTCTCTCTCTCTCTCTCTCTATATATATAATATTTCGTGTCAAAAGAGCCCTATGTTAATGTATAGAATACTCCGAAATCAGAAGCGCTGGTTCATCAGTTGAATTGCCTAATGGACACTCCATGTGTTTATAAATGGATGTTTTGAGTGCGTACAACATTAATAAAAGTATTTACATGATGAATGCATTTTTGCTTTCTCTATACGTACTATCTACATAGTGTATAGAGAAAATATTGCATTGTACCCAAAAATTCGATTCCGAGATTTTACCGGAAATATATATTTTGAGACCCCCTGTATCCAAAAAAAGCATTTTTTGAAACATGTCCGTGTCTGTGGGCAGCATAGCTCAAAAACGAAAAGACCGTTAAAAATCAAACTTGGTGTTTAAGTTTGGTATCCTCCAAGGATGCGACACAAAGATTTTCAAGAAAATCCCCCCACCTCAAACTACACTTTACATACAACATTTTTTCGAAAATTTTGATTTTCTAAAAAAGGCTCTAATGATTTTGATTGAAATCCCGTACATTACTGACTTTTACATACCAAGTAAAATGTATATCTAGAATTTTCTGGGAATAGCCTCTGAAGACCTGTTTATTCTGGATGAATTTTGCCAAATTTTGCTTAACTGCTAAACGGTAAGAGATAGCCAAAAGCTTACTACACACAAAATGTAGAGCACGTTAAGACACACAATTTATGTTACACAACTTTTTTCGTGGAGATGATCGTTTTTTAGTTATTCATTGTTTTTGTTTTCACCTTTCAAAAACTTACATTTTCTCATACAATAATTTGTCAACACCTGCCCATGCAAACAAAGAACTTCCGTCACATAACAACCAGCCTTTGACTGTCACTTTAACTTATGGTACTCCCTTATTTCGCTTCTATTTAAAAGGAAGCAAGTAATAAGACTATTTCTGAATTTTTTTTTTCTCGAATGGCATGAAGTAAATAGAAGCATAAGCTTTTAAACAATAATTTGTTGCAGATACATAGAGAAAGTCATGTGAATGGAACACATTAGATTTTTTCTGTTATTCTACTTTCTCTTCATAGAACCTCAGACCGAAAAAAAATCATTCGACCTAAAATACCAAAATTTTGCTAAAACACAAGAGCAACGTTATGACCTTCAGAGAACGCATGTTTGGAATTTTACCGCACTTGATACGCTGATTAACAGTTATAGGAATTCCCAAGATTAAAGCCATTTCGAAAACAGATTAGGTTAAATTATTACAGGACTTTACGGTATGATGTTATTCATAATAAACCATCCTAACCCTATTCAGCTTGCTGAATTGTGAAGATCAACCCTGACACTACGTTTTATCTGCGTCACTAAATAAAATTATCTATTTGTTAACGATGCTGTACATTGCCAGAATCACTGTGACCACGGCCTGGGTTCAAACCCAAGAAACCGCATGTGAGATTGGTGTGGACAAAATGGCGCAGCGGTGGGTTTTCTACCGGTTCTACGGTTTCCCCCGCCATCGCATTCCACCAGTGCTCCAACTTCATTCCATGTATCATCACTGTCATCGCCCGCAATACCATTTGTAGTAAAAGCGGACGTTAAACACTATAAAAAATGTGATATGTTACATTCACATACTTTCTCTAACTGCTCAATAAATTTCTTACAAAAGAGTATTCTTCTTTCTATACAATGCTAATCGAGATAAACATTAGAAGAATTTTCTTATTACTTAATTTCTTATAAGTAAAAGGACACTAAAAAAATGCGCTATGCTAAAGTGATAGTCAAATGTTTTAAAACCTATCGATTTGTGATTGTGATTGCAAATCGCTTCTTTGCTTGGCTAGGAGTAAAATAAAAGAAGGATCACTTGTTATTTGAGAAAAGTATTTTACAATTGAAACTAATAACAAGGAATATCTAAAAAACGGCAAACTCCTCCAAAAAATGTAAAGGATATACATGTTGTATTTTAACGAGATGTACATTTTTTGTATAATAAATTTTTGTCTATGCCTTACGGTTTACTAGTTATGCAAAATTCAGAAAACTCATCCAGAATAAACAGGTCTTCAGAAGCTATTCCCAGAAAATTCAAGATATACATTTTACTTGTGATGGAATGGCTTTAATATGTGGCATTTTTATTAAAATCGTTACAGCTATTTTTAAGAAAAACAAACCTTTCGAAAATGTTTCCATGTAAAGGGTAGCTATGGGTGGAGGGATGTGCTTAAAAATGTTTGTGTCACATCCTTGGAAGATACCAAACTTAAATTCCAATTTTGGTATTTAACCGTCTTTTCTTTTTTGAGCTACGCTGTCCACAGACACACAGACAGACTGACAGACACACATACACACACGGACCTTTTTCTGTCCTAAAACATGTATTTCCGGTAAAATCTCGGTATCGAATTTTTGGGTGCAATACAATACTTTCTATATTCACTAGGTACATTGTGCATACGGGGCTAGAGGAAGTAAAAAATCTCATGTATTCCATTCACATGACTTTCTCTATATCTCTGTAACAAATTATTGTTAATAAGCTTATCTTTTATTTATTTCATGTTAATCGAGAAAAATTATCAGAAATAATCTTATTTCTTGCTTTATTGTAAGTAGAAGAGAAATAAGGGAGTACCATAGGTTAAAGTGAAAGCCAAAAGCTGGTTGCTATGTAACTGATGTTCCTTTGTTTGTATGGACAGGAGTTGACAAATTCCTGTATGAGAAAAGTAAGTTTTTCAAAGCTGAAACCAAGAAAAAGGAATATCTCAAAAACGCTGAATTCCACAAAAAAATGCATATAACATAAATTGTGTGTTTTAACATGCTCTCTACATTTTTTGTGTATTAATTTTTTGTCCATCTCTTACGGTTTAGTAGTTATGCAAAATTCATCCAGAATAAAGTATTCTTTAGAGGCTTTTCCCAAAAAATTCAAAATATACATTTTATTTGTCAGGAAAATATCTTTAATATGTGATATTTATATCAAAATCGTTAGTCATTTTTTAGAAAATAATTTTTTTTTTTAAAAAGTTCCATGGACACACGGACACACACACACACGGACCTTTTACTGAAAGTACTTTTTTTGGATACAGAGGACCCTAAAACACAGTACGTATAGAGAAAGTAAAAAGGGCTAACGTTGTATGTGAAATTTCTTTAAAGCTCTTTGGTGGTCCAAGTTAGGATGATTGTTTTCTGAATGTATTCCTGGCACATTTCTAGAGCTATCTTGCAAGTTTAGACCTAGAAGATTGTTTGAAGTCACTTGTTATGAGAGACAGAATAATCCGGTGTAGTAAGCTAAGTTTACAGTAACGTTAAGCTTATCTTGCAATCCTCCCCCGGGGAATTCTCCAGGGCTGCAACCACCTCGGAAGGTATAGTCTCCTAGGGCATTTCAGTAGCGCTGCATGCTTCTCGTATCAATAGTAATGATAAAATACAGTCCCAGTAGTAATGCGGTATGGTTGGTACCTGCAGAATTGGAAACAGACTCGATCCCTCTTACGATCCCTCGTGAGAAGTTGGAACTGACTGAAAACCTTAGCTTTGTGGGGTAGTCAGGATAACTGAGGCTAGCATTAAGTGAGATATAATTAAAATTAATATCTTAATAATTAAATTTAAGAATATGTCCAAAAAACTATACTATACTGCAATAAAAATCTCAGTATCGAGTGTGGAATACAACATATTATCTACTAAATACATTGTAGATACATGCTACAGAAAGTAACATATCTGATGTGTTACATTCAAATGAATTTTTCTACACCTCTGTAACAATTTATTGTTATAAAGTTGATTCTTCTAATTATTTCATGCTAATTGAGATAAACAGAATTGTTATAATTTAAATTGTTTTCTCACAGAAACTGTGTGTAGGACAGGAGTTGTATAACAGACTGAAAAATTCAGTGCCATAGCCGGTTGAACCACGGATCTCCGGTCTCCAGCTGGTTGCTCTACCACTGAGCTATTATGGCAGCATACCGGCACAGCATTACATTTTTTTCAGTCTGACTCTACCTAACTCCTGTCCTACAAACGATTGCTGTGAGAAAAAAATTAAATTATCACAATTGTCCATAATAGTTGGCTATGCCATGAATCCTGGGTCTTGAATTACTTCGGGGTTTCACCATTGGGTTTGTCATCAAAATAATTTGAAATCACCTTGTGGTTTACCGGGAAGCATGCGAGTTAGTAGAGAAATTCAATACTATGCCGGCATCTTGCCATGGTAGCTCAGTAGTAGAGTAATCGGCTAGAGACCGGGAGATCCATGGTTAAATTCCGACTATGGCATTGAATTTTTCAGTCTGATTCTACCTATCCAATTAGCAGATATGCTTTCTTGTAAGTAGAAGAGAAATCATAGAATACACAAGGCTAAACGAATAGTCAAATTTTTTAAACGCTAATTGCCATATGAATAAAATCCATTTTTACTTTCTCTATACGTACTATGCACATAGTGTATAGAGAAGGTATTGCATTCCACCCAAAATTTGATACCGAGATTTCACCGGAAATATATGTTTTAGGGTCCCCTGTATCCATAAAAAGCATTTTCACAAAAAGGTTCGCGCGCGTGTGCGTCTGTGTGTGTGTGTCAGTGTGTTCGTGTGTCTGTGAATACGATAGCTCAAAAACGAAAAGTCGGCAAAATACCAAAATTGGTATTGAAGTTTAGTATGTTCCAGGGATGCCACAAAAAGATTTTGAGAAAAATCTCCCAACCCCAAATTACCCTGTGTACCGAAATTTTTTCGAAAATTATAATGTTCTTAAAAATGTCTCTAGCGATTTTGATTAAAATATCATATATTAAAGATATTTACCTGACAAATAAAATGTAGATCTTGACTTTTCTGTGAATAGCCTCTGAAGACTACTTTATTCTGGACGAATATTACGGAATTTTGCACAACTGCTAAAGCGTAAGAGATGGACAAAAATTTACGCACAAACAATGTAGAGCACTTTAAAACACATAATTTATGTTAAATGCATTTTTATCATTGAGTTGGTCGTTTTTGAGATATTCCTCGTTTTTGGTTTCAGCTTTAAAAAATTATATTTTTCTCACACAGAACTTTGTCAACTCCTGTCCATACAAACAAAGGAACTTCAGTCACATACCAAACAGCTTTTGACTAACACTTCAGCCTATGGTACTCCCTTATTTCGCTTCTACTTAACAAGGAAATAAGTAATAAGATTGTTCTGCTATTTTTTGCGATTAGCGTTAAGTAAATAGAACAATAAGCTTGTTCCAGAGATATAGAGAAAATCGTGTGAATGGAAACATCAGATTTTTACTTTCTCTACACTCGCTATGTACATAGTGTATATAGAGGGTATTGCATTCCACCCAAAAATTCAATAGTGGTATTTCACCGGGTAGTATTTTAGAGTACCCTGTATCCAAAAAAAAAGTATTTCCAGAAAAAGGCCCTTTTGTGTGTCCGTGTATCTGTGAACACGATAACTTAAAAAGGAAAAGTCCGTAAAATACCAAATTTGGTATTTAGGTTTAGTATCTTCCATGGATGCAACATGAAGATTTTGAGAAAAATCCTTCAAGCTAAACTAACCTTTACATGAACAAAAATAGAAAATGTTGATTTGCTCAAAAATGGCTAACGATTTTGATTAAAATGCCGTATATTAAAAATATCTATATGGCAATTAAAATGTATATTTTGAATTTTCTGGAAATAGCCTTTGGAGACCTCTTTATTCTGTATGAGTTTTGCGTAACTGTTAAACCGTAGATAAGAGATAGGCAAAAACTTACAACACAAAATAATGAAGATCACGTTAAAACACACAATTTATGTCATAAGTTTTTTTCGTGGATTTGACCATTTCTGAGATATTCCTTTTTATTTGCTTCAGATTCAAAATACTTCAAACTTTTCTCACACGGAAAGTGTAAGCTCCTGGCCTTACATACAAACGAATTTTAACCATATGGGAACCGGCTTTTAAAGGATATACTATCGTTTTAGCCTAGTGTATTCCCTTATTTCTCTTCTACTTATTATACAGGAACTAAGTAATTAGACCGTTTCTGCTAGTGTTGTAGCATTATATAGATGGAAGAATAAGTTTATTAACAATAATTTGTAACAGAGATGTAGAGAAAGTCATGTGAATGGGGAACATCAGATTTGTTATTTAGGAGACCTCAAAATCAATCATATCGAATAAAATCACGTTATCGCTGTTTTGTTGGAATGCAATACCTTCTCAATTTACTAATTACCTATAAGATAAGATAAATAGAAATCCACAGTAGGTTCCAATGTCTAGAACTTGTTTATAGTTCACAAAAGGAGGGAAAGAAAGATTGCTAAAGTGAGGGAAGGAACAGTTTTAGCTAGAGGATTCATTTCATAGATTCGAGTCATAAAGTACAGGTTTATGTGGCGCGTTCTCCCCTGCAAATTCTGGGGTTCAAGTGAAGGAGTAATAATTACAACAGTGGTCGATGACCCAAATTCTTGATTAACGCATCGGGTTCACAAAGTCCTTTGTGATCGTTGTAAGTGGATTATTAAGTTCTATTGATTTGGCATTTCAACTGCAGCCGCTGTTTTATTGTACGCCACACGTTGGGGTGTCACAAAAATTTATTTTAATAATAATAATGGCAATAAAGCTTAAATAATGTAATTCTACCTCCATTTTCATGAACATTATTCGATATATTACTTTCTCTAGCTGCATATAAAATGTACATGCTGGATAGAGAAGTTATTGTATTCCACCCAAAAATCTATGTAGAGATTTCAATGGAAATATGTTTTTGGCTCCTTTGTGTCCGAAAAAAGCATTTTTAGAAAACTGTCCGTGTCGGTCTGTGGTCAGCATAGCTGGAAAACGAAAAGACCGCAATAGAAACTTGGCATTTGGTTTAAGTATCTTCCAAGGATGCGATACGAAGATTGTCCAGAAAAAAAAAAACACCGGAAACTACCCCTTACATGAAAACATTTTAGGAATTTTTTATTTTCTTAAAAATTACTGTAATGATTTTGATTAAAGTTCCGTATATTATCTCAAATAAAATGTATATCTTGAATTTTCTGGGAATAGCCTCTAAAGACCTTTCTATTGTGGATGAATTTTACCGAATTTTGCTTAACTGCTAAACCATAAGAGATAGACAAAAACTTACTCCATAAAAATATAGATCTCGTCAAAACGCACAATTTATGTCTCCTAAGTTTTCGTTGTGGAGGTAATCGTTTCCGAGATATTCTATGTTATTGACTTCAATTGAAAAGTACTTATAAATAACTTTTAAAATATTTGACTATCACTTTAGCCTATGCATTCCATTAGTTTCCTTCTACTTATAAGGTACTAAGTAATAAGGACATTCTGCTAAAGTTTATCTCGATTAATATTGTGTGGAAAGAAGAAGAATCTTTTTAAGAAGTTTGTAGAGGAGCTATAGAAAGTCATGTGAGTGTAACACAATCGATGTTTTAAGATATATTATACATATTTCCTCCGGCTATTTGGATCCCTGGGTCACGCAAGTGTCTGTTAACAGGGCGTGAACGGTAAGATGAAATCTTTCAGAGATAACACATTTATAATTTATTTAAACTGTTGCCAAAGATTTCATAATTCACGCAGAACTATAATTCTATGAGATTTTTGCCGAAACTTTGTTACGCGTTCACTTACACGTATAAGTAGATGTCATGTATAACGTTTATTAGGTAGGTAATCTGTAATACCAAAATGCCTGGAGAGAACAAATTAAATGCAACGAACTGAATTGTACGGGTACCTTAAATGAAAAATTGTACAATAACTGAGGAAGAACTAAGTTGTTGTATTTATTATTATTGTTATTGTTGCTATTATTGTTATTATTATTTTACCGTATAATATACATATATATATATATATATATATATATATATATATCTCAAACACACCTGTTCTGTCTAAGCATTAAAGCTATGCTCTGATTGGTTAGTCTTCTCTTCTCATGAACCAATCTTAAAATCTCACTTAGGCGACTGCTTACCTGTTAACTTTCACATTTTATTATCTCACCATCCCCTCTAAGACTTGCGTATTGTTTTGAACTCAAGAACATTCTTTCATACGTTTTACCCCAGCTTCCTGGACATTGTCCACAAAAAATTTGCGAGAGATTTCTCCTTTATGACATGTACAGTTTCAGCTATATCTTCTGTCTTATAACTAAGCCTATGCTAACTTCCTCTAATAATATACATTACATACATTTATTTGCATTATCTTGATTGTTAATTATTTACATCTTTTTGCATTTATTAGTACTTCCTCAAAGCAAAGATGTCACCTGACTGCAAGTTGACTTCAGAGAAATACATATATACGAGTTCTTTCTGAGAGAAACTGAAGAAAAGCTATAGGATAGAAGTATAATGGATATGTAAGACTTTGAACAAAACGAAGTATTTTCAGTTAATTTTTCTTCTACACTAGGTGTATCTAGGATAGGAAATGGAAAGTTAGAATCATTTGAAAACTTAGTCATTTGGGAAATTTAATCTGTGTCGACATGTTGTTATGTTAGCTCAGTGGTAAGGGCGACTGGACGAGAACCAGGAGTTACATGTTACAAATCCCATCTATGGCATGACATTTTTCACACTGACTTTGGCTTTTCAAGACGAAGTATATATGAGATAAAATTTAAGTAATTATACTAAGATCTGAAGGTTAAGATAATACTGATTCAAATAAAGCTGATATATAGGCTTATTTGTTTCTCTGCATTTAAATGCACTTGTTTAGACTAGGAAAAATTATATTTGGGACACTAGAAGAAATGCCATCAGATTTTCAACACAGGTAGTATGCACCTCAAGAACCTAAAAACCTCTCTTTTCCATAATGAGTGTATAAATTTGTAGTGAACAAGTTTAGTGTTTTGTTCAAATAGAAAATTAGCAGAAGTATAGAATCTTTCGAAGGTTGTTTAAAACTTTAAACTGCTATAAAGTTAATATTTGAAATAGGATAAAAACAAAAGAATTCCCATTATTTTCTTTTTAATTCAGTATTATCGTGAGTTCTATAAGAATTTGTGAGTCTCAAATTATTTCTCTGTCACAAAATGATACGATACACCCGATTCAATGTTATTATGAGGAGTTTTTACCCAAGTCTGAGAAAAGTAAGAACCCTTAACAATTTAAGAGCAGGCCCATGTGCCATTCGTAAACTTCCTAGAAAGTGGCCTCCGCGATTTCCAGATTTAAATCCGAGCGACCTTTTGTTGTGGGGTTACCTTATGGGATAAGTTTTCCTGACACATCTAACAACACGAGAGCAACTGAAAGATGTTATGTCACAAGAAATTGCTAATATTCCAAGATGATCTGCAAAATAATGTGCATTGAAGAAGAAAACAAAGGACAACTTCGCAATATTTTATAAAACCTCAATGTTTAGCTAGTATGCGAGTTCTCATGTTTTATTGTATCTAAAGTACTGAAACATTTATAAGGTTTAAAGGTTGAAGTGACTTTTAAAAGATCCTATGTGTTTACATTTTGTAGTGCAGAAGATACAATAACACTAATAGCAGAATACCATATTAGAATGTCCTAAACTCCAACAATTGTTCGTGCAGTTGTAAGTGATCTCCATCGATGAGACTATCTTTCTCAAAATGTCTTATTTTAGCGTCTCTGTTTAGTGTCTTTACCTATGACATACCAACCTTACCAGATGTCAACATTGCCATGTATGCTGACGATATCGCCATTTTTAAGGTTCACTATGAACTTGACACCGCTGTTCAGACTCCAGACCTCTCTCAATAATACACTCCCAACTGGAAGCTTTCTTTGAACTACAAGAAATGTAAAACCATGATTTTTACACTGTCGTCCCTCTGCTACCCCTCAAAACAGCAATGTTACAAAACCTTAGAAACGTGCTGATGACACTGTCAAATATCTTGACCTGCAGTTTGATCGCCGACTCACCTGAAACTCTCACATTAATTCCAAATTAAATCGCACCTTCTCCAAATTGTATCCCATTTTCAACAGCAAGTCTTCTTTGCAAACTTCAAGTGGTTCCCTTTTATACAAATCCTTTACTTCGTCCTTTATTCGCTTATGCTTGTTCGATTTGGGGAGGTGCAGCCACACAAAATTAATCGTTTGTAGGTATTTCAAAGTAAAGTGTTGAGGCTCATAGTGAATGCACCTGGATATATCAGAAACACTCAGATACATCACGAACTTGGACTCAGTAACATCTCTGCATACATTTGTTTTCAGGCTCGCACGTTTTTTTTTTGTTTTTTTTTTCAGCACTTTCCTTTAGTACCTGGCGCAGTACATTTCTCGTTGGGACAAAGCTCTGATGCAGCACCTCAGAAAAAGTCATATCTCCCACAGGATTTGCTGTTTTCTTCAGGAAGTGATTCGAGTAAGAAGGCTCTCACTGAATGAATGTGTGAAATCTTCATTGACTGTTGAGTGTCATTGAGTGGCTGACCCTACAAATTACAGTGTTCTTTGTTTCTTTTAGTTGTAATGTGTTTTACTCCAATTCTGTATAGCATAGTTAATGCTGAACGAGTCTAAATACATTTTAAAAAATCTAATGTGTTCCATTCACATGACTTTTTCTACATTTGTGCAACAAATTGTAGTTAAAAAGCTTATGCCTCCTTTAACTTCATGCTAATCTAGAAAAATTAGTAGAAATAGTCTTATTACTTTCTTCCTTGTAAGTAGAAATTAAATAAGGGAGTAGCATAGGTTAAAGCGATACTCAAAAGCTGGTTACTATGTGACTGAAGTTCCTTTGTTTGTATGGACATGAGTTGACAAATTCCTGTATGAGAAAAGTTAAGATTTTCGAACCTGCAAACAAAAACAAGGAGTGTCTCAAAAACAATGAATTCCAAGAAAAAAGTGTATACAACATAAATTGTGTGTTTTAATGTGCTCTACATTTTTTGTGTGGTAAGTATTTGTCTATATCTTACAGGTTAGCAGTTATACAAAATTCTGGAAAGCTCACTCAGAATAAAGCAGTCTTCAGAGCCTATTTCCAGCAAATTCAAAATATACATTTTATTTGTCAGGTAAATACCTTTAATATACGATATTTTAATCAAAATCGTTATAGCCATTTTATCAGAAAATCAAAATTTTCGAAAAAAATTCCATTTAAGGGTAGTTCGGGGTGGGGGATTTTTCTTAAAATCTTCGTGGTGCATCCCTGGAAAATTCTAAACTTAAATACCAAATTTGGTATTTTACCGACTTTTCGTTTTTGAGTTAACGTGTTCACAGGCACACGGACAACACACACGGATCTTTTTCTGAAAATACTTTTTTTAGATAAAGGGGACCCTAAAACATATATTTTCGATGAAATCTCGGTATCGATTTTTTTGGTGGAGTGCAATACCTTCTCTATACACTGTGTACATAATTCATATAGAGAAAGTAAAAATTACTTAATTAAACAATAATTTGCACAAAATTGACAGTTGTTCCTGTTATCTCTGTTTCTATTATATTATCCTTATACTCACTTTGTTATATTGCACACCACTCTTGTAAATGTATATTCTAATTTTTGTTGATTGTTTCTCCCATATAAGACATATGTAGGATAGGAGTTAGATAGATAGGCTGAAAAATTCGACTCCATAGCCAGAATTTAAACCACAGACCATTGATCTAATATTTGGTTAAATTATAAAGTCTGGGATTAAAAGTACTCACGACAATGTTTTTGAGATCCCTTTATGGTTTATCGGGAAACCAAACCATAGTTTGTTTATTAAACTACTCTAGTAAATTTAAAACCAAATTAATAGAAAGTCTCCTTTGAAAATTAATAAATCGGTTGTGGAATTTAATGTAGTATAATGTAGATATGAAAGCTCAGACCAACCGGACAGAGATCGTGAGATCTCTGGTTAAAAATCCGGCCATGGCTTTGCATCTTTCAGTTTAACTCTACAATTTCTAATTAATTTAAGCGGTCGGACTAAAATGACTAAACAAACAAAAATAAAATATATTGAGAAACAAGCAGCAATACAAAAGTAAAGGTATGTATAGGAGAACTAAATTAAATTTGCCTTAATTTAAAACGTACATCTTGGACATAGTTAATGCTAAAAAAATTGTATTTGACAGATTTTATACATTCAAAGAGTATGTATCAATATGCTTTGTATGTTCGTAAATTAAAAAAAGTCTCTTCAACACAAATCAATATATTTATTAGAATCCAAACAAGTTATTATACTCCATTCCTTCACGAAGAACAGTTTATGAAACATGATTATTAATAAGCTCCAAATTTAATTCTTGTTATTTTAAAGTTCAATTTTTGTTTAATTTATATATTAAAATGTTAAATTTACTAGAATTTCTGATTGTTTTAAGATAAATATACCGTGCCTCAATTAAGGATAGTTAAGGATAATCAATACGCTTGTCCATATAGAGCTACGTTTGGAATGAACGTTTTTTGTTTGAATTCTTAAAATATGTCTGACCGAAATTACTTGTTTGATATTTATACCTCTTGTCATTCTTATACATAGCCACAAATGTGTAAAAACTGACTTTTTTTTCCTTTGAAGTTCATGTTGAAATTCACACAATCTGAAAACCATTATTTGAACCATAAATTAATTCCAAAATATATGACGCAAAAATAAAATAGAAAACAAATGCCGGAACATGAATCACCCTGATTTACGAGAAAATAAACTCGCCTTTAAGGTCCAGATAAGGTTAAACATGGGACTTTTAAACGGTCACATTTAAGCCATGAGAAATTTAAGGTCTCTAAGCTTAAATTAAAACATGTGTTGTGAATATCCAAAATAAAAATAAAATCGACTCTCATTTATAACCTTTCTTCCCTAACGAATTACTTTATAATTCAAACTATGACAGGCAGAAGTAATACCTGAATGAAATTTGAGAGGGATAGAATTACTTACTTTGGAAAGGCAGATTCAGACTGAAAAATGCAATTCCATAGCCGAGATTTGAATCAAGGATCTGCCGGTCTCCAGCCGGTTACTCTATCACTGAACTACCATGGCAACATGCCGGTATGGCACTAAATTTCTCAACTGACTCTCATGTTCTCCGGTAAACCACAAGGTGATGTCAAATTATTTTCAGAAGACATACCCAAATGTCATAAGTACCTATTCAGCTCTTGTCTTACACACGGCGCTGACCACGAGACGCTAACCACGTTTCACCCCCCCATTACTGCACCCCATTCATGACGTCTATCATGGACCGAGATGGGGGACGCAGCGGCTGGGCCGTAGACCAAGGTTCCTTGTGAGCTATCGTGCCATAGAGTTACTACTATAAAATTAATTTATACCACTCTGAATTATGGTCAATAAAGTAAAGGAATTCACACATTTTGCTAGTTGAATGGATATTATTTTCTGGTAAAATTAATGTATACCACTATTGAATTATAGGCATTATAGTAGAGGAAGTCACACATTTTGCTAGTTCGTATGGATATTATTTAATTGCAAAATTAAGCTATACTACAATGCGTCCCCTAAGCGACCGAACCGCCCCGCGGAAGCACCGTAACGGGTAAGGACCGGTGCGCTCTCCTCCAGAATTACACTTAAAGGTCCGGCAGGTAAGTGTACAGAACTGTAACTACTACACTAATTTAAATTAGTTTTACCTGAAAACACAATAGATGTTGCAATTAATGACCTTCAATGCGATCAAATTCCCTATATCTCACGAAAATATTTCTGGTTCACTCGAGAAATTCATCTTGACTGATTGCCAGTATTATTCTCGTAATCTTGTCCTTCAATTCGTAACTTGTGCGCGTTGGATGCGAACACTTTATTCTTTAACGTTCCCCATAAAAAAATATGATGTGTTTCATTCACATGACTTCCTCAACATTTCTGCAAAAAATTATTATTAAAAAGCTTATGCTTCTATTTACTTCATGCTAATCAAGAAAAAAAAATAGCAGAAATGGTCTTATTACTTGTTTCCTTGTAAGTAGAACCGAAATAAGGGAGCACCATAAGTTAAAGTGATAGTAAAAAGCTGGTTGCCATGTAACTGAAGTTCCTTTGTTTGTATGTATAGCAGTTGACAGATTCCTGTATGAGAAAAGTATAAGTTTTTTAAAGCTGAAACCAAAAGCAAGGAATATCTCAAAAGCATCAACTGCGGGAAAAAAAAGTATGACATAAATAGTGTGTTTTAACGTGCTCTACATTTTTTGTGTTTTAAGCTTTTGTCCATTTCTATCATTTTAATTGTTATGCAAAATTCCGTAAAATTCATCCACAATAAAGTAGTCTTCCGAGCTTATTCCCAGAAAATTCAAAATATACATTTTATTTTCGTGTAAATATCTTTAAGATATGACATTTTAATCAAAATCGTTAGAGCCAGTTTTGAGAAATTTTCTTGAAAATCTTCGTGTCCCATCCTTGGAAGATACCAAACCTAAATACTAAGTTTTGTTTTTAACGGTCTTTTCGTTTTTCAGCTATGCTGCCCACAGGCATACACACACATACACACAGACACAAGAACATTCTTCTAAAAATGTTTTTTTTTATTCAGGGGGTCCCAAAACATGTATTTCTGCTGAAATCTCGGTATCAAATTTATTGATGCAGTACAATACCTTCTCTATATATTATATGCATAGGACGTGTAGAAAAATTTAAAATCACATGGAGATATGTCAGGAATATGAGATAGCCACAATACTCGACTAATTATTCTGTCACCATACACAATTCATGCATAGAATTCGTAGCAGTGTGCGCTCTAGCTGAGTACTGCTGAAACCACCCACGCAATCGTTCATCTCTTGTTAGTTGCGGAAAAAATTATTTAAAATGGAATTTACATAAACGTGTGAAGCAACTGTTGTGTCGAAAAATATGGCACTAGTAACTTTACGCGCACTTACTGCATTTCAAACCTCAATTTTTGCACCGTGCTGAGGAATTTCATGAATAATATGAGGATATTCCGTAGCTCACTATTTATTTAAATAAAACCTTCCCACTTTAAATTTTACATGGAACACTTTTCGAAAATACTGATTTTTTCTAAAATGTCTCTAGCAATTTTGAATACAACTTTTATGGTTAACATTTTTTACTTTCTCTATATGTAGGCCAGTATCATAACCACTACGCTAGAGAGATACGCTGTAATATGTGCCTTCGTTTTTCGTGTTATGCTCTCGAATGGTTGATAAATTAGCCAGTGGCGTACTGGCACTTCAGAAATTTATGGCCCTTACTTCGACATTTCAATAAACAGGCCATAAGTCTCGTATCTCAAATTACTTATTTAAGTAATCTACATATTCTGTGAAAATATATCATTAAGACCCTATATATATATAGCGTAAGTGTATATTTGATACGAGTACCTGAGAACGGATTCATAGTCGAACCTATACGTGAACCTAAGCACTTATTCACGGTGTGTGTTTAAAGATATTTACAATTCATAAATAGCACAGAGCATGTGATCTGTGCTCATTTAGAAAGTTAGTAGGTATTGCAACATATAGAGAAAAATTAATATCTTGGCAATTTCATTTTTTTACACATAAGTGGTCTTCAGGTTAAACCTATTGGGCCATCAGTGAAGAGAATTTTTTGACAGTGCTTAACGCTCTTTTTACTGTGTAAGATGGTTCACCAGTACCTTATTCTCTGGTTTTATGCAACCCGCAGATTATACAGTCTAACCTGAAAACATAGTTCCCGAAACCCATCTTCTGCATGCCAACATTATGGACTTTGGCGATGTAAACTATAGCTAAAGAGTAGCGTATTTGGTTAACGCACGCTGTTAGTGGGAGTTCCAAACTGCTCAATTCTGGTTCGAATCTTAACAAAACGTTGACAATTTTTTGCCTCAGCTTTCTTTCTTCTTGATTTGGCACAAAGCTAGATGGAATATCAGAACATTTGTTATTTTATTGTTGTTCTCTTTATTTATGTTTATTCTAACTTTATCAGTCGAGTATTATTTCAAGACTTAGTGAAATTTCTTTTTCAAAACAATTAGAATGAAAATTAGGGATTGAAAACTGAACAACACGTAAAATGAACTGCGTTTGTTCTTAATTGGAATACCTTTTAGTTTACAACTAAATGTATGAGTCTGACTGTACCTATCCAATTCCTGTCCTACACACGGCTTGTGTGAAGAGAAAAAATTAATCAAAAACTTAACTAAATTTGCACCTTGATGGATAATACGTAATTGAGGGACCCAAATCCCTGACACGTTGAAGGTGATGAGGGAATATGAAACTAAGCAGTTGACCTACAATAATTGCGCTCGTTTGTTTCGTTAAAGATTTATACTTTCTCTAGCCCCGAATGTACAATGTACATAGGGATAGAGAAGTATTGCATTCCGCCCAAAAATTCGATGTCGAGATTTCACCGGAAATATATGTTTTAGGACACCCTGTATCCATAAAAAGAATTTTCATGGAAAAGGTGTGTGTGTGTGTTTGTGTCCGTGTGTCTGTGAACACGATAACTCAAAAACGAATAGTAGCTAAAATACCAAACCTGGTATTTAAGTTTACTATCTTCCAGGGATGCGACACGAAGATTTTGAAAAAAAAAAACCCACCCCAAACTACACTTTACATGGACCTTTTTCGAAAAATTTGATTTTCTTAAAAATGGCTCTTACGATTTTGATTAAAATATCGTATATTAAAGACATTTACCTGAAAAATAAAATGTATATCTTGAATATTCTGGGAATAGCTTCTGAAGACCTGTTTATTCTGGATGAATTTTGCTTAATTTGGCATAACTAATAAACCGTAAGAGATAGACAAAAACTTATTATACAAAAAATGTAGTTTTTTTTTAAAATACACAACTTATGTTATATACATTTTTCTCGTGGAGCGTACTCATTGTTATTGGTTTCAGTTGTGAACTAGTTATACTTTTCTCAGATGAGAGTGTCCGTTTTTCTTTTGTTCTACTCTTGGCCAAGAAAAGAAGCGATTTGTAATGACAATCACCTAACGACAGCTTTTAAAACATTTGACTATTGGTTTAGCCTAGTGTATTCCGTTATTTTCTTCCTACTTCTACGGAGCTAAGTAATAAGAACATTGTGCTAATGAATACCTCGATTAGCAAGGTGCAGAAAGAAGAATAATCTTATGTAAGATGTTTGTAGAAGAGCTAGAGGAAGTCACGCGAGTGCAACACATCAGATTTTTACTTTCTCTATACGCACTATGTCCATCCAAAAATTCGATACGGAGATTTCACAGGAAATATATGTTTTAGGGTCCCCAATATCCAAAAAAAGGCATTTTCACAAAAAGGTCCGTGTATGCGTGTGTCAGTGTGCCTGTAAACACGATAACTCAAAAACTAAAAGTCGGTAAAATTGGTATTTAAGTTTTTTATCTTCCAGGGATGCAACACGAATATTTTGAGAAAAATCCCCCACCCCCAGCTACCTTTTACATGGCACTTTTTCGAAATTTTTAATTTTCTCAAAAATGGCTCTATCGATTTTGATTAAAATTTCGTATACTAAAGATATTTACCTCACAAATAAAATGTATATCTTGAATTTTTTGGGAATAGCCTCTGAAGAGTAGTTTATTCTGGATGAACTTTACTGAATTTTGAATAACTGGTAAACCGTAAGAGATGGACAAAAACTTACTACACAAAAATGCAGAGCACCTTAAATCACATAGTTTGTTACATACATTTTTTTCATATGTTCTGCTATGAAAAACTTATTTATACCTTTCTCATACAGGTACTTGTCAACTCCTATCCATATAAACAAAGGAACTTCATTGACATAGCCTACAGCTTTTGACTATCGTTTTAACCTATCGTAGTCCCTTATTTCCCTTCTACTTACAAGGAAGCAAGTAATGAGACTATTTCTGCTCATTTTTTCTCATTGGCATAAAGTAAATAGAAGTATAAGCTATTTAAAAATAATTTGTTGCAGGGATATAGAGAAAGTCGTGTGAATGGTACACATCAGATGTTTATGTATAGCGTCACATATATCTCCCTCTCCTCATCACTCTATAACTGTTGTGTAACCCCTGATTGTAGCTTAAGCCGTTCGTTTAACCTTCATTTATTATTATTTACGTTGCAGAATGGCAGCGATTTTATTGGTATTACGTGTATTGTAACAGAAGTTATTAAACGATTGCTTTTAAAATGGATGCAAATATTGTTGCTAAGTTCTATTTTCCTATAAAGATTAGTCGAGATTTGCGTGGTTACCAAATGGTCGACAAGCAAAGTAATTTCGACCTTGTTGCTTTCAAAGGATGAAGTGTTGCCTATCTCCAAAAATAATAAGGGACAGGTGTACCACCTGAATATAGCACTGCAGGCGATGACACTGATGATGCATGGAATGAAGATGGAGCACCGGTGGAATGCGATGGCGGGGAAAGCCCTGCGTCGCTAGGTCCAACACAAACCCCACACGCGGTCCCCTGGGAGCGAACCCGAGCTGCTTTGGTACGAGACTAGTGGTCTAGCCACTCGGTCTAGCACCCCGCAGAGAGAATGACTTACTAATAGACCAAAAACACAAACATGCCCATAGCGGGATTCGAACCAGCGGTGGAACATCAACTCCAAACGGCCAATGACCACGAATACTGGGACCGGCTGCTGCAAGCTAAATTATACCATAATTTCCGAATGCTTCTTTTTTTAGCTCTTTCATGGGAAATTACATGAGAAATTATACCAAATCTTGAGAGACTTAAAATGTAAACTTCAGGGTGTCCAAAAATCAAAATATGTGTGTAAACTCGTCCCCATTTTGTTCATTTGCTGCTGCGGAATAAGACTGTTGAGGTTTCTACAATCTTTTTAGTTTCTCTACACTTACTATGTACATAGTGTATAAAGAAGGTATTGTATTGCAACCAAAAATTCGATACCCGGATTTCACAAGAAATATATATTTTGGGTTCTCCTGAATCCAAAAATACCATTTTTGGAAAACGGTCCGTATGTGCATGTGTGTGTGTGTCTGTGGACAGCATAGCTCAAAAACGAAAAGACCGTTTTAAGTTTGGTATCTTCCAAGGATGTGACCTGAAAGTTTTCAAGAAAGTACCCCCACCCCCAACTAACCCTTACAAGGATATTTTTTCGAACATTTTGATTTTCTCAAAAATGGCTGTAACGATTTTGATTAAAATATCGTATATTAAAGATATTTACTGACGAATATAATGTATATGTTGAATTTTCTGGGAATAGCCTCTGAAGACTTCTTTATTCTGGATGAAGTTTACAGAATTTTGCATAACTGCTAAACCGTAAGAAATGGACAAAGACTTACCACACAAAACATGTAGAGCACATTAAAACACACAATTTATGCTATTTACTTTTTTGGAGCAGTTGATCGTTTTGAGATATTCCATGTTTTTGGTTTCAGCTTTCAAAACTTGTACGTCTCTCCTACAGGAAGAATTTGTGAACTCGTGTCCATACAAACAAAGGAACTTCAGTCACCTAGCAAGCAGTTTTTGACTTCACTTTAACCTATGATACTCCCATATTTCGCTTCTACTTACAAGGAAGCAAGTAATAAGACTATTTCTGGATTAGCATGAAGTGTATAGAAGAATAAGCTTACTAACAATAATTTGTTACACAGAAGTAGAGAAAGTCATGTGAATGGAACATACCAGATTTTTATTGTATAGTTTGTGTGTTTGTTTTCTTGAGAGAAATGCTTACACGATAATATTGGGGAAATTCACTGAAAACAAGATAAATTAACCCGAGCAGGATGGCTCAGGTGGTAACTTCTGCAACCCGCATTCGGTAGCTCATGAGTTAAAAATCCCGTGGACCAACCGGTTTGGTTGAATCTTGCTCACGTTTCCATCAGTCGCCAAGGAGTCCCGGATTGAATTTCTAGTACCACGATCCAAACTTAAACGAAAAATCTGTGTGTTCCATTCACATGACTTTCTCTATATCTCTGCAACAAATTATTGTTAAAAAGCTTATGCTTTTATTAATTTCATTCTAATCGAGAAAAAAATTAGCAGAAATAGTCTCATTACTTGTTTCCTTGTAACTACAAGCGAAATAAGGGAGTACCATAGGTTAAAGTGATAGTCAAAAGCTGGTTGCTATGTGACTGAAGTTCCTTTGTTTGTATGGATAGGAGTTGGCAAATTCCGGTATGAGAAAATGTTTTTCAAAGCTGAAAACAAAAATAAGGAATATCTAAAAAAAACTCTACGTAAACTCCACGTAAAAAAGGTATATAACACAAATTGTGTGTTTTAACGTGATCTACATTTTTTGTGTGATAAGTTTTGTCCATCTCTTACGGTTTAGTAGTTATGCAAAATTCCGTAAAACTCATCGAGAATAAAGTAATCTTAAGAGGTTATTCCCTGAAAATTCAAGATATACATTTTATTTGTCGGTTAATATATGATATTTTAATAAAAATCATTAGAGCCATGTAAAGCTCCAGGTTTTTGTTATTGTAGCTCTTCATTGAATCATATTCAAGGAAGATAAAACATACATTAAATATAATAAATTGTATCACGTAATTATTTTGATTAAGGCAGATATATTAGTTTATATTGGTTTATCAACAAGCCGTAACAAATACCTACATTCTTTGCTCCACTGATTTGAGTTCAATACCCTTTTGGAAAAACTGCGTAACTAGGAATCTCCAGGAATGCTTCATTGTACTGTAGTCGCTGCTCATTTCCACCGTTATTTCATTCATTGTCTCGGAAGACAAAAGAAAGTGTGATGCCTCCGGCCATTAAAGATGCACAGTTGAAGTGACTAAAGTGTTTTTTTTTTCTTTCTTTCAGTGTGTAGCTAAGGACAATTGACACGAGATAAGGCAGAAACGTAAATGTATTCATTTGGAATTGCTAAACCGCTGCATTAACCACTTAACCACCAGGGAGAAAAGGCCAGTCGTTCCATAAACCGCAATTAGTTCATACGTTCTCTTCATTTTCCATAACCGCAACCTATTAAGCAGGAGCGGCACTTCTATGCGCGTTACATTTATCAAATTTACATATTTCCACTGCGGATGTGGTATTCGAAGAGCTGACATTAAGCGTTTTATGTTGGTTTACTGACGTTTAGAATTTGTGTGATTTATCAGTACAACCTGTTTTTGCGATATATTCTCATGGGCTGTCTATACAAGAAGCGTGTAATTTTTTTTTTTTTTTTTGTAATTCTAAAATAATAACAAAAACTTGCCTCTATATTCAATATCGTGCATAATTTAACTCGTTATGATACGTGTGTCAATAACAGAAATGGTATTTTCTTATAGAAATTTGATAATAACACTATTTGATTTATAGAAAGAAGACGAAACTATTTTGTGATATTCTTTTATCCTATAAATTAAGATGCAAAATTCTCCGTAAAATATTAAATATAGAATAATTAGGAGCTAAATTTACCATTTCTTACTATGATATATGTATAATAGGCTTTGTGACAGCCGGTAAACTGGGGACCATTTCCCTCCCAGGGAAAAATGCAAACAAAAATCTGTCATGCTTATCGCTTCAATACAAGGGTCGGCTGATGAGTCCCGGGCCTCTCAATAAAAACAGCATTTAAAAATATTTTGCTTCGCTTTATGTCTCAACGTAAATTCCAGAAAGGCTAATACATTTGTCATATCGGTGTTCTAATTTAATTAAACCATCTCTGTAGTGCGATTTATCCAGATCCTCAAAACAGCTGTTTACCGCATCAATGACCTCATCGTTAGTGTGAAATCTTTGTCCTCCAACAAATTTTTTGAGGTTTGGGAACAGGTGGTAGTCACTGGGTGTTAGATCTGGCGAAAAGGGTGGATTTTTAAGCAATTCCAACTTTAATTCGCACATTTTTTCCATTGCAAGGACTGAACGATGGGCCGGAGCATTGTCGTGCCAAATAAGGTATTTTTTTTCACCTCATCACTCAATTTCCTGTTCATCGCAGAAAACACTCGCCATAATCTTGATAGCTGACACAATTGACTTTGACATTTTTGGAGTTGGTTCACTTGGCGCAAACCCTGTCGTGACTGTGATTTACTTTCTGGAGTGTAGTGATGTATCCAAGTTTCATCCACGGTAGTAAGCCGTCTCAAAAATGCATTGGGAGTTTTACTGTAGAGCTCCACATTCTTAACAGAAACAGTTTTACTTTGCAAATTTTGATCCGGTGTCAAACGCGGCATCTATCTTGTACAGACCTTGTGAAAACCCAAAACATTACTCAAAATGTTACCTGCACGTTCTTTTGACATGTTTACAGCCTCTGCTATCCCAAACAACTTTAATCTGCGGACTTCCAGTACTAAAAGATGCATTTTTTCAATGATCTCTGGAGTTGTCACTTTTACAGGGCGTCCAGAGCGAGGCTCATCACTAGTGCTCGTACGTCCCATTTTAAACTCTGCAACCCACCTTTTAATCATTGGATATGAAGGGGCAGAGTCTTTCAATGCACTGTCCATCTCCTCTTTGATTTCTTAAGCGTTAATCCTTTCAAATGGAAGTATTTAATCACTGCTCGTTTTTCCAAATCCTCCATTTTCGTGAAAACTCTAAAGTTGTCTCGTTTAAAATGTTGCCATGCGAAAACTAAACAAGCTATTTACCTGTAACTATGGATACAAGCTAGTGTAGAGTTAAGCTATACGATTCTACCGTCTAACTGGCCTAGTGGTACCATATCTGTGTTAGGCCAGAGATTTATCAATCGATTCTCGTAATAACAAATGAAATACAGAGTGAGCAGCTAACCTCTCATAATATTTGAAGATGCTGCAACTTATGTCTGCTTTTTGTTAATTTCTTACATTATGATTTTTTCTTACAATGTATAAAACAAATAAATATTGTGTACATATTGTAGAACACACCGATTACGCACTCCTGTGCCGCTCCGTAATCGTCATACGTGAGTGAGCCTTTTGGTTTGATCGATTTAATTGTTACCAGTGTTTTTCTTCCCATTTTGATTCCATTGTCACTATTTTGAGAGTGCTCTTTCGGGGAACTCATTACATCAAAGCTCTTACTGTTGCTACTATGTGGCATGTATATGTGGGAATAGTAACTTCTATTTCTGGTAGTTTCTTGCCACGTGATCAGCAGGTATAAACTTGATCCAGCAGTTCAGATTCCACTGTAAGTTCTGGGTGAACAGAGAAAGCGACAGAAGAGCGGGCTTCGTAACGAAGAGAAAAGTTGGACGTCATGTGAAATACCGGATGTGCTTGCAATTTCTCCCTGAGTGATACGACGATCGTCCTGAATCAATCTGTCAACATTTTGTCCTTGAAACTCGGTGGTTGCTGGCAGAGGACTCTTTGTTTGTCACACAAGTCAGATGTTCCCGCCTCAGCATCTTTAAAGTTTCTCGACCAAAGACGCACAGTACTCATATGAACACAAACTGCTTTCATTCTCTGATGAATCTCGTTTGGGGTGACACCTTCTGCTGTCAAGAATTCAGTGCTTAAGTCGCATTGAACGACCGTCTGCGCAGGGTTCCATACTTTACACTATAACAACACAACCGTTTAATGCTTTGGCTTCCCGCCAACTGGAGCTGTAGGGAAGAGGCTACGGAACAAGCTAGTACCTGCCACATACCACTGCTGCCATCTGTTGGAGAGCTACGCAGGTGGAGGCATTACTTTTGATTCAATCCTCATATTATAACTAAAGCAGAAATAACATTTTCTCCTAGTTCTAGAGAATAGATTATGTGCACCATATTTGAATATTATAATCCGCCGATCCTTCCGTAACTGGTTAACTAAAGATTACTATTGCATTGTAATGTAAATAAATCTGTTGTATTAAAGTTCACTGTACTTGGACGGATGATGATTTCACTAGTACAACGTCGCTTCCTCTCTCTCTAGATTTTCCAGTGATATGCAATGAAGCTTTTCTCTCTGGCTATGCCTAGGTGAAACGAGAAACGTCAAAACCAGTTAGGAAAATGGGTAGTGTGAGCATAATATGGACCTACAGCTAACCCAAGATATGTGCATTTCTCTGGCTGTAATTTGTAGATCAATATAAAACAATTTATGTATCTGAATACATGCACTATGTTTCTTTAAATTTTTATATTCACGTATTGCTTAGTTTGTCTGAAAGAAAAATTAATTTGAAAAAATCTTTTGCTAAATAAATGGAAAAAAATTGGAGATATTTCCATTTGCTGAGAGACCAGTAACAGATGAAATTTTTACCATATATAAAGACATTCTGCCTTATAAAACTGAATTAGGGAAATTAAAATATGTATGATGTTTTTTGTTTGAAAAGCTTTATTAACATTAACACATTTTTGAACCAATTTCTTAAAATCTTACTTTCTCTATACGTACTATGTACATCGGGTATAGAGGAGGGATTGCACTCCATCCAAAAATTCGATACCGAGATTGATATATGTATTAGGGTCCCCTGTATCCAAATAAAATGTTTTCAGAAAAATGTCCGTGTGTGTGTCCGTGAACACGATAACTAAAACACGAAAAGTCAGTAAATACATGGAACTTTTTTCGAAAACTTTGATTTTCTCAAAAATGGCTCTAGCGATTTTGATTGAAATATCGTATATTAAAGATACTTACCTGACAAATAAAATGCATATCTTCAGTTTTTTTCAACTTGTCAACACGTAAAGAAACGGATTTCAATCCCATAGCAACCACATTTTAAAGCATTTGACTGTCGGTTTAGCCTAGTGTATTTCCCTATTTCTCTTCTACTTACAGGAACTAAGTAATAAGATCGTTTCTGCTAATGTTTATCTCGATTAAGTAGATAGAAGAATGAGCTTATTAACAACGATTTGTTACAGAGGTAGAGAAAGTCATGTGAACGGAGCACATCAGGTTTTTTCTTTTTAGTGTTCATACATAGAAGCATAATTTGAAAGATATTGCATATCGCATGTGTTTGCAACGCTTTGGCCTAGTGTATTCTTCTTAAATACCTACAACAGTATTAAACACTAGGTGGCCCAAATGCCCCGCTTTTGAGACGTGCAGATATTCCTTCGTTCATCAAAACTAAGAATGCAACATAGCTATTTGAGGTTTAAACGTGACAGTCACGGTCTCTGTGATAACTAGAGCTAGGAAGTGCTTATGCAGAGTAAGGGCGGCCACGTTTGGCAATATCACGAGGCGCTACTTGTGCGAGCAAAGGTCAACGTAGAGTGCAACCAATTACTGCAAAACAGTATCACTGCATAACACAGAACCACGTCAGCAGGAAGGAAGGGTTCCAATAACATATACTCTAATGTGAGCAAAATTAAATTGTTTTACAACCATAGCAAGTTTCTAGCAGTGTAGTTATTAATGCACTTATTTAGAAACCAATATCAGTTCTAGTATACAAACTATCAATCTTCTAGTAACAGAACAGCTTCACAGAAATATATTGTTGATTGCAAACGTATTCAAAGAATTAACTACAAGTATCACTCTAATTCAAAATCTTCTCGGGCTTCTAGGGCTAGAAGCCCGAGAAGATTTTGAATTAATACGTCGCCAGGAAAGCTTCAGTTCTTATTTTAAGTATCACTCTGTTATAGTCCAGAGATATAGAACTCAACTGAATTTGTGCGGCATGTAGAAGAACTGTCAAGACGGGTCTACCAATTCACGAGCATCCTATCTAAAATAAAAATGAGAATGAAAAGTTGAATGTCCATTTTGTTCTCTGGGAACAGCACTGTTTACCTAACGACAGGATTCTTTACCTCCCCTTCGTTCTTACCAATCACTTGTTTTGATGCGGCGAGATGGTCGGTCGCAACATATATTCGGAACGGCGAACGGTGATAAGGTAGAGGGTTAAAACGAAGACCGCTCATCTAGCTCCCCACGATTTTAACTCGAAATAGCCCCATTGAGTTCTGCAGTTTTTTTTAACGCACGAATGGATATCTCCCCATGCCCAATGGGGACAATTGGGGCACCTAGTAAATAAAAAGATTTGTCAATATTGCGAAGAAGCATGTAGAAGAATAAGATTATGTAAAAGTACTTTGCAGGAGATTTAGGATTGAAAGTCGTTTCAATTAATTTTTAGAAAAACACACTTTGAACATCGTGGATAAAATCGAAAAGTCGATAAATATCAAATTTGACACGTAAACGATACATATAAAGCTTTCATACCTACATCTTTTTAAATCACACAATTTATTCCAGATAACTGTTTTATGATATATGCACTTCCGAGATAGCCGTTATTAATGGTTCAAAATTTTCAAAATTATATTTCCCTGCTTCAAGTCTTCTCAAGAATCAGTTATTTGTACTCCGCCTCTAGCTCCAGATTCGTGATGTTTCATTAATATATTCTTTTAGTTTAGTTATATTCAATCACTCAACCAACAATAATCCATATTGACATTTTCCACTAGCAGTTAATATCCCCACATCTCTGCAATAAATAAATTTTAAAAATATTGTGCTTCTATTTACTTCATGCTAATCGAGAAAACATTAGCAGAAATAGTTTTATTACTTTCTTCTTTGTAAGTAGAAGCGAAATAATGGAGTACCGTAGGTTAAAGTGATAGTCAAAAGCTGGTTGCTATATCACTGAAGTTCCTTTGTTTGGACAGGAGTTGACAAATTCCTGTATGAAAAGAGGATAGGTTTTTCAATGCAGAAATCAGGAAAAAGGAATCTCTCAAAAACAATAAACTCCACGAAAAAAAGTTTATAGCATAAGTTGTGTGTTAACGTGCTCTACATTTTTCGTGTAGTAAGTTTTTGTCCATCTCCTACGGTTTAGCAGTTATTCAAAATTCCGTAAAATTCATCCGGAATAAAGTACACTTTATTTCCAGAAAATTTAAGATATACATTTCATTTGTTAGGTAAATAGCTTTAATACACGATCTTTTATTCAAAATCGTTAGCCATTTTTGAGAAAATTAAAATTTTCGAAAAATTTCCATGTAAAGGGTGGAGAGATTTTTCTCAAAATATTTATTCGCATCCCTGGAAGATACAAAACTTAAATACCAAGTTTGGTATTTTACCGACTTTTTGTTTTTGAGTTATCATGTTTACAGACACACGGACACTCACACGGACCTTTTTCTGAAAACACTTTTTTTTATACAGGGAACCCTAAAACACATAATTGCGGTGAAATCTCAGTATCGAATTTTTGGGTGGAGTGCAATACCTTCTCTATACACTATGTACATAGTACGTGTAGAGAAAGTAAAAATAATTCAACTCTTATAAGTAATTATTTGACAAGGAAAGTAAGGATTGATCAGTAAAAGTAAACATTGATTTTGAATTGAATAACGATTTACTTTTACTGATAAGTAATGTTTGGTATAAACTGAATAAACAAATGAATAGCTGGACTGGAAGCCTTGCCATAGAGGAGCATATAGCAGCATGCTATAACAATTTGTACGTGTGCAGACAAGTGCACAAATAACTGAAGGAATTCTAAAGCGAGAAGCTTATTGTATTTCAAATTTGAGGTTGGAAACTTTATCCAGTCACCTACTTGGCCTTCAATTCTATTTGCCACGAAGTCTATGGTCCTACACATCGTGAAATGGTGAATACCAAAATCTCCTGCAACTGGGTCAACTAAATAGCGTAAAAAATGCTCATTTTGTGATGTGTACTTAATGCTTCTCCTCTTGTTTCATCCATAACATCTAGAAAACAATTTGTTAAAAAGTTTACACTTCCACTTTCAAACCTCAGAAATCTTTTTAAATCACTGGGACTAATATTCCTTCTCTTATTGTAGCGCTTTACCTGATGTCTGGGTAAAAATGCGGGATTAATTATTTGAAGATACTTTTACAAGTAAATTCTACAGCAAACTTAAAAATATTTCAATAAATACTTAATCAAACAGGTAATCACTGAATGCTATTCAAATAAATTTTAAGTATTTGCTTGAAAAACTGGTAATTACTGAACAAGTAAAAGTAATAACCTATCAGTAATCAGTGAAGCCTGAACTATTAAAAATTACTTATAGTTTATTCAATTTATGAGCACTGACTTAAAAAAATGTAAGTGCAAGTTTACTGACTTTATTCAACTGGCCCACTACTTTATATTACAGAGTGATTTATGTAGAACTGCCACATTTCTTTCTTTAATTATTCTGTTCATTTAAAGACCGAATTTTAGCACCAAATTGAGCAGAACGTTCTGCAGTTTCGATTCCTTGTCACTAATTACATTGTTTGCAGCTGTTTGGACATTTTGTTTTCTATATGCAGTACATATAGAGCTGAGCCATGGATATTTTCATCAAGATGGAGCTACATACCTTACATCAAATGAATCCATGAACCTAATTGCAAGTTTCGTTGACGACCAGATACTTTCCAGGAATCTGTGGCCACCGAGATCTCCAGATTTGACATCGTTGGACTTCTTTCAATGGGGTTATTTAAAAGATAGAGTTTACGCCACACGTCCCCAGACATTGGACGATTTGAATCGCATCACAAAGGAGATTCAAGCTATTGACAACATAGCCCTCCAACAAGTGGCAAGTAACATGGAACGACGTGTTGAGTTGTGTCTTATGCAGTATGGAAGACATTTTCAACATTTGCTAAGGAGGTAAATAATCTCACAAAATTCTTCCTCAATTTAGTTGCCGCTAGCATAACACGTTTTGAAACAATGAAAGTAATGTGTCAGTTCTATATAAATCACCCTGTACTAATACAAAATACATGCTATAAACGTAATGAAAAGTAGAAGTGTTCCAACCTACTGTTTTGGCCAACTGTATCATAAATCTGCTCAACGCAAACCAATCTGTGTGTTCTAACATCTATGGAGGCACCTGATAGCACAAAACCAGTTCACACATTGCGTTTAGCCAGAGGCTGCGCTTACTGAGTCGAGTGGATGGTAATCCAATCCGCTTCGGGAATAGATGTCCGCTGACCTGTATAGTCTACTAGTGAATACGGCTCTCAGCATCCATTTCAATATCAGGAAGCAATTGTCTCTCATTGGCCACAATATCAAACATATCCAAGGACAGTTACGTTATAATGGAGTCAAGATATTCAGTTGAAATCAACAAGTGTAAAAAGTCTCAAGCAGCCTTTGATGTATTAACAACTCTGTTCTAGAGCACAAAAATAGCATGTAACATAAAGTACCCGAAATAAGTATATCAAGTAGTTTCTAATAAATATGCTTCCAAAATCCAAATGGAACTGTAATTATTGGTATGTAGTATTATTTTATTCCTAAATGTGCCAGCACTGAACGTTTTATATGTATATAACAGCAAACTGCCTATGATAAGCTAACATTTAGATTAGACGAGTTAAAAATCTGTTAAAGCATTTTCAGTTTTAATGATGCAATAATTAAAACACCAAATTAAATCTTTTAAATTCAAGATAAACAAAATTTATAACGTACTTTAAAATACCCTAATGCATAAGATGCAATAATAAAATTACATTTAATTAACTATATCACAATCTTTAAATTTCCTTCACGGTTCCATTCACAGCACTTTCTCTATATATTGTGTAAACACATTATTATTAAAAAAGATTATTCTTTAATCTACATCTTGCTGATGTAGATAAGCTTTAGCAGAGTCATCTTGTGGTTTACATGTGATTCAGTTGAAAAATTCAATGCTATGCCGGCATGTTGCCACTGTAGCTCAGTGGTAGAGTAACTGGCTAGAGATCGGGGGATCTGTGGTTCAAATCCCGGTTATGGCATTGAATTTTTCAGTCTGAATATACCTATCCAACTTCTGTCCTATACAAGGCTTGTGTGAAAAGGCAATTAATTTAACCCAAGGTTGCTTATATAGGTAATATTGGCAGTTGTTACAATGTCGTTAAAAAACAATTCTTTTAATTATTTAAATTATTATATACAGAGTGTAAATTAGTTCCATATGCAACAGCTAAAAGCAGTTTAATTCTTCACAAGTAAGACGTAAATGATTGAAATTGTAATTCTAAAACGATTAGAATTTTTTCTACGGTATATAAAATTGCATTTTTTTATATTTGTGTATAATATGCATGCAACCCTTATATAAACGAACGTAGTTCTGTTTTTATAGGACCCAGTATTATAAGATTTAAAAACTTAATTTATGAACGCCAAATAAAATGTTTACGGTAAAATACTCTCAATAGAGTGATTTTTAAATTTAAAATAGTGATATACACATTATTTCACGACTTTCTCTCCACCTATCTACAACAGGTAGCTTCAAGATGTATACGTTTTAAGGTCCCTTGAAACAAAACAAACTGAGTGGTTAGACCACTCCTCCCCCGCCTAAACGGCCTGAATTCAATCCCAGGGAATGCGTGCGAGATTTGCGGTGGATGAAGCAGTGTCTGGGCGAATTTCCCCTGCCATTTACTTCACCAATTGCTACATCATCACTTGGTCCTCGACGGCCTTTTGACCTCAGGGCTAAGCTTGTAAGTCTTCCGTATAAGGAGGGCAAATATATGGAGAAGACACTGAAGAAAAATCATAATTAGAAAGATGTTCATGTGTTTATGTTTGTACTTGTGAACAGTGTAACTCAATAAGTACCAAACTTACATTTTTACTTTCTCTATACGTACTATGTACATAGTGTATAGAGAAGGTATTGCACTCCACCAAAATCTCGATACTGAGATTTCACCGGAAATATATGTTTTAGGGTCTCCTGTATCCAAAAAAAGTATTTTCATAAAAAGGTGCATGTGTATGTGTCCGCGTGTCTGTGAGCACGATAACTCAAAAATGAAAAGTGGGTAAAACACCAAGCGCGGTACTTAAGTTTAGTATCTTCCAGGGATGCGACACGAAGATTTTAGAAAAATTTCCCCACCCTAAACTACCCTTTGCATGGATTTTTTTTTCGAAAATTTTGATTTTCTAAAAAATGTCTCTAACGATTTTGATTAAATTATAGTATATTAAAGATATTTACCTAACAAATAAAGTGTATATTTAGAATTCTCTGGAAATAGCCTCTGAAGATTGCCTTATACTGGGTCAATTTTACGGAATTATGAATACCTGCTAAACCGTAAGAAATGGACAAAAACTTACCACACAACAAATGTAGAGCACTTTAAAATACACAATTTATAATCTACACATTTTTTTCGTGAAGTTGATTGTTTCTGAGATATTTCTTGTTTTTGGTTTCAGCTTTAAAAAACTTATATTTTGTCGTACAGGACTTTGTGAACTCGTGTCCATACAAACAAAGGAACTTCAGTCACATAGCTACCAGCTTTTGACTATCACTTTAACCTATGGTACCCCCTTATTTCGCTTCTACTAACAAGGAAGCAAGTAATAAGACTATTTCTGCTAATTTTTTCTCGATTAGATGAAGTAAATAGAATAATTTGTTGCAGAGAATAGAGAAAGTCATGTGAATGCAACGCATCAGATTTTTTTGCAGTAGTTTCCAAAGACCTTAGAAAATGTTTAGGAAAATCCCACGTACCAACTAACACTTTTTACAACACTTTTTTAATGTTTTTTTTTTATTTTCTAAAAGCAATCTTAAAAATTGTGATTAAATTATAGTATATTGACAGTATTTGTATGGAAATATAAATGTATATCTTATAAATGTAATAACCTATGAAGGACTCTTCTTTCAAAAGCAATTCCGTACAATCTTGTTAAGCTGGCTAATGTTAAACGAATGAGGAATATATAATACATTAAAATATAGATTTATATAAAACACACAGTTTGTTACAAATAGGTTTTTTTATTGTAAATCATTAACGGTTGAAAGGCTTCAATAGATCTGACTCTGTCTATCAAGTTCTTTCTATATACATTTGTATCTCTTAATTGTATGAAAACAGTATGAAATGCTAAGACCAGCATAAACTTCCAGTTATTAAATATTTGTGTATCGTTATTCAGTTTATATCAATAACAAGATGTCTTTATTATCAAAGTAAACAAGATATAAAAATCATCTTCCGTAACAATAGATTATATACCCACTAATAAACGATAGAGAATAGAGAAAAACATGTGAATGTAACACATGAAATGTTAGTTTCAACCACTACACGTAAAGCGAAATGTGTAATAATATCATATCTGCAGGTGTTTATTTCAATTAACGTGAAACAAATAGAAAAACCTGATGTGTGCCATTCACATGACTTTCTCTATATCCCTGCAACAAATTATTCTTAAAAAGCTTATGCTTTTGTTTACTTCATGCTAATCTAGAAAAATTAGCATAAATAGTCTTATTCCCTTCTTCCTTGTAAGTAGAAAGGGAATAAGGGAGTAGCATAGATTAAAGCAATAGTCAAAAGCTGGTTACTATGTGACTGAAGTTCATTTGTTTGTATGGACATGAGTTGACAAATTCCTGTATGAAAAAAGTTAAGATTTTTGACCCTGAAAACAAAAACATAGAATATCTCACAAAGGATCATATTCAAGAAAAAAATGTATACAACATAAATTGTGTGTTTTAAAGTGATCTACGTTTTTTGTGTGGTAAGTTTTTGTCTATCTCTTACCGTTTAGCAGTTATACAAAATTCCGGAAAATTCACTCAGAATAAAGTAGTCTTCAGAGGCTATTCCCAGAAAATTCAAAATATACATTTTATTTGACGGGTAAATATATTTAATATACGATATATTAATCAAAATCGTTAGAGCCATCTTTTAGAAAATAAAACTTTTAGAAAAAAGTTCCATGTAAAGGGTAGTTTGGAGTAGGGGGAATTTTCTTAAAATCTTCTTGTCGCATCCCTGGAAGATTCTAAAATTAAATACCAAGTTTGGTATTTTACCGACTTTTCGTTTTTGAGTTATCGTGTTCACAGGCACACGGACACACATGGACGTTTTTCTGAAAATACTTCTTTTAGATAAAGGGAACCCTAAAACATGTATTTCCGGTGAAATCTCGGTATCGAATTTTTTTGTGGAGTGCAATACCTTCTCTATACTCTATGTACATAGTTCGTATAGAGAAAGTAAAAATAAGTTTGTCTAGCAGTATTTGTAGAAGCTATCAAAATAGAAGAAGAGGAAATTGTATGAATGTAATACATCATACCTTTGTGCTTTTCATTCTTGTTTACACCGGCTTACGTAGGTAACAAATACCAGCTTTTCTCTTGCTTTGACCTCCCCTCCACTCTTTGCGGCTTGCAAATTGCGGTTCTGACACTAAGGCCTAAGGAAATTATATTTACAGCGATAAGAATGGGGTAGCGTTAAAGCATGAAAGTAATAAATTCATGTAACTGGGGAAAATGAGTAGACTTATAGCGGCTTTAAAGAAGAATCGTGCAATTTCTTTACATTTAGTTTGACCTAGCTGATTTTATGGAACAAAATCATAACTTTAAAGAAATATCTAAAACGTTGATAACGTTTATTCCATTTTTAGTCAGCAAGGACCAATAATTCGATATTAGCTGCAGCATTTTTCTTCTTCTTCTTATTATTATTATTAGTATTAAAACCTCGGGGGTAATTGCACCTTCCGTGACATCCATATCAGAACTGTAAATCGGAGTTTAGCATCAAATACTGACGAGCATCGATTCCTTCCACATAGAAATCTACCTTAAAGTAAACTAATCAACAAGCGCTGTCAAAATATATAAAAATTAATAGTTTCATCCAAAATATCTCAACTTCGGTTAGCAACAACACAATAAGTGCAGATCTACGGACTTGATGTGGTAGGATGTTTTAAGAAAAAATGACCTTAGATTCAAAAACTCCCCGAAGTCATTTATTTTCTCTTAAACGTATATAAAAGTAAAGGATATTTTACTTTTAAGTGTTGGTAACGTCCGTAACGACACTTTATTCCAATTTTCATGCTAATCATGATTTTGTCAACTAGTGTTTCTTGTGTATGAGTGTTTCTTTATCGCATTTCATAATGTCGGTAACGGAGCACGTTTGAGCGTAAAGCTTTTTGTTTGGTTAAGCAAGCATATCTCTCCGAGACATTGAGAATGATGAATGGCATAAACGTTTCAGTTAAATTTTTCTAACACTGAAGAAGTTACTGTACAAGCGGCAAGGACTCTACGACAAGTAATTGAAAATGACCTAGAGGAATGATTCTAGTCTCTTAAAACGTTGTGGCAGAAGTGTGTCACTGAGAAAGTGAACTATTTAAAAGGAAATACTGTGTAAATTTCCTTACAGTAATTTCTTTCTATTTACACATTGCGGAAACTATTGAATGTTTTATGTAGAACAATGTGATAATATCTATGTCACCAATCACCGTAAAACGGTTAAAAGATCTATTCAAATAACCAAATAGGATTTGTGGAGAGGTGCCTTATTTCTTCCAAATAACTGCACTATATATTATTGATTAATCATAACAATATTGCAGTCCTTTATCATTTATTCAGAGCGCTTAAAACACTAAAAACTTTGGCTATAAAGACATAACGTATATAAAATTGGACAACTTTTAAATACCTTAATTTTGGGTTAGAGGAATAACATTATGGAGATGATAGCTTTGTTCGGGGAATATTTCGAGTGTAAGAACGCCTACTGCATTTGCAAGAATAATGGTTGCATGATAGTAGTTCTAGAGGATCTTCCTGCCCTAAATTTCAGCAGGATAATTTTGCAGAGCCATTTTCATGGAAAGCTGCTGTCCACGAATGGTTTAAATCGATGGCTACCAGTTTTATGGTGATGATATGGCTCACGAAAAAGCGAGTCTCTAAATGTTGGACCTTAATTAAAATTCTCTTTGATTTATATTCACCTTTTCCTTGCCCATGCAGCATCAACATCTAATTGCTAACTTTATACAAAGGCAGATTAAATTATTGAATGATGTTCAACGCTGTTTCCAGGGCGCACCTCTTTTCTGGATTTAATAAAATAATAACTTAGCGTTTTTATGAAGTACAGGAAGATTTACACTCTTTTACTTTGGTGCAGGAAACCAATACCAACAATGGTTCTAATATTTGTGTTACATGCGAATGCTTTCATGAGTCAAAGCATTTAGAATTTTAATGAATCACGTTATATTGAATTATATTAGGCTTTTTTGCTGTTCATAAACTTGAGTTAAACATAAAAATCACTCACGGTTTATTATTTACATATATTTCTATTACTAGTATCATATGGGGAGAATATTAATTGCCTAACTAGTCTACTGCCGGCTAGATTGAGAAAAACTGTTTATTGACCTTTCAGGATAATTTTTTCGTACATTGAGATTTAATATACCCGAAATAAATTTCTATGTTGACTGATTAACCGCAATGAATATGCTGTCTGGCAATCAGATAAAATTCCCCTTTCAGTTTTGTTTAGAGTTTTCTGTGTATCTAGCATATTTTTGATACATTGTACGTTTTTACTAAACATATCTAATATTCTACACTCAAATTACTTTCTATACTCTGGGAACATTTATTGTTCTATCTACTTCATATTAATCGAAATAAAAGTTTCCATATATTATTTTATTGCATAATTCCTCGTGGGAGATAGGTTTTAAGCATAGTCAAATCATTTAATACTGAGTGCTATGTAATAAACTCCTCTTTTCATGGTCAGGAGAAAAAAAAAAAACTGATGTGTTCCATTCACATGACTTTCTCTATATCTCTGCAACAAATGTTCGTTAAAAAGTTTATGCTTCTATTTACTTCATGCTAAGTGAGAAAAAATTGGCAGAAATAATCTTATTAGTTGCTTCCCTGTAAGTAGAAGAGAAATAAGGGAGCAACATAGGTTAAAGTGATAGCAAAAAAGGTTGCTAGGTGACTGAAGTTCCTTTGTTTGCATGGACAGGAGTTGGCAAATTCCTGTATGAGAAAAGTATACGTTTTCTAAGGCTGAAACAAAGAAACAAGGAATAGTTAAAAAACTATTAACTCCAAGAAAAAAATGTATAAAACATAAATTTTGTGTTTTAAGGTGCTCTACATTTTTAGTGTGTTAAGCTTTTGTCTATCTCTTACGGTTTACCAGTTACACAAAATTCCGTAGAATTCAGATGCAATTCCCAGAAATGATATACACATGCTTTGTCAAGTACATATCTTTAATATATAATATTTTAGTCAAAATCGTTAGAGCCATTTTTTAGAAAATCAAAATTTTCGAAAATTTTTCCATGTGAAGGGTAGTTAGGGTTGGGGGACATTTTTCAAAATCTTCGTGTCACATCCCAAAAGATAGTAGACTTAAATACCAAGTTTGGTATTTTACCTACTTTTCGTTTTTGAGTTATCGTGTCCACAGACACATGGACACACACACATACACACACGGACCTTTTTCCGAAAATACTTTTTTTAGATAAAGGGGACCCTAAAACATATATTTCCGGTGAAATCTTGGTATCGAATTTTTGGGTACAATGCAATACCTTCTCTATACACTATGTACATAGAACGTATAGAGAAATTAAAAAAAACAGTAACGACTTCCTCTTTTGACGAAAGTATAAGTACTTGAAAATTTAAGGCAGTAATAATGACTATCTTGGAAATGGTTAAGTAAAAAACTTATACTTTAATGAGATTTACTTCTTTTTCTTCTTTATTTTGTAGCCATAGTTTGTCTATCTATACGGTTTACTAGTTATACATGCGTCTTTCAGTACTTAGGTAATTTCCAAAAAATTCAAGATATACATTTTTTTTTTTTGTCACCATAATATTTTAAGTGTCAACAGAGCTTAAATAAAAGTCATTAAATCCATATTGATAGATTGAAAAATTTTGAAAACATTTCCGCAAAAAGGATATTTTTGGATGCGATATTTTTTATACATAACATCCGTTCGGCATCATTTGAAAATACTGGACCTAAATTGACCTTTTTAAATTGTGTTCACAGAGAGTCATGGATTACTCTCTAAAGTTGCGCAATGAAATGGCTTCAGGACACACACACACACACACACATACACATACGTTAATATGTATTGTTTATTCAGAATTTAAAATTCTCAGATATATTTTTTGTTACATTTTAAAAAGATACACATGCATAAGCAAGGAAAAATTATGTAAAAGCATGCACAAATTAAACTGGACACCGGGGATGCTCTAGTAAATAATAGGAAATATGATTCCTAGACACTGAGAAGCCATCTTAAAAAGATATGGAAGAAAATACTTCTATCATTACTTTTTCCTGGCATATTTACAAAACGACATAGAACTAACCAATGCACGATTATAATCGGAGTCAAATGGAGGTGTATATAGCATACCATCTCTATGGAAGTTCCGCTCTGGTTGGTACACAAAGAAAGACTAAACAAATTACATAATTATTCGGCATTCCGATGAAGGCGTGCAACATTATCGGTGTGTGTCGTTTAAATGCATGCGTAATAGTTTTCATCAGCGATACAGAGAAGAAGGTTGCAGTTATTGCCCTCATGAAACGGAAATAATGAACCCAATATTAAGAAAAAAGGTAGTGTACAAGGTTTAAGATGTAATTTTACCCTTCGGCAGTTTCTGATGTGTTCCATTCACATGCCTTTATCTATATTTATGTAACAAATTATTGTTAATAAGCTTATTCTTTTATTTATTTCATGCTAATCGAGTAAAATTAGCAGAAATAGTCTTATTTCTTGCTTTATTGTAAGTAGAAGTGAAATAAGGGAGTACTATAGGTTAAAATGAAAGCCAAAAGCTGGTTGCTATGTGACTGAAGTTGTTTGTTTGTATGGACACGAGTTGGCAAAATCCTGTATGAGAAAAGTAAGGTTTTCAAAGCTGAAACTAAAAACAAGGAATATCTCAAAAACGCTCAATTCCACGAAAAAATAAATGTAACATAAATTGTGTGTTTTAACAAGGTCTACAATTTTTGTGTGTGGAGTTTTTGCCATCTCTTACGATTTAGTAATTACGCAAAATTAATCCAGAATAAAGTAGTCTTCAGAGGCTATTCCCAGAAAATTCAAGATATACATTTTATTTGTCAGGTAAATGTCTTTATTATACGATATTTTAATAAAAATCGTTAGAGCCATTTTTAGTAAATCAAAATTTTCTAAAAAAGTTCCATGTAAGGCGTAATTGGGAGTGAGGGGATTGTCTTGAGAATCTTCTTGTTGCATCCTTGGAAGATACCAAACTTAAATAACAAGTTTGGTTTTATACGGACTCTTCGTTTTTGAGCTATGCTGCCCACACACACACATACACACACACAGACAGACATACAGACAGCCCCACGGATATTTTTCTAAAAAGTTCTTTTTGGATTCAGGAGGTCTCAAAACATGTATTTCCGATGAAATCTCAGTATCGAATTTTTGGGTGCATTACAATACCTTCTCTATACACTATGTACATAGTACGTATAGAGAAAGTAAAAAGTAAACACCCTAAAAATCATCGGCTGGAACTGTACTCTGGAGACAGAGATCGTCACGCTTGTGGTGGGTTAAGCGAGATTTGATTAGACCAACATAAACAGCTCCATGTTTTTTTTTCACGTCAATATGTATTTCACTTCTTCGAATCGCACTGAAAGAGTGTGGTTGATTGACTGTACATTCTATCATGTGACAGTGTAAATACAATAATACAAAGGCACCTGTGGACAAGGGCCTCCCCCCAAAAGTGCATCATGGTTTCAGGAATTCCTCCCTTAGTTAATTTCAGGTAATTATAAAGAATATAAACGCAAGTAAACGTAGTTATAAAGGCTAACGTTCCGGCTGGGGGAAATGTGGTGTTGACCACATCTCTCCGATTTGGCAGGACAGTCTTCTGCCCAGCGTAAAATAGCACGAGTTCGACGGCCGGGCTGATAGTTTAACTTTAAACTGTCACTTCCTAATAATACCAATGATTTTTACTTTCTCTAGTCCCGTACGTACAATGTACATAGGGATAGAGAAGTATTGTATTCCACCCAAAAATTCGATGTCGAGATTTCACCGGAAATACATGTTTTAGGACCCCCTGAATCCAAAAAAAAGCAGTTTCAGAAAAAGGTGCGTATGTGTGACTGTGTGTGTTTGGACAGCATAGCTCAGAAATGAAAACACGATTGAATACCAAACTTGGTATTTAGGTTTGGTACCTTCCAAGTATGTGACACGAAGATTTTCAAGAAAATCTCTCCACCCCTAACTACCCTTTACATGGAAAAATTTTGGAAAATTTTGTTTTTCTTAAAAATGGCTCTAACGATTTTGATTAAAATCCCGTATATTAAGGATATTTAGATACCAAATAAACTGTATATATTGAATTTTCTGGAAATATCATCTGAAGATCCCTTTATACTGGATGAATTTTGCTAAATTTTGCTTAACTTCTAAACGGTAAGAGATAGACAAAAATTTACTACACATGAAATGTAGATCTGATCAAAGCACACAATTTATGTCCTTTTCATTTTTGTTGTGGAGGTAACCGTTTCTGAGATATTCCTTGGTTTTGGTTTCACTTGTGAGTACTTATACTTTTCTGGGACAGAAAGTGTCCGTTGTTCTTTTGATCCACTCCTAGACAAGCAAAGAAACGATTTTCAATAACAATCGCATAACGACAGCTTTTAAAACATTTGACTATCGGTTTAACATATTGTATTCCCTTATTTTCTTTCTACTTATAAGCAACTAAGTAATAAGAACATTCTGCTAATGATTATATCAATAGCAACGTGCAGAAATAAGAATATTCTTATGTGAGAAGTTTGTAGAAGAGCTAGAGAAAATCATGTGATTCTAACACATGAGATTTTTAATACTTCGAATTACATTTTATTGGATTAAAGACTTTCTTTTGCAGTTTAGTTAAGTAAATATTGAAGCATGTTGGCAGTTTCCTGTATTGTTGGTAATCTTAGTATATTTAGAGTATTCGCAGGTTGGCAGACCTGGTCCCTTTTTTTGATTTCTTAAGTTCGCAGTATCCCTTATAAATTCCGTGAAAAGTGGGGCTGCCCCTCTTTTTCGGCTCACAACCATAGAATGCAAACTCTTTGGTACGCATCTTAGGAAACGTAACACTATTAAGTGTAAGTGAATATTCATGGCTGCAAGGTTCTAGGATATCATGAAACGAATTAACTATGTAAGTGGTCTGTTTTTGGAAGTCAGATAAAAAGTTATATCTAAATTTAGGATTCCCTTTGTTGATCCCATTACCAGTCCCTATGTTGTCAAACGTGTAGCACCTTGTCGCATTCCCGTCCTGTTTTGCTCAGAAAATCGTGGTGCAAGAAATACTTCCAGAGGGGTTGCGACAGTATAATATTATTAAGGGGTTTTAATTAAAACACTATGATTATGCTTCTTTAGCACAGTCAAAATATGTGGGAGTTTCAAACAATTTTACTGCATACGAAATAATATATACAGCTGTAATAATTAAAAATTCATAAATTACGAGTATGCAGTTTAAATTAGCACATAATATGTGTCATTTACTTTCTTTGTAATATTTTATTTCCTTCATTAAAGTAAAATGTGGCTATAAATAAACTGAACAAGGGAATATATAATAATTAGTGAAACAACTGTTCCTCCTATAATAAAAACAAGCCAAAAGATGGCTTCTTCACCTGTTCTGAATGTCAGAGTTGTACTTTCGTTGCCTTTTTTAAAGTAACTATGTGCAAATAGCATACGTTTGGTTAGTTTAATATGGCAAATACACCTTCAGTCACTCAGTAATTTGTATGGAACTACCTACTAGTTACTACAGTCATTATGAGATCATTAATGCTGAATTCCATTGATGTAATTTGCATTTTCACACGCCTTCTTAAGGGAGATATTGTTTTATAGTTTGTGCTTACGTTATTTATGCTAGTTCTCTAAACAAAAACCTCCAGAGGATTATCATAAAATAACTTCATGGCACGACAGCTCACAAGGAATTTTGGCCTACGCTTGGCCGTTGCGTCCCCACTTATTGGAGGGTGATAAGTGATCAGCGTCTCCCTGGCCGGTTAATGCGGTCATCATGACCTGAAGCCGCTACTTATTCATCAAGTGGCTCCTCAATTAAACCTCCAGGGACCTTACGAAGTTCAGTGCACCCTGGACCAGGACTCCCAGCGGGGGAACAATGACCACGCTGGTACCGGGAATCGAACCCAGTCTCTCGCTTGGTAGGCAGATGCGCTACCACCACGCTAAGGACACGACAGAGAATTATCAACTCTATCCTAAGCAATAACTCTTCAGATGTGTACATCTTATATTTCTATTACCTTAACTTCTTTGAGTTTATTCACTGTTCATAAAAGCTATAAGTGCATTTTAGTTGATGTTTCAACTGGTCTCCTCATAACAAAATATACTGGATTTCTTTCTACGCGGTAATTTAAATATCAATTACAGAACACAAAGTGTACTATTTCGTAGTCTAATACTTCAAGACAGCATTCTAAAAAGGGAAGTGCAAAGTAATAAATGTAACCATAAAATATCACGCCTAAAGGTACATCACCTAGATGCTAGAGGAAAAAGTAGTAGTTTAAACCATTAACGGAAAAAAGGGCTAAAACCTGGGTAATAAATATGTTTTTCTGCAACAGAAAACGGATCCTCATTTACATATCGCTATCGCAGTATTTTCTTGTAAAGCTCGGCGACTCAGGAAAAACTTACGATGTGGAAACTTTCATGTTATTGCCTTATGTATTAGAAGAGTGTATACGTACGTAAACTAGTTTGCGTTTGTGTGTTACACAGTTAAATTCTGCTTAGCGACACTCACTTATCCGTCAATTTGTTGTGAAAAACACTATAATTTATTTATGAAGTCCTTAATATTATTTTTTTTGGTAATGTTTTAACGCTTAACTACTTATGGCACCACAGGCGGTGACACTGATGATACATGAATGACGATGGAGCACCGGTGGAATGCGATGGTGGGGGAAACCGGAGAAAACCCGCCCCAGCGCCGCTTTGTCCACCACAAATCTCACATGAGGTCACTTGGGATCGAACCCGGGCCATCTAGGTGAGAGGCTAGTGGTTTAACCTTTTGTTCTTCCGCTTAGTTTGACACTGAATACAGAAATTCTCAACGGTTAGGGTGTTTATAATCTAATTCATGTCAACCATTGAGAGAGTTGATAACACTTGCATGGCATTGTATGATAGTTAAACATAGAAACTACAAGAAAGCAGAAAATTACTAGATTTACTTTCTGTAGTCCAAATAAAGTAGTTAGAGAATGTATTGCATTCCACTCAATATTGGATAGAGAGATTTCACTGTAAATACTCGTTTTATAGTCCCCGAATCCAATAATAGCACTTTTAGAAAAATTCCGCGCGTACGCGCGTGTCTGTGCGTGTGTGTGTGTGTGTGTGCCAGTATGTCAATATAATTAAAAAACAAACTCCGTTAATTACCAAACTTGGTATTTAAATTCAGCATATTCAAAATCTTCCATCACGAAAATTTTCAAGAAAACCCCCAGCCTTTACCTGGAAGAATTTTTTAATTTTTTATTTTCTCTAAAATAATAAATGATGGTTATTAAAATGCCCTAGTTTTTATATATTTATGACAAAAGAAGTAAATACAGTACTTGCATTTTCTGCGAATATCTTCTGAAATCCTTTTAATTCTGGATGACAAATTCATAGCTGGAAAACAGTAAGAAACAAAACCTACTTCACAGAAATGTAGATTTGTCAAATGCATTTTTTTAGAATTAACCACTTCCCTTTTATTGCTTTAGATTTTCCAATACTGTACACTTTTCTAAAATGGGAATGAAAATTTAACTGAATTTCAATGTCACCATTTGGCGACCAGATTTTAAAAGACATGACTATTGCTTTATTCTAGGGCATTCCCTTATTTGAGTTGCACCTAAATGAATAATCTGAAATGAATAATAAAATGGTTTCTATTAAAGTTTATCTCAATGAACATGTAGCAGAAGGAAGCATAAGCTTTTGTAAGATTACTTTTTAGTATATTAGGTTGAAAAAGTAATGTGAATGAAATATATCAGACTCCTATTTAGGAATAGACAGAGTTTCTTGCATCTAATATAAATCTGCTTAGCTATTCTAGGAAGGAGATGTGTGATAGTAACGTGAATGGAAAACATCAGCCTTTTATCTAGAGGAATAAACCGAGTGTTGTGCACCTAATATACACCAGCTTAGCTATTTTACGAAAGGGTTGTTAGAATGTGGTGCAGGGAATACAATTCGTACTTGTGTAATGATTGTCCAGAGATTTCGGGCCATAATTTGTTAGGAACTTGGATCTCTGTTTACAGATCAATGGTCGCTATTTCCAACGCCTCCTGTAACTGCGTATTGCGTGGGTAGGCAACCGCTGTACCCAACAGAGCGATGTGGTGTATGGAGTATTGCGCCCGCGATTTTCGGATCGTTACCCCGATAAGTCCCACACCACCCTTCCCCTTAGTATGTTTATGGGGCACTGAGAATAATATTGTAAATCTGGTAACAGCCTGAATATCAATGCGTGTATGTTGCCGATTTTCTTCCTGCTACACATGTCAGAAATACAGATTGTTCAAAAACCAAGTGCACCTATGCTAAAACGCATGCTAGGAAAACAATCAACAACAACAATAAATGAATTTTTGTGTATACGGTATTTAAGTGAAAATGATACATACTATGTACTCCACTCAAATTTGGTTTCTGAATTTAAATTTTTGTTTTCTAACGGTTTGGGATTACCCCATTCCAATTGGAATTTCTGGACCGATTTCTGAGAGGGAGGCACCTAGCGGACGGTGACAATTAAGGACTCTTTTTTTCCGCATATTGGCCTTCAAGTGAGACCCAATTTCCATCAGCGGAGAGAATTATTGAGATTAACATAAATACAGAAACACCACCAACACCCATGACCAAGGCAGAGCTGGAACCGCAATCCCCTACGCCACGAAACACCAAAATGGCCGGTCCCTACAGTGGCTCGCTAAAGTGCCTCGCTTTGATGCTTCGTGGCGCAGGGGATCGTAGGTTCAAATCCCTCCTTGGGAATGGGTGTTTCTGTGTTTTACATGTGAATATGTGTGTGCTTAGAAGCAAAACGGTAATCAAATAAAGAAAGGAAATTTTGGGAAAGTGGTGAAAACATGCAAAAATAGTAAGACACCTGCAAACGCAGATCATGGAACGGCGGCTGTTAACTTGGATGTTAGTGTGATTATTGCAGAGCGAATTTGGGGTATTTAATCGTGAAGTTCACTGCACATTTACTTGTAGACGTAAGAAGGACGTTTGTTCTTCTACGAATCGTTTTCTTTCAGTAGCGAAAACTGAACCAAGGCAGGCGGGACTAGTAGATCTTTTGCAGAATATGTTGCACGTGTAAACAGAAAATGTAATCATCTAAATACTATTTATACGACCTATCTTGTCTTAATAACGAGAGCAGGTTTTACTTAAAATAGGGGTATATGGATTTAATCTATTTAGTTTTTGAGTTTTAATATGTGTATTGATGATAATCACTTTATTTTTGAATAATATATATAATTGTTATAATTCCTTTGTTTTATAAATAGAGGTTAGTTACTGATGACCCAACACAAGAGGGCAAGGTAGAGGAATGCATAAAGTAAACGCTTTTGCTGTCCCCATGATGTTTATGCTCGACATCTGGATATGACAAGGGCGTTAGATTCATCTAAAATACACAGTGTTGTCACATAACTCACACTTAGCTAGAAGTCCAGTTGTCGTGCAAGAACCGAGTCGGAGAAGTCCTCATCTTCGCTACTGTCGCTGCCGCTCTCCGCATTTAAATATTAAAATATTAAACCAAGAATAAAAGTAACAAAATATTATATAACTGTAGTACTCTATGCCGTAGCGCGTGTTATCAGCGAGAGCCAAATAATGCATAATACATCACTGCAGTTACTGAAACGAGCATTAGATCTGGCAGCAGTAGGTTGGTTCATATACATACGTAATGAACATAAACACATCCACTAGTACGTGACCAGATAACAGTTCAAGGCCCCCCCTCACGCGCTTGCCCCTCAAGCCCCGCTTGCCTTCTTGTGTTGGGTGGACAGTACAATTATCTTTATGTTTTATTCATGTAGCCTGTGGACGATATTATATCATTAAAAAGTTCCTGGAATCTGTAAATAATAATACATAAGACAATTTACAAGACATTTCCTTCAAAATACTTCTCTTCTCCTGTGACGCACTTTTGTCACCACGTGTAAAGAGACTGGAAGCACTCCTGGAAGCCATTTTCAGATACCTGTTGTAGTGCCCATGTCGCATGTACAGTAAATCTTCACTGAAACGTTTATGCCATTCATACACATGAGTGGTCTTTATCAGTACTTCACCATAAGCTTCTTAAGCTTCTTTCATCGTTCTCAATGTCTCTGAGGGAGATTTGTTTAACATAACACAACACTTTATTTTCGATCGTGCTCCTTGGAGATATTATGAAATGCGATAAACGAATATGCACATTAACATAAAAATAGTTCCCTAAGAGAACATAATTATGAGCATGAAAATTGAAACTAAGCGTCGTCGAGGTTGTTACATATACCTAACAATAAAATATTCTTTACTTTCGTACACACTAAATGGAAAATAAACGATTTCGGGGACTTTTTGGATCTAATCATTAATGAATCTGCATATTTACAATATTTGTACACAAACTTGTGGCTAATAGATGTAGTAGCAAATCTATGTAGGATTACTAGAATCATGCATTATAATGGCATTTAATGGAGTGGACAACAATATGCATTTTGAGTGATTTTAATGTGTAGTTCTTGAGGCATTTTGTTAAACATGGTTTATGCTAGAAAAACGTCCCTCCGCTACACCGTCAGCAAATAATTGTGGTCCGAATATATGCATTTGCGAGTACTTTTGATGTTTCAGAAGTAGTTTGGCACATAGTTAAAAAGAAAACAAAAAAGGTAGAGTAGCTAAGTTTTGTTGTACTGGACAATATGTCTCTCAAAGGTTCCCCATCTACTCTCTCTAATGATGTTAGCGGCAGGCCGAGAGGACCTACAGCTCTTATAGTATATCTCGAATCATCACCCCAGAACCGAGAATACAGGGAATCACAGACTCATTTAATTGCAAATAGAATACAGTAATGTGTTTGTAACCAGTTAAATGTTTGACACCAAAGTGATGTATATTTCTAATTCTCGTTGTAAGGTATAAAAAAACGATACACCATCTGAGTCGGAAGACAACTACCTAAATCATTCCGCTGCCGAGAGCTGTATTTCCAGAGCGCAGTCACCACCACGGTATGGAGCCTCTACGGCAGTCTTCTGCGACACTTAAAACCCTGAAGAAGACCGATCGGGATAAAATGAAGGGACAGGAAGTTCAGGAAATGAGAATCCTCCCAAGTATTCCTAGTGACCCCGGGAAAACCCCCGTAAAGCCCATGGGTCAGAAAGGTCAACCGTGGTGAACTGTTCCCACGACCTCTCGAATGCCAATCACAGACGAAACGCCTGAACTACCAGTCATTACGATATTATAAAGGTTGTGTTTACATTATTAAAATAAGTACCAAAATCATTAGTTTCTGCACAGTTTCTATGTACTGCTTCAACTTTATTTTATAATTTAAAACTAATGAATATTCTAAAACCGTTTTCATTATACCATTCCTCATTATTTCGTACTGGTGTATACCATTACAGCCATTTATTCAGCAGGCGCTGTAGATCTGGCGATTTTTCCTATTGTAGGCAGTTTGGAAAAGCGATGTTTACTTGACGTCATGTGTTGCGTTTCCGATCCAACGATACATATGTAAGCCCTGCCGAGCAGTACGCACACCAACGAGCCAAACGTGCCATGTGTTTTGCTGAATTCGATAATGTAACATTGTAGCACATTCGCAACAGGACTATAGCATCAGGAGCTTGTTTCACGACATCACTTATCCCGCAAAAGATTTGCCTGATTATCCGAAGGTTTCACCCTGATAAAAATGATATGTGGAAGTGAACAAATACATGGCCTCCAAATTCTGCATACCCCGAACAGATAACAATTTCTTCTGGATTTTTATTCGGAATGCTGTGTCTGCTCAGCGTACGGAGATTATATATTGGAAACAATATTACAGTTTTGAGGCATATTATGTCACATAAGTAAAGAATTATGATTTTTGACATAATTATACCTATTTTCTATACAATGGGGACAAGAATAAGACTCTCATCATTTTATACATTATACAAATTGTTGAAGAATAAATAGAATCAAATCTCGGGTTAGACGGTCTTATCCTAGGGTGCCCAACCTCTGCTCTTGTGAGCTAATAGCGTCACCTAGTCACGTTACCCCGCCTCCTTAGTTTTGTGCACAGCCAGGTAGGAAGTATTTCCCCATTCATCATTCTGCAGCGTTTAACTAGGTTGGACTCTCGAACGATGGCCGGTTTCAACTGAACCAAGTATTCGTATTCTAGAAAGTATGGGAGGAAGAATATGTTTTGTTAAAGAGGATACTACGTTGAAATGCCTTACTTGTAAGCGTCAATTCTCTTCGAGTTCCCAATTTAATATTAAATGACACTTTGAAAAATACCGTCATACTGATTATGCCAAATATTTTTATCGGGTATGCAAATTATTCCCAGAAGTATTTTTTGCTTCAAGCAGACGGAGGACAGAATTCTGGGATTTGATTCTAAACAGTCAAAACAGACCAAACCTGCGGGCACTAAAAGATAGAGTATTTGTGTAAATGTTGTTTAGACGTATTTGGTGTTTGAGTAATCTATATGTGTGACTACGTGGGAGTAATTGTGAGTGCAGGTGTGTATGTGTATGTGTGTGTGCATTTCCAATGTTGTAAAGATATATAAACTGAATATGTAGGTAATATTGTAAATGCAAGTATTACCTTCTCCATACGTGCAGTATATAGAGAAGATATTGTAATGGACCTAAAAATTAGATACAGATATTTCACCGGAAATACATGTTGTTTTTTTTTCGCTGTATCCCCTACTTACATTCCCCCCCCCCTGTATGATTGCTGGTTTTACTGTTCCTTTACACAAACATATACACGTTGCACAAACATATAACACCCATGCCCAAGGCGGGCCTCGAACCCACGATCCCCTGCCCATGAAGCACCAAAGCGAGACGCCTTAGCGAGCGTGGACGTGGTGACCAGCATTTTGAGACCTCCTGAATCCAAAAAAAGCATTTTTAGAAAAATGTCCCTATATGTGTCTGTCTGTATGTGTGTATATGTGTGTGTCTGTGGGCAGCATAACTCAAAAACGAAAAGTCTGTTAAAAACCAAACTTGGTATTTAGGTTCGGTATCTTCCAAGGATGCGACACGAAGATTTTCAAGAAAATCCCCCCAATCCCAACTAACCTTTACATGGAACTTTATTCGAAATAGTTGATTTTCTAAAAAATGGCTCTAATGATTTTGATTAAAATATCGCATATTAAAGATATTTACCTGACAAATAAAATGTATATCTAGCATTTTCTGGGAATAGCCTCTAAAGACTACTTTATTCTGGGTGAATTTTGTATAACTACTAAACCGTAAAAGATGGACAAAAACGTAGCACATAAGAAATGTAGAGCACGTTAAAACACATAGTTTATGCTATATACATTTATGGAGAAAATTTATTGTAGAGTGTTATATAACCGGATAAAGGGCTGGGAATCTAAATTTGGCAAACTTTCAAAATTTCAAATGGGTTTCAGAGAGAGAAACAGTACCATAGATGCCGCTTTTATATTAGACACTTTAAGAACGAAGCAAAGGTTAATTAAGCGGGGAAAGCTTCATTGTGCTTTTGTGGACTTTAAGAAGGCATTTGAATCTATCAATCGAAATGCATTATGGTACAAACTAGGCAGAAAGGGGTTATCAAGTAAAATGGTTAGAGCATTGCAGGCAATGTATCAAAATGTCGAATTCTGTGTGAAGTACGACAGAAACAGAGTGTCCGAGAGCTGCCGAAGTTATAGGGGAGTGAGACAGGGTTGTATTTTATCTCCCTTGCTATTTAATCTCTTTGTGGGTGATATTACTGATACAATGATAGCAGAGAATATCCAAGCACCAGTAGTAGCGGATTTGCAGATCCCAACACTTTTATACTCAGACGATTTGGTATTGTGCTCTACGACAGTAAACGGATTGCAACGAGGACTGGACAAACTTAAGAAGTATTGCTATGAATGGCTACTTACAGTTAATGTGAATAAGATTAAGGCAATGACTTTCAGAAAGGGGTGTGTTTATAGCAGGGAGGAGACTTGGACATATGCAGGACAGATACTGGACAATGTTAAATCGTTTGTGTACTTAGGACTCACATTCACAATGAACGGAAAGTGCACAAAACACATTGACATTACGAAACACGGCAAGGGTGAAAGCGACGGAAGCTCTCCGGATACGCTACAGAATACCGAATATATCCATAACCTTAATGGCAACTGTATACAGAGCGACAGTTAGATCCACGATGACATACGGAGGAGAAATATGGGGGTGGGAACAAACAGGGAATCTGGATCAAGTGAGAACCCAATTCTTGAAAGGAATTCTGGATGTAGGGAGGGGTACGGCAAACTGCGGAATAATGAGGGAATTCGGGGCACATAGTGAAACGATAGAGTACAAAATCAGAGCAGTTAAATATTGGCTGAGAATCGTTCACGGAAACCAATCTCTAATTAGGGCAGTCTGCTACCGTGAACAGTTGCGAATGGAAGGTAATTCGACGTGGGCATCAAAATTAAAGAAAGGGTTGGAAACCATTGGGATGGGAGACATTTGGATGGCGGGGCAGGAAAACAGGCGAAGTATTTGGAGAAAAATTAAGAACCGCCTCTGTGATATTGACAGACAGCAAAAAATTGCGCAATGCACAGAGAATGTGTCATTAGAAGTACAGTCTGGGCTGAAATCGGAGTGGGGTATGGAGCAATACATCAAAACAGGTACCAAACTCATTAGAGAGGGGCTCGCATGGATTAGACTAGGAGCATGGAGGAGCACGAAAATTTCTGACGAGAATGGCACGAGAATCTGTCCCATTTGCGAGGAGGAAGAGTCGTGGACTCACTCGCATCTTGGCAAGATGTAGGGGTACGGAGGAATGGCGGGAAAAATATTTGCCGCGATTTTTTACCACGAATGCGAATGTAGGGCTAGAAGCATGTTGGACGCTACTGGCAGGCACGGAAAACATGGACGGGCTAGGTAAATTTATACTTAAGGCAAGACAGCTGAGATCTGCGGAGGCTGCCAATATAGAAGGGGGGGGATAAGATCAACTAAACAAAAGTGACTACATTTTTCTACATACATATATATTATGTCATACTTAGGTCACTGTTGTGCTATTGTTTTATATATGTTGCATATATTATGTGTATATATGTCTTTTAAGTGTAATTTTCTATTATAAGAGGGTGCATTTATGAAGGTGTACTCTGTGCTGTAAATTTAAATTGCTATATTTGAATATCTTTGTATTTTTATTTTCGGGTTCACTCTTAATTCTTTATTGTTGTTTAATAATGCTTTGGACTATGTATTTCCTTTGTCTTTTTATTTTCGTGTTTACTCTTTTAATTCTTTGTTGTTGTTTTAATATTGCTTGTAATGTGTATTACAAAAGCACGTACGGTCTGTGGACCCGTGCGATTGTTGAAATTCTATGTATGATATTGCTATGTCAATAAATGCACTTATTCATTCATCCATTCATTTTTTTTCGTGGAGTTGATCGTTTTTGATATATTCCTTATTCTTGGTTTCAGCTTTGAAAAACTTATACTTTTCTCATACAGAAATTTCTCAACTCCTGTCCATACAAACAAAGGAACTTCAGTCACATAGCAACCAGCTTTTGGTTTTCACTTTAAGCTATGGTACTCCATTATTTCGCTTCTACTTACAATAAAGCAAGAAATAAGGCTATTTCTGTTAATTTTTCTCGATTAGCCTGCAGTAGATAGAAGAATATGCTCTTTCACAATAATTTTTTGTTGAAGAGAAAATCATGTGAATAGAAAACATTAGATTCTATATACTTAAAACACACTAATTAGACAGCGTCTTCTTTGTTGTTAGGTTAAAGAAATGAAATGTTTTTCCGCGGAAGGAACAGGTTAACCAGGCTGTTAGATGTGCTCATGTGGATTCAGGAGTGGTGCAGTGAATGGAGCATCCTTGTTTGCGGTACTTCAAAGGTAATTAATGAGCCAGTTTGCGAGAATTACGGGACGTGGTTCGGTTTCGGAACGCTCCAGGTAAATAGGATCTACAAAGTTACCGGGTACTACGTGCAGTTTAAACGTTGTGTAAACTAAACCTGTGCTTAGTTTCGAATGAGGGGCTGCGCAAGTCAGAGCAGGTTCAAGGAAGAAGCTGCATCTTAAGTGGAGGATTCACTGTGATTGTCAAATCTTTCCTTAAATCAAAGCACTAAACATAACCTATATTTTAACTTTCACCTGGGTAATGTTTTATTATTAGAACCAGCTGAAAAATTCATTGCAACAGCCGGTCCCCTTGACCGCGCTCGTTAAAGTGCCTCGCTTTGGTGCTTCCTGGCGCAGGGGATCGTGAGTTCGAGTCCCACTTTGGGCATGGGTGTTTATATGTTTGTAAAATGTGTGTGTGTGTGTGTGTTTTACGAAAGAAGCACACAGAAAACAAAATAAATGTTAGGAAAATGGAAAAAAAAAGAAAGGGACTCCAGCGCCAGGGTTCCAGCAAGACTGCGGAACTGTATTATATGCTATTTTACTTTCTCTATACGTAATGTGTACATAGTGTATAGAGAAGGTATTGCACTCTACCTAACAATTCGATACCTAGATTTCACCGGAAATATATGTTTTAGGGTCCCTTATATCCAAAAAAAAGGGCATTTTCACAAAAAAGTCCGTGTGTGTGTCCATGTGTCTGTGAGCACGATAACTCAAAAACGAAAAGTCGGTAAAATAGCAAACTTGGTAGTTAAGTTTAGCATCTTCCAGGGATGCGACACGAAGGTTTTGAAAAAGATCCCCCCACACCACACTACCCTCTACATGGAACTTTTTTCGAATATATTGATTTTCGCAAAAACGGCTCTAAAGATTTTGATTAAAATATCATATATTAAAGATATTTATCTGACAAACAAAATGTATATCTTGAATTTTCTGGGGACAGTCTCTGAAGACCTCATTATTCTGGACGAATTTTACGGAATTTTGCATAACTGCTAAACCGTAAGACTTAGATAAAAACTTAAAACACACAATTTATGTTATATACATTTTTTTCGCGGAGTTGATTGTGGAACATTTGATTATTACTTTAACCTATGGTACTCTCCTATTTCGTCTATACTTACAAGGAAACCAGTAATAAGACTATTTCTTCTAATTTGCTCTCGAGTAGCATGAAGTAATTAGGAGCATAAGCTTTTTAATAATAATTTGAAAAGAGATGTAGAGAAAGTCATGTGAATGGTACACATCAGATTTTTTAATATTCCTTCTACATTTTAAATTAGCATGTCGTTCTAGCATGTTGTCACCATAGATCAATGGTTAGAATAACCACATGGAGAGCGGGAGAACCGTCTTCAAATCCCGGTTGTGGCACTGAATTTTTCAGTCGGTTCTAATACAATGTGTTACATTCACATGACTTTCTCTAAATATCTGCAACAAATTATTGTTAGAAAGCTTATGCTTCTATCTACTTTATGCTAATCGAGAAAAAATTAGCAGAAATATTCTGATTATTTGCTTCCTTATAAGTAGAAGCGAAATAAGGGACTACCATAGGCTAAGGTGATACACAAAATCTGGTTGCTAGGTGACTGAAGTTCCTTTGTTTGTATAGACGCTAGTTGACAAATTTATATATGCGAAATGTGCAAGTTTTTCAAAGCTGAAACGAAAAACAAAGAATTTCTCAAAAACGATCAATTCCACGAAAAACATTCAGATGACATAAATTGTGTGTTTTTATATGCTCTACATATTTTGTGTAGTAGATTTTTGTCCATCTCTTACGGTTTAGCAGTTATGCAACATTTTGTAAAATTCATCCAGAATAAAGTAAACTTCAGAATCTATTTCCAGAAAATTTAAGATATACATATTATTTTTAGGTAAATATCTTTAATATACGGTATTTTAATCAAAATCGTTAGAGCCATTTTTAAGAAAATAAAATTTTTCGAAAAAAATGCCATATAAAGGGTAGTTAGGAGTGGGGGGATTTCTCAAAATCTTCGTGTCAAATCCCTGGAAGATACTAAACTTAAATACCAAGTTTGCTATTTTACCGACTTTTCGTTTTTGAGTTATCATGCTCACAGACACATGGACACACACACACGTACTTTATTGTGAAAATGCCTTTTTATGGATATAAGGGACCCTAAAACATATATATCCGGTGAAATGTCGGTATCGAATTTTTGGGTGGAGTGCAATACCTTTTCTATACACTATGCATATAGTACGTGTAGATAAAGTAAAAATCTCAATATTTTTAAAAAATCTTTTGTTCTACTTCTTACTCATCAATATAACTTTCAATTTTCATTTACACATTTCGTTACGACACGGTACTAAACGTCAGGCTTTTAAAGAGCGTGTTGCTATGTTTTAGGTTAGAAAGCCTATGTGCTCTGTACGACCACGAGAATGGAAAATGAATGTAGTCTTCGCATTGCAGAAAAGAGTAAGTATATGTAAACTCATACCAATGGCGATGAATATATCAGAATTAGTTAACTCTACCAAAAGCTATTGCACCCAAAATGCCTCCCTTATTGACATCTATATTTTTGTGTAGCAACATGTATATTTATTATGGATTACCAATTAATAAAAATTCATTAAAAACGAAGACAACTCTAGACGCTATGCCCCTAAAATTCAAGATCCTAATAACTTCGGATTATAATAATTACAGACCAGTGTCAAGTATGGAGGTTATAGCAAAGTTTATAAATTAACAAACTAATCAGTATTTTGAGCAAAATTTTATGGTTTATAGTAATAAAATTATGATGTTTAAAAATGCATGTATCAGCAAATCAAATAACATGCATGGGTAAACTATGGTATTATAACTTTACCGGAAGCTTTGATATCTTAAATTTTATTAAGTGGTATGATTAAGTCTGTATTTTGTAATTGTAATTTTGTAGCTTATTCATCTGTTAAATTAGTGTACCCCAAGGCTCTATAATGTAATTATTTTTGCTGTTTATATAAATGACTTGCTATTACTTTAAATAGTATTAATATTAATACATAAATATTTGCTGATGATCTAATTGTAAATGTGGGTGGAAACAATTTTTACTTATTTAATGAAGAACTAAATTGTATGAAACTAAAATTTATTACTATGCACCGAATATTATGTGCATTTAAATATATAGGGCACATAAAATCAAAAAAATAGCCAGAATACGAATTATATAAGCCAAACTGTAACACTATTTGATGCTTATTTATAAACTAATCTTAAATCGGGAATTTATATAATTTATATTTATATAACATCAGGTCTATTCTCATGAAAACGAAATGTGTGCATCAGATCGATTCAAATGTAATAAAATTACTTCTTTTGTCTCTATTCATATATTAATGCATAGGTAATGTATTATAACTCTCAAGGGAAATTATCCATATGTTGGAATATTATTTATTTGAAAAATTGAATAGAATGATAGTAAGAAGAAGGTGTTGCTAATTGTAAACCGCATTTAAGACGCTAAATGTTTTAGCAGGCAAGTCAAGTTAAAATAATGTTGATGGTATCCTATTATGGTGTTCAGTATATTCATATAGCACTAGAAATACAAACAACTTAAGTTAAAATTTCTACTGAAAGAATACAACTCAGAATGGTTTTGCGGACTAGGCAACTCATTTCTTAGTATTTGCTTATCAATACTGTTTACAATAAAGATATAAAATATATATTTATTTGCGTATCATAGGATACAATACTAGCACACTGATTGATAACAGCGGGTTGCACAAAACTATACAGCAATAGAAATCTGATTAATCATGCGTATGAGTCAAATACGAAAAGATTTCTTCAGGCTAAACTTCCTACTATAAAAATCTGATGTACTATATTCATATACTTTCTTTTACATCTCTTTAACAAAGTTTCTATGTATTTTATGCTAATCTAGATAAACATTAGAAATTCTTTCTTGTAAGTAGAAGAAAAAGTAATGGGAATCACTAGGCTAAGACGATATTCAAATCTTCTAAAAAATGGTTGCCATGTGGATGAAGTGCGTTTCTTTGCATTGTCAGTTGACAGATTACCGGAAATGAAAATATTTAGGTATTTTAAAACTGAAACCATATACAAGGAATATATAAAAATGTTCACCTCCACGAAAAAATATATATTACACAAATTGTGTGTTTTAAGGAGATCTACATTTTTTTTTGTCATAAGTTTTTGGATATCTCTTACGGTTTATTAGCTATGCAAAATACAGAAAAATTCATTCTGGGTATTCTCCAGCTATTCCCAGAAAATTCAAGATATACATGTTATTTCTCGTATAAATATCTTTAGCATACGGTATTTTAATCAAAATCGTTAGTCATTTTTGAGAAAATAAACATTTTCGAAAATGTTTCAATCTAAAGGGTATATTGGGGAGGAAATTATCTTTAAAGTTTTTGTATCCTTGGAAGATACGAAACTTAAATACCAAGTTTGGTATTTTACGAACTCGTTTTTTTTTTTTTTTAATTATCTTGTTCATAGACACACCACGGTTTTCTAAAAATGCTTTTATTGATACAGGGACCCTAAAACAGTATTTATGATGAAATCTCGGTATCGACTTTTTTGGTGGAATGCAATACCTTCTGTATATACTAGGTACATAGTATATGCAGAGAAAGTACACAGTATAGCCATTTTTGGCATGGAAATATAACATTCTCTCAAATTTTATTTCCTACTGGGCTCGATAGCAAAATATTTAGCGTTGATTAAGGAAATTTTACCTGATTTCAAGATTCGCCTTATATCTTGTGTTCAAGTGCATAAACAAGGAAATACTTTCCTATCAACCAACACCGGTACGTCGCATTTCAATTTATTTTTACCTTTTACCTGATTTCACGGAATCTCGCTGAATGTTGCCAAACCCAGTATTGAGGATCGCGGTAAGAGAAAAATTGAGCATGAAGCGGGAAAAAAGAAGCATTTGGAAATTTGCGCCGCTAATTTCTGAACTGAGTCCATCGAGTACTTTCAGGACGGTTAAATCAAAAGGTTACTTGATTTAATAGTCTTGAAGTACTCAATGGAATGTGTTCTGAAACTGCGGCCAAATCAAATTACACCAAACTTTCTAACGTTGTTTCATTTAATCATCCTGTTCATTCACATGAAAGAAGCAAACAGGAAGCTTTTGGAAATAAAGGTATAATTTGGAACATTAGTGGTAATTGTTTGCTTTTCCAATATTCAGCAATTTTGACTAAAGGAAGTGACCTAAAATTAGTCCAAGTCCTCAAAATAAATTTGATATAGCGTCTGTAATTTTTAAAAATGCAGCACTTTATTATTACATAAGGTGTAGTGGGACTGACTGTGCTTGAATTTAAATACATTTATCATTGTTGAATCATCCAAGATTAAAAACTCCGATGCGTTCCATTCACATGACTTTCTCTACATCTCTACAACAATTTATTTTTAAAAAAAAATTAGGCTTCTATTTACGTCATGCTAATCGAGAAACAACAAGCTGAAATAGCTTTATTACTTGCTTCCTTGTAAGTAGAAGGTTAAAATGAAAGCCAAAAGCTGGTTGCTATGTAACTGAAGTTGCTTTGTTTGTATGGACAGGAGTTGACAAATTCCTGTATGAGAAAAGTATAAGTTTTTCAAAGCAGAAACCAGAAAAGGAACGTCTCAAAAACGATGAACTGCATGAAAAGAATGTATATAACATAAATTGTGTGTTTCAATTTGCTCTACTTTTTTCGTGTGGTAAGCTTTTGTCCATCTCTTACGGTTTAGCGGATATGCAAAATTCCGTAAAATTCATCCAGAATGAATTAATCTTTAGAGGCTATTCGCAGAAAATTCAAGATAAATATTTTATTTGTCAGGTAAATATCTTTAATGTACTATATTTTTATCAAAATCATTTGAGCCATTTTTTAAAAAATCAGAATTTTCGAAAAAAGTTCCACGTAAAGGGTAGTTGGGGAAGGGAAATTTTTCTCAAAATGTTCGTGTAGCATCGCTGGAAGATACTAAACTTAAATACCAAGGTTGGTGTTTTACCGACTTTTCGTTTTTGAGTTGTGTTCACGGACACACGAACACACACACGGACCTTTTTCTGAAAATGCTTTATTTTGGATACAGGGTGAAATCTCGGTTTCGAATTTTTGGGTCAAGTGCAATAACTTCTCTATACGCTATGAACATAGTACGTATAGAGAAAGTAAAAACTTGTGAAAGCATAGTCCGAAGGTTAGAAATGAAATGAGAGGAGCAACCGATGACATGAAAGAAAAGCAAAAGAAAATCGTTCGGTACGAGGTAACAATATCATCCTGCCTGTCATACTTCATAACATTGTATCTCTCCAATATTGTGGCCCCTGAACCTTACATGATTCCTGTGAGGAAAGAATGAAGGGAGAGAAAAACTGTGACCAGTTGCACCATAAATGTCTATATCAATGTTTCAGATAAAAGAAAATAGTATATTAATTCTAGACTTGTTTTGCAGTGATTTGGATTTTTTTGGGATTGTATTTCCATATACTTTAATGTTATTATTTTAATATATGGAAATTGTTCAAGCAAGTGACTTAACTGTCAAGAATGATCCGCAGAGTTCAAGGCATGTGTTACTAGTGGCAGCTGTGGGTTTGCTCTTATCCAACTTTCATTGAGTATTCACTGTTGCTCCATTGATCCTTCTCGGAGCGGTTATTAGAAAGAATGGGAAGTTTAGGCTAACAGTTAAATAAAAATTCTTTTTTTCTCTGTGTTATTTTTATAGTGGTCCTCTCCCCTGATTACTGGATTACGATTATCGCAGACGGAAGTCCCGCAAAGTCGAGGAGAGCACTGCAGAAGGCCTTTTTGTCTCTGTGATTTTCTAAGAATCCCGTGGCTAATATACATAACTCAAATTGAACCCTAATTTCCAAATACTTCATTTTTTATTTTTCATGTGACATTATATGAGATATTATACCAAATCTTTGCCCTCCGTGGTGTAATGGTTACCATGCTAACTTCATATACCCAAGGTCGCGAGTTCAAACCAGGCGGAGGACGATGGATTTTTCAGCTTCCTTCGGAAGGGAAGTAAAGCCATGGGTCCCGTGTCGTAGATTTACGGCATGTAAAAGAACCTCAAGCCTTATAGAGAGGCCTGTGAGCAAAATTTTTTCACGCTCAGTGTCGAATGGGACGCTGTAAACCACTGCAGATAAAGAGCGTCCATAATTAAAACGCCATTTCATTTTATACCAAATCCTAGAAGAATAAAAATGTAAACTTCCGGATACCTAAAAAATCAACGTGATCTCTAGCAGGGAGAAACGGGTGGAGAGATCTGATGGGCGACAATATTCGGCTCTCGATGTACCCATATGCTTCTTGACTGAACGCATCCGACGTCGCTGAGAACCTACCCACAATCCCTGAGCCTCCGGGGGTCTACCGAAAAGGCACCTGCCCGTAAGCATACGATTGAGGATCCTGGTGGAATGACGCGCAATAACGCCAGGAAAGAAAACTATACAGAGCGCCCAGCAGCAACCCATCAAACAGCGTGGACTGGTGCTTCCATCCTTAAACAGAAAACAAGGAAGTAATTCCTACAGTAAATAATTCACAGGAAAAATGACATAGAAAATTACCATCCCATCATTCGCCTCCGAACCGGAGAGACCACGAAAGACTCTGAGTCAGAGTGGCCGGCCAGCGGGGATTGAACCCGAAACCTCTAGAATAAAGACTACATATGTAACTGCTTGAACTACTCCCCTTGGAATGAGAAGAAAACATTTTAAGCAGTCAGTATTGTATGTTTTTCTACAGAAAACCGCTTCAGGAATTTGACATATGATTTGTGAGCTAAACATTCGAATGTTCTCTCAAGTATTTTACCAACTTTTTACTGTTCATCTGAAACCATTCTGTCGTTAGCCACTGAGAAACGATTATGTCAACTTTACTCATTCGGCAACTATAGCGGAAATAGCTAAAAGTTTAACTAATTCAGGTGGATAAATTTCAAGTGCTCAGCTTGGACAAATTATGGAGAGAAAATAAAACCAGAACCAGATAGTGATAATCGGCTTATAGTCTGAGGGAGTGATGAAGTTTTTATTCAGGACTTGGCATGTATCAGCATGCAAGATGATAGTTTGGCTGCTTCAGGAAATATCTTGTCGGTGAAAGACAATTCCAGGAACACTTCCTCTATGCAGGAAATTTAAATATCGTTTTGTTACAACCAAATATTTCCATGTTCATTTATTTAATACGTAATCACTTGCTTTAAGGCGACAAGGTAGTCTGAGCATACGAGATTACACGTTAAGTGAGTTGAAAAACTACTGCTCTTAAAGTATTGAATTGTTTTTCCATAAATTTGTATGAATTATTCTATAAATCATAGCAATTGTTTCAAGTGGCAGGTTTTATTAATAGCTTATGTGGTTGAGTCTATAAGAAATATTTCTTTCAGCAGAAATGTAATAAAACTTCCTCTTAAAACATGTGAACTCATGTGCCTTTTCCTCTGATATTACTTGCAATACCTAATCACACTTTTGCATGCTTGATCTTAGTATAATCAGCTATCTTCTGAACGTGAATTATTTAGCTATGATGCAATTTCAGTAGAAATTAATATATACATTTGCAAATCCAACAAAGTAAAAATGTGGAAAATATGCAATGTTGTTGCTTTCTTAATACGATTACCATATACTATAACATCACGATTGTGGTTCAGTAAGTTCAACTATATATTGTATATATGCGCTAAAAATGTAGGAATTTCCAGCTCTCATACTTTCTGCAAAAAAAAAAAAAAAAAAAAAAAAAAGGGTACATAAGTGTTCAAAAATGCTGTTTTGAGAAAACTGAATTTAGAGATACAAATGTCCTAACATCTTTAAAGAAATGCAGACTAGCATTTAAATTATATTTAAGTTGATTAAAATCCTCTTAACCTCCCAAAAGCATACATTTGCTGAGACCAGAAATAATATAGGTTTTATTAGTGTTTAAAACAAGAAATGTTATTTTTTATCATTTCAGAGTACCTTGTCTCCTTAACTTCTTGGGAACGTCTCAAGCGCATTGCGTATATACTCATAAATGTGTGTATTTTACTAATTTAACAATACTGTAAGCTTTGGCTAGTTCACATAACATTTGTGAAATAACCGCATCAGCGAGTAATTGAGATGGACCATGTTCAGAGTATTGCGAGTATTCTGCAACTAAATAACATGATACCATTAAGTGACAGTTGCAATGACAGTTGGGTTGTGGATCATGTTATAAGACAAGCTCTGCAGGAAAATTTAACGCGTGTACCCCCACCTAGCAGCATGAAAAACAAATGCAGATGAAAGCCGCGAAGGGAATCCAAATGGTCACTGGCCAGTTGAAAGACATGGGAATAAAAGAGAGTTTTTATCTGCTTATAAGAATGCGAGAACATCCTATTTTTTCGCACAGGAATCCCAAAGAGATTTAGGAAACGAGAATAAGTCGTGAAACTTGCTTGTAGAGGACAAACTTTGTTGTGTTATAAGTAATAAGGTACAAAAGCTAAGTCGTATTACAACAGCATATACTTGGTTAAAATATAATAGAAGAAAATAAGTTACTTAAGAAGCAGACAAATGCGGTAGAAATAAATATAGCATCAAAAACTAATATCCATATCGAATAAAAGTATTTCTAAGGATCGGTTTATTAGCCCCTCAAGCAGCATATACTACTGTGTCAAGAAAGTTCCGGGAATTTGCCAATAAAACAAAAAAAAAAAAAAGAATGAATGATTCATCCTATTTTACTTTATCGCCTTCAAAGTAGGCCCCTTCTAAAATTATACATTTATGCCAACGAATAATCCAATGATCAAAACATTTTTGTAGGCACTTTTAGGAATCGATGTCCATTGTCGCCGCGAATTTTCTTTTATGCCTTCTATCGACTGAAAAAGGGTGCCTCGAAGTGATAACTATAGTTTTAGAAAGAGAAAGAAATCAGCACAAGCCAGATGAGGTGAATACGGTGGTTGTTCGATAAAATTTGTTGAGTTTTTAGCCAGAAACTCGTTCACAATAATAGCCTTGTGAGCTGGTGGGCTATCCATGAGTTGTCGTTCCACAAATGTCCAACGTCTTTATTTATCATCTGACCTTCTGGCAAGAACTCTTGAGTGCACGACACCACGATAATCGAAAAAAACTTTCAACATGACCTTCAGTTTTGATCGAGTTTGACGTGACCTTTTAGGTTTCGGTTCAGTTGGAAGGCGCCATTCGGAAGCTTGTTGATAGGTTTGAGTGTCAAACTCGTTAACCCACGTCTCATCACCAGTTACAATGCGATTCATGAATGTGGGGTCGGAACTGGCTCGTTCTAGCATGTCTTCAGCCTTACGCGATTGAGTTTTTGTAGAAAAACTTTCAAGTCTTTCGGAACTAACCGAGCTGCAACGCGAGTCATGCCGAAACAATCGAAGCTCACCTTTATTTAATTAAAATAAAATACGCAGCTTGTAAACATTAGATGCATTTAATCTTGAACTTTTAGCTCAATCGAGTTTAGTCAAATTTTCGTATACTGAATTATATAAAAATCTGCAAATAGGAAAAATAAACGATAGTAAGTAAAACGTAATTTTATAAACCAAGTTGAAATATTTACACATAGCTTCTAAAGTAGGAGGGAAAAAACATAATTATCTCTCTTTTTGTGGTGTAATGAGAGTAACAGTCGTAACATGATATGATGTAATTAGAGTTTCTTCTTTTTGGGATACCTTTGTCGAAACGCATCTGCATATCACTATCACAGTTTTAAATGCTTTCGTATATTATTTAAACATGTTATGGTACTTTAGGTCCAATAAAACAAACACATTAATTGATGAAATTCTAAATACAGTGATATATTTTTCTAAGAAGCTTCTCCTAGCTTTATCTGTAGTGAAAGTAACATTTATTGTTTCAATTTAATGTTCAGGATGGCCGACCTCCCATTTGAATGTGAATGCAATATTTCGACTACTGTACATATTCATACTCAACAGTTGTAGCAGGACATACCATTAGGCAAACAAAGTAATATAAAATTAGAATTGTACACAATACTAAAATTGTACAGAAAGCAATGTTAAAACAGTTGAGAATATTTAGAGGTAAAACATGTATAAAATCGAGTTGTAACTTAGGTAATTAAGGCAGAGGCAAGCTATCTTGATACCAGATAACAGTCCATCAACCACCACTTGGTAATGAGAACAGGTTTAGCATCGGGTTTTCCTAGACGCGTCATTTGAACACGATGCTGACACAATTTATTATGACAATATGTAATGTGATGCTACCAAGGGACCAATCAAAGATGTTATATTTTATGGCGCGAAGGTTGGCGTCACCCTGTGGCATTATAAAAGAAAGAGCATATCTTATTCTCGCTTAATTATCAACTCGCTCTCTTCATTCTCTAGATAACGTATGTAAAACGAAGAAAATAGGTCCGGCTGCATAAGGGGTGGGGTACGATGTGCTAATGGATAGATTAGGCTCCTTATAAATTTATTGAAGTGCAGGGAAGATTTTTAATAAAATATATAGTAAGAAAACAAGCTAACCACCTGTTAAGCCTTTTTAAGTATCCTGGAAGTAAGAAACTCAAGTATTAAGGGAAATGCAGTGTTGTTCAATATTTGCCTCACCCACCAAGTACCCTGAGATATAAATAGGCAACATTAGGAGTGGCATTTTCATCAGCCGCTGAGCCGAGGACGTCGGAGAACAACCACTGAGATCCCGCTACACAATGACACAACAAAGGACAATGTTATGAAATTATGGAATTTTAGTGTTCTTCAATTATCAATTGTTAGCATTTTTCTGTTAACATTTCAGTTTATTTCATCGGTGAAGTTAGAGTTTCCTCCTTGAGTTCTACAAAATTACTTTCTATAGTGAAGACATTATTGAAATTGTGGAAGCATATGTGAAAAAAGGTTTGGATTAAAGAAACTCGCGAAAATTAAATAGAGAACCACTATCAAAGCGACCAATACAGAGCCTGTATAAAAATTGGTGCACCTTTGGATCTGTGCAAAATGTAAAACGACAAAGAAGTTCTTCAGTTTGCACATCAGAAGTTACTGCAGGCATTTGCCGAAGAATTATTTAGAGTCCAAGGAAGCTAACACATGAATTGGCCCAACAGAATCAGAAAAGCATTAATTTGAAGCCATATCGTGAGATGGTTGTGCAGAAATTACGGGAGGATGACAGAAAGGTGTAGATTACTGCTTTTGAATATCAAAGATGAATAGTTAGACCATTTCCATAACATCATGAGCGATGAAGCAGGGTTTCATCTTTCCTCAGGTGAATTCATAGAACACGAGGACTGGACAACGCAGAATCCTAAAGTTCTTTGTAAGCAACCACTCTATTATGAAAAAATATCGGCGTTTGTTGTGTGTAACAAGTATCTTTGTTTTGATATTACCCGCGACATGGTTGCATGTATGACATTTTTTTATAATTTTGTGCTAAGCTCACTGAATATGAAAGACAGTACTGCTTCTTCCAGTAAAATGGGAAACATATCACACATCTAAGGTACCCCTGGAACGAGTCCATGATATCTTCTCTGAGGAACGAACGGTCAGCAAATATTTGCCAGGAAAAGTTCCCTAGATGTAACAGTATATGACTCTTTCCTATTGGGATACTTGAAGAGCAAGGTCTAAGAAACAAATCCGCGATCCACACATACAGGAACTTAAAGCAATATGAGCCGTAAATTTGTCGCCATCGATATAATGTTGTGGCTGTTATTTGCTTTGTGTACCAATATAACGCTATCATGGGAGTCTACTTGGAGTTGGTCGAGGGTTAATGCTCATGAACTTCTCTACATTAGGCGTACCTTGCAGGTTCCCTGTGTTGCTCTGGCTAAGCTCGTTCTTGTAGATCATGAGTTGTCTCTTACTCAGGGGAGAAAGAATGACTAAGGTGTGTAACACTTTTGGTAGACTGAAATAAAAGAGAAAGTTCACTTAATTTCACTAATGACTTCTTTTATTGATTATTTGTTGCTGGTTTGAGACATTAACCCTGCGAGCGACTCACGACATAAACGATCGCGCACTTGATGACATAATTTTTATAAGTGCTAGTTCCACTCTTACTGAGTTATTATAGTTTTACAACCGTAACCGTAAACTTAAGTTTCACAGTTCGTATAACATTTACGGGAATAGTTGCCCGTCAGATTAACTTTTCTCTAACACTTCACAATTACAATTAATGCGTATTTATTGTTATTCATCGCTTTCAGATTTTTTATAACCAGCCGATGTCTTACACTGGGCGCCGCACGATTTCTTAAATCGTGTGTCGTCACATTTCTTACACTGCGTGCAATTTCTTGTACGCGTATCACAAATATATACCAAAGTATCCTAATATGTCCCTCCTTTTTGATTGACTGGAAAGAGGCGCGAAAAGTAGCGTTGTCACGTGACTGTCTGGGCTGTTTCTTTATATTCCACCCTCGTGACCCTTCTCTACAATGAGAAAGTCCCTCTCTCCAGATTATAAGGGAAAAGACCTTCCTTTAAACTCGGGGATGTTACTTGTGTCCCTGATGCTCTAAAATTCTTGTTATTTTTAACAAAGAAGTAGCCTTGAAGAATACAATGCAATCTTATACACTCTAAGGTTCAGCGTTCTACTGAAGCAGATATTTCTTATGTTAAATATGTACAAAACTAATTATTGCTGTGATATTGTACGCGTCATATTAATATACTGTCGCAATTTTTTGTGTGGTTAGTTTTTGTCCATCTCTTACGGGTTAGCAGTTATGCAAAATGATGTAAAATTGCTCAAGAACAAAGTAGTCTTCAGAAGCTGTTCCCAGAAAGTTCAAGATATACATTTTATTTGTCAGGTAAATATCTTGAATATACATTAATCAAAACGGATTGTTTTGAGGATCTTCGTGTCGCATCCCTGGAAGATACCAAACTTAAATACCAAGTTTGGTATTTTACCCACTTTTCATTTTTGACTTATCGTGTTCACAGACACACGGACACACATGGACCTTTGCTTAAAACGCTTTTTTGGAATAAAGGGGACCCTAAAACGTATATTTCCGGTTAAATCTCGGAATCGAATATTTATGTGGAGTGCAGTACCTTCTCTATACACTATGTACATAGTGCGTGTGCAGAAAGTAAAAATCTGATGTGTTACACTCGCATAACTTTCTCCATATCCCCGTAACAAATAATTCTTAAAAAGCTTATACTTCTATTTACTTTATGCTAATCAGAAAAAATTAGCAGAAATAGTCTAATTACTCGCTTCCTTGTAAATAGAAGCGAAATAAGGGACAACCGCAGGTTAAAGTGATAGTCAAAAGCTGGTTGCTATGTCAATGAAGTTCCTTTGTCTATATGGATAGGAGTTGACAAGTTCCTGTATGAGAAAAGTGTACGTTTTTCATAGCAGAAACCAAAAATAAGGAATGTCACAAAAACGACGAACTCCATGAAAAAAATGTCTATAATATAAATTGTGTGTTTTAATGTGCTCTAAAGTTTTTGTGTAGTAAGTTTTTGTCCATCTCTTACGGTTTAGCAGTTATTCAAAATTTAGTAAAATTCATCCAGAACAAACTACTCTTCAGAGGCTATTCCCAGAAAATTCAAGATATACATTTTATTTGTCAGGTAAATATGTTTAATATACGAAATTTTAATCAAAATCGTTAGAGCTATTTTTGAGAAAATCATAATTTTCGAAAAAAGTTCCATGTAAAGGGTAGTTGGGGGTGGGGGGATTTTTCTCAAAATCTTCGTGTCGCATCCCTGGAAGATACTAAACTTAAATACCAAGTTTGGTATTTTACCATCTTTTCGTTTTTGAGTTATCGTATTCACAGACACACGGACACACGGACACATACACACACACACACGGACCTTTTTGTGAAAATGCTTTTTTTGGATATTGGGGACCCTAAAATACATATTTCCGGTGAAATCTCGGTATCGAATTTTTGGGTGGAGTGCAATACTTTCTCTATACACTATGTACATAGTGCGTATGAAGAAAGTAAAAATGTAGAAGATAAATGTCATAGCTTGGATATGAATGAAATATGACATTCAATTTGTTATGTGATTCTTACTGTAAAACGTCCCAGATTCTGCTAATTGTCACTCAGAGCAATAGTAACAAATGGTAGCTTCGATATTGTACGTTTAGTGTCTAGAGTCAGCGTCTAAATTGTTTGAGCCATGTGAAGTTCTATTATATATCTTCTGTTCAAAGAGACGAATTCTTCATCAGAGTGACACTGCGCAAGCTTCTATAGAAATTAAATGCATATCTTTCTGCTTTTGAAGACGATCGTCTTTCTCTCTATTGTTCTCTCGCTTCTCATAACCTGACGACTCCTAATTTCATTTCACTGGCTTCATCCTTAGGAGTAATATCAGAGACTGTACATGAAAGGACAAGTACATCATTGTGAATATTAACGTCCAGAAATACTTATCCCGACATCATTCTCTTCATTTTCTATTAGAGCGACTCTGTTTCACCACGATATAGTGGTATATGCTTTCAAAACTCTAAATGTTATTGGACATAATAAGCTGAATTTAAAACAGTATACACGAAAGATTTCATGGGACAGATTTCTGAATGTGAAGTTCGAGTTGATCAAAGTGGAGGAGAATATACTTGAAATATTCTGCAAGATTTTCACGCAATTTCCACATGTTTTCTTATTATCTTAATTATATGATAATGATCCTAACATTGGTATAATAAGATAATAATCCTCACCTATTGGCCTTAAAATTGCTAATTTTCTAACTGAAAGCATGAGTCGTGTTACTGACGCATTACATTTGAACTAAGGCAAAATCTCATAAAATAAATTCATTTAGAATAATGTTTAAAGTTAAAAGGATAAGATATTAGCAGTTATTCCTCCACTTTAAGAAAACCTGAAAGCATTCTGAGATGATCAATACTTTTAGCAATCATACACAGAAGTCCATTAAATAATGTGCATAGTACTAATTTTATTTACAATTTATAGGTCTGCAACATAGAAAAAAATGTTGACAAAAAGTTAGCGTTGCTGGTTGACGGACTGTTTCCCCACTCTTGCTTCTTCCGCACTTTTACCGAAATTGTGGTCGTCATCAGCAATTGCCAGATAGGGGAAACGTGCTCTGTGCTTATGTCCACGCTCTCAGTGGAGGAAGGAACCATGTAGTGGGGGAAAGCGCACTTTTGCACTGTGCAATTTCGGACGAGCCTGTGCAATTCATCTTGGAGCCGTTGTATCTATATAGGTATCTGTATTCTTCGTCCATATCTTATTGTGGTGTAAAAGGCCTATTCCTGATGTGTTATACATCTGGATTTCAACTAGTATTCAATACTGTCTGTTCAAAAATAAGACGTCACACGTTCTGAAGGGTTATCTTAAGTTTATGAGGTACTTCGTCTGCGGTCGAGTGGTCGGTGGTTTGACTTCTCACCCTGTGGTCCCGGGCTTGATTCCATGCTAGTGACTTTACTTTAACTGTAATCAACCCCTATTCCCCACAAAGCCTGGAAGTACGCGTGTGTATATAGGTGTGTGTGTTTATAGCAGAAACTGAAAATCTAACGTAAATAAATCCTGCAGTTCAGCAAGAAAACACCAGCAGCTGTTTCTGAAGCAAAGCAGTATGATCACAGAAGGTATTCATTTATATAACCCCCCGGATATATAAATTTAGCAATACAAAGAAAAGATTTAGGCATATATATACAGGGTTACTACAACTGCATGTAAAACAAAAACTATTAGAGATAGCAACCTAATTATTTTGTAGGTATGTTGAGAAACTCTCAAAATTTCGTTTGTTACTATTGGTAACGCTGTAGTGTTTTGTTTGTTGTTGCAGAAGCTGAAATGGCGGAAAATCCTGTGGAAAAGGCATATTGCGTGTTGGAATTTGCTAGAACGCAATCAGCAACTGTTGTCCAACGACATTTTAGAACACGTTACCACAAAACGCCACCGACTAGACAGTCAATCTACGACTGGTATAGAAAATTCGAGACAACGGGATGTTTGTGCAAAGGGAAGAGCTCGGGAAGACCAAGAGTTTCGGAAGAAAACGTTGAACGTGTTCGTTCTGCCTACATAAGAAGCCCACAGAAATCGACATCTAGGGCAAGCATGCAATTACAAATTCCACAGCAAACTGTATGGAAAATCTTGCGGAAGCGACTGCACATGATGCCTTACAGATTACAGATGTTGCAGTTTCTGAGTGAAGATGATAAGGTCATACGGCGTGACTTTTGCATCGAGATGTTGCGACATGATGAAGACGATGCTGGTTCTTGTGAGCGCATCATTTCATTTTTGTGGTAACGTGTTCTAAAATGTCGTTGGACAACAGTTGCTGATTGCGTTCTAGCAAATTCCAACACGCAATATGCCTTTTCCACAGGATTTTCCGCCATTTCAGCTTCTGCAACAACAAACAAAACACTACAGCGTTACCAATAGTAACAAACAAAACTTTGAGAGTTTCTCAATATACCTCCAAAATAATTAGGTTGCTATCTCTAATAGTTTTTGTTTTACAGGCAGCTGAAGTTGTCTATTTCTTTTGTAGTAACCCTGTATACACAGTGAGATAATTAGTTAGCTTGAACGGACAATCGGCTGAGATTGGATGTAAGGCTGATCTCTGAAACAAATGACTATCAAAAACCCTATTCTTCTATCTGCTTCATGCTAATCGAGATAAACACTAGCAGAAAATGTTTTATTACTTAGTTCCTTTATAAGCAGAAAATAAAGGAATACTCTAGGTTAAACCTACAGCCAAACGTTTTAAAATGTGCTTGCTATGAGATTGCATTCCGTTTCTTTGCGTGACCAAGAGTGCCCATATGAGTAAGTTTAAGTAATTTAAAACTGAAATCAATAATAAGGAATATCACGAAAATGACACAATGACACAAAAATGATTATATGACACAATTTATGTTTTGTTGTGATCTACAGTTTTTGTGTAGTAAGTTTTTGTACATCTCTTATGGCTTACCAGTTATGCAAAATTCAATAAAGTCATCCAGAATGTAGAGCTCTTTAGAGACTATCTCCAGTAGTTCAATACATAGATTTTATTTGGAATATAAATATCTTAAATTAAAGAGATTTTAATAAAAATCGTTAGAGCCATTTTTGAGAAAATAAAAAATTTCTAAAAGCTTTCCATGTAGTTTGGAATCGGAGGGATCTTCTTGAAAATCTTCGTGTCGCATCCTTGGAAGGCTCCAAACTTAGATATCAAGTTTGGTATTTAACGGTCTTTTCGTTTTTGAGCTATGCTGTCCAAAGGCACACACGGATCTTTTCCAAAAGATGCTTTTCTTGGATTCAGGGAGACCCAAAACATGCATTTCCGGTGAAATATCGGTATCGATTTTTTGGGTTGAATACAATACCCTCTGCATACACTATATAAATAGTATGAGTAGAGAAAGTAAAAAGGTAAGCTATATACGAAAGGTGCTTTATTGTCATATCATCCATCTTGCAGAAACACAGTTATAAGTACAGGAAATAATGTGAAATACTCAAATCGCAACACAATTTACTCCTAACAAGTAACAAACTTATACATCATTATCTACCAGAACTCAACGGACTAAAAATCTTTCCACTTATTGGAAGCTTGAGAAGGAATCTGGGGTTTGTGCAGCAGCTATCAATTAGTATAAAATATATGTGATATGTTCCATTCATATGACTTTCTCTACATATCTATAACAAATTGTTGTTCATGAGTTTATTCTTCTACCTACTTCATGTGAATCAAGCTAAACATAGGCAGAAACGGTCTTATCAATTAATTCCGTATAAGAAGAATGGAAATAAGGAAATACACTACCCTAAACCGACATTCAAGTGTCTTAAAATGTGGCTGCTAAAGGATTGACTAGTTTCCCTATGAGAAAGTTTTAAGTATTTTAAAACTGAAAATCATTACAAGGAATATATTGAGGTCAACTCTACGAAAAAATGTATAGGATGTAAATTGTGTGTTTTGACGAGATTTGCATTTTTGTGTACCTCTTACAGTTGAAATTCAGAAAAATCTCATCCAAAGTAAAGAGGTCTTCAGAGTCTATTCCCAAAAATCCAAGACATACAGATTGTCATGTAAATATCTTAAATATAAGGGATTTTAATCAGGACCGTTAGAAATTTTCGTAATTTTTTTCCATATAAAGGGTAGTTGGGGGCTGGAGGATTTTGTTGATAATCTTCGTGTCACGTTCTTTAAAACTACTGAATTTAAATAACAAGTTTTGTATTTAACGTACTTCTCGTTTTTGAGCTATGCTGCCGACAAACGAACACGGCCATTTTTCTATTTTTTTTGAGGGGGGGGGGTTTCAGGGAGTCTCAAAAACATGTATATTCAGTGAAACCTTGCTATTGAATTTTTAGCACAATACAATACCTTTTCTACCTGCTATATACATTGTACGTGTAGAGAAAATGAATACCTAAATAGACATCACAAATAAAACAAAAGAGACACGATTTCGCACATCAATTGTTTCTCCCATAGCTTGCTAAATGAATATTTCAGTTGTAGAAGTAGCATCGAATAACACGCATGAAATCCAATTGTTGTAGCACGAGTGTTGAGGGTCAAACGAATTATACTTTTGTTGTTTTATCTTGAAAAACACTGCATACAACGATATTAAAAATGTGATTTGTTCCATTCACATGACTTTCTCTAAATCTGTGCAACAAATGATTGTTAAAAAGCTTATGCTTCTATTTAGTTCAAGCTAATCGAGAAAAATTATCAAAATTAGTCTTATTACTTGCTTCCTTGTAAATAGAACGGAAATAAGGGAGTACCATAGGTTAAAGTGAAGTAAAAGCTGGTTGCTAAGTGAATGATGTTCCTTTTGACTGGGGTTGAGAAATCCCGTATGAGAAAAGTATAAGTATTTTAGAGCTGAAACCCATAACAAAGAATACCTAAAAACAACCAACTACACGAAAAAACTGCATATGCCATAAATTGTTTTATCGTGATCTACAGTTTTTGTGAAGTAAGTTTTTGTCTATATCTTACGGTTTTCAAGTTATGCATAATTCCGTAAAATTAATCCAGGATAAAGTAGTCTTCAGATGCTATTCCCAGAAAATTCAAGATATACATTTCGTTTGTCATAAAAATGTCTTTAATACACGATATTGATTAAAATTGTTTGAGCCATTTTTGAGAGAATCAAAATTTTCGGAATTTTTTGATGGAAAGGGTAGTTGAGTGCGGGGGGGGGGGGTTCCTTGAAAATCTTTGTGTCGAATCCTTGGAAGATACTAAACTTAAATACCAATTTTGGTGTTTAACGGTTTTTTCTTTTTTGAGTCATACTGCCCACAGACACACACACATGGACATTTTTCGAAAAATATTTTTTTTAGATTTAGGAGGTCTCAAAATATATATTTCCGGTGAGGTCTCGGTATCGAATTTTTGGGTACAATAAAGTATCTTCTCTATACACTATATGCATAGTAGGAGTAGAGAAAGTAGGAATATTAATGGCAACTACAATTAGTAAATATAAATAATTAATAATAAACGGCACATAGGAATAGAATTCCGCGATATTTCTACGTCAAGAACACAATTAAATGGCAATTGTTCTTATTTTCCCACTAATGTTCGTACTGAAAATGAAATATATTTTGTGTGAAAATAATGATAATCCTTTTCATAATAATTATTTTTATTTATTTTGAATATTTTGTATCAAAGTTACCCTTGCTGAGGAACGCAGCTCCTATATGTCTCACGGTCGATTAGAGAAAATATGTGGGCGATGTAATAAAATTGGAGATCAACAAATGTTGCTCATGAAAGTTTAGTTGATGGTCCTGAACTGAAAAACTTGGCCAGTAACATAAGTAAAGTGTCATAACCCAGTAAAACACTGTGTTTTACGATGCTCGATAGCTGACCCTAGAATCCCTAGGGACGAACAGGGACGAAGAAATCACTGGAAGAACGTTTAGGAGGTACTTCAAGTACAGTCGGTTTAGAATAAAAGCATTACAAATTGTCCCATTCCTTGCAATACTGTGATTATTAAAGCTAACATAAAATATACAAATAACATTTACGTATCTTGGAAATACATACAGAATGTTTCATAACGACACCAAACAAAGATGTGGCCTTGTTGGTCATACCATACGTGATACGTGAATATAATTATCACTCTAAACTGCCATAAAATCGCAATAGATTTGGCAGTAGTACATAACCAAATAGCACTTGCCTGGCTTACTCCAAGAGAGATGCCGGATGGTAGTATAAGTCCCAGTCACGTGGTGTAAGGGTGGTTAGACGGACACGCCGGCGCGGCACTGGTCACCTTAGTGCACGTGGGTTTTGTTATGTGTTTCGTATAACACGTTCTGAGGTTGTTTACGTGGCGTATTAACAGCAGTTGTTCCTTCGGTGCCTAATCCCAAATGTATGTGATTTTTAAAGACACACAAAACTTTAAATAGAAGAGTTTGAAAGTTGCGAGGTCAAGTTTCGGACAATCAAAGTTAAAGCTAATCGACTGCTATCTTCGTTTGATGTCGTTTTGAAATAACCTGTATATTCTTTAGTCTATTATGTACACAGTATTAGGTTTATATTATTAGTACATTGATCCATCATACTGCAACACGTTTAGTGTTAATCCTTCATGAAAAAGTCGGATGTGTTGCACTCATATAATTTTTCTAGCTTCTCCACATACAAAATGTTCTTAAAATATATTATTTTTCTATCCACATCATACCAATCAAGATAAACATCAGTCTTAATACTTCCTTCTTTGTAAGCAACATGAGAATACTAGACTAAAGCGGGTCAAATGTTTTAAAAGCTGATCGCTATGTTAAACAATGAGTTTTGTTTCGCTTTTCATGTTCCGCTTTGAGGGAAGCTAATTAGTTTACAATTGATATTAATAACAATTAATATCTCGAAAAAGGATCAACAAAATTGAGATCACCTTGTGGTTTACCGGGAAACATGCGAGTCAGTTGAGAAATTCAATGCTATGCCGACATGTTGCCATGATAGTGGTGGTGCAACCGGCTAGAGACCGGGAGATCCGTGGTTCAAATCCCGGCTATGCCATTGAATTTCAGTCTGACTTTACCTATCCAATCTCTGTCCTAAACACGGTTTCTGTGAGAAAACAATTAAAACTATCAGAATAAAAGTACGATTTTGAAAAGTTTACACACCGACAGTAGTTTATTTGATTTAAAACTTATTAACGATATTTTGTTTGTTAACCATCTGTCAATTTTCAGGGTGCGCTAGAATTTCGTCCCGCAGGAGTTCTTTAACATGTTGGTAAATAAATCTACTGACATGGGGCTATCGCTTTGAAGCTCACTTGAAAATCATTTGTCTGGGTCGGGTTTGAACACGCGATCTTGAATTCGCCTAAGCACCTAATCAATGAGCTATCTTGACCCTTCAACCTACTTGGTTGCTAGCTACAATGTTGCTGTATTTGTTTACATTGTTCAATGATTGGTTTGCGACTTACTAGTTAGTTTGTTGATAGTCCAAGGATTAGTCGTGAGTGGAAGATGGGATTTACCAATGCAGAAAAGTCAACATTCTCATGGAGAGCGTAGGAAGAATGCATTTTGTTCTTGTATGGTATAGAAACTTATTTCAATGGATGGCAACCATATCGGTAATTATTTGCCAACCTCTCAACCGTTATGTGAAGGTGGTAGTGTAATATCTAGAAAACGTAACGGAAATAAACAAATGAGCACGGAAGAGGGAGAAATGAATGTTGCAATGGAGCTGTAAAATGAGCTCCCGCGCAGTCGCTTTGGATGTGGCCTGAATCCTTTTCATTCTCCATCGACATAGGCTGCATCTCCATCATATTTCTCTCCATCAAGAACTGCATGGAAGGGATTTTGAGAATCGTATTAGCTTTTGTATATTGGCATTAAAACATAATCCACATGGATCTTTTCTCATTGACGAAGCAGTTTTTTACTAATGGTAAGGTAAACTGTAGAAACACGCGTTATTGGTCTGTTGACAATCCACATTGGCTTCGTCAGGTAAAAGGTCAGCGTCCATGGAATTTAAACATGTGATGTGGGATAATGAACAATCAGCTCATACCTGCTTTTTTACTTTCTCTAGCCCCGTATGTACAATGTACATAGGGATAGAGAAGTATTGTATTCCACCCAAAAATTCGATACCGAGATTTCATCGGAAATACATGTTTTACGACCCCCTGTATCCAAAAAAAGCATTTTCAGAAAAAGGTCCCTGTGTCTGTGAACACGATAACTCAAAAGGGAAAAATAGCTAAAATAAAAAAAATGACATTTTAAGTTTAGTATCTTCCAGGGATGCGACACCAAGATTTTGAGAAAAGTTCCCCCACCCCAAACTACCCTTTACATGGAACATTTTTCGAAGATTTTTATTTTCTTAAAAATGGCTCTAATGATTTTGATTAAAATATTATCTATTAGAAACATTTACCTAACAAATAAAATGTATATCTTGAATTTTCTGGGAATAGCTTCTGAAGACCTGTTCATTATGGATGAAGTTTGTTTAATTTGGCATAACTAGTAAACCGTAAGAGATAGACAAAAACTTGCTATTCAAAAATTTTAGGTCTTGTTAAAATACACGAGTTATGTCATATACATTTTCCTCGTGGATCTTACCGTTTTATAAGTATTTATTGTTATTAGTTTCAGTTGTGAAGTACTTATACTTTTCTCAGACGGGAGTGTCCGTTTTTCTTTTCTTCTACACCTGGCCAAGAAAAGAAGTGTATTGTAAGGACAATCGCATAACGACAGCTTTTAAAACATTTGACTATTGGTTTAGCCTAGAGTATTCCTTTATTTTCTTCCTACTTATACGGAACTAAATAATAAGAACATTGTGCTAATGAGTACAGATTAGCAAGGTGCAGAAAGAAGAATAATCTTATGTAAGAAGTTTGTAAAACAGTTAGAGAAAGTCATGAGAGTGTAACACATCAGATTTTTCAAGGAAGGAACGGACTCTGAACTCGCACAAGTATCGCAGCCTTCTGACAGATGCTAGAAGACGTTTCTCTTCAGACTAGAATGAACGTGTGTACTATGTGTAGAGAAGGTATTGTATTCCACCCAAAAATTCTATGTCGAGATTTCACTGGAAATACATGTTTTGGGTCCACTTGAATCCAAAAAAGGTATTTTTGTAAAAAGGTGCATGTGTGTGTCTATACCTGAGGACAGCATAGCTCAAAAATGAAAACACTGTTAAACAGGAAACTTGTTATTTAAGTTTGGTATCTTCCAAGGATGTGACACGAAGATTTTTAAGAAAGTCTCCCTAGCTACCCTTTACATGGAAATTTTCTCGAAAATTTTGATTTTCTTAAATATTACTCTAATGGTTTTGATTAAAATATCGTATATTAAAATATTTACCGGACAAATAATACGTAGGTATATCTTGAATATTCAGGAAATAGCCTCTGAAGACTATTTTATTCTGGATGAATTTTACGAAATTTTGAATAAGCGCTAAACTGTAAGAGATAGACAAAAACTTACCAAACAAAAATTTAGAGCACATTAAAACACGCAATTTGTGTTATATACATTTTTTTCGTGGAGTAGACCGTTTTTTAGATATTCCTTTTTTTTGGTTTCAGCTTTGAAAAACATACTTTTCTCATACAGAAATTTGTCACTCCTGTCCTTACAAACAAATGAACTTCAGTCAAATAACAACTAGTTTTTGACTATCACTTTAATCTACGGTACTCCATTATTTCAAGTCTACTTACAGGGCAACAGGTAATAAGACTATTTCTCTACTAGCATGAAATAAATAGAGCATAAGCGTTTTAACAATAATTTGTAGCATAGATGTAGAGAAAGGCATGTGAATGGTACACATCAGATATTTTCGGTGGGGAATGCTGAAAGACTTCGTCTACAAAGGCATATCAACTATACTAAATGATCTGTGACCATGTATTACTACTGTCTGCTCTGAAATCTCCGCTGAAATGCTAGAACGTAAGGTACAATCTTTCCATAGACTGGAGGCGTATATTGAAGATGCTGGTGGTCATTGTGAACACACTATTTGAGAGAGTCAACAGAAGTAGTGTATTCCCTTTTGTTTCCCTTTAGTGTGTGCAACCACAGATTAAAATGTCGATCTGTAAAAGTTTCAAAATAAGATTCTTCCTATGCCTCTTGTACTTTAATCCTGGAACAACCACCATTGACTTCTAACTTACTCAACGCTGATTTTCTTGGATAAATATGCATTGTTCCATTTAAAATATCTATGTTTGCTCCAAAAATACACTTTCTATTAAAATCTATAGAATAAAAGTATTTGTTATTATCAACAATGCTGTGAAAACTGCTCGTTAATAGCACTTTTAAATTCCGAAATATTTTCTGTTCAAGTTTTAGGTGATTCACCATATGTGTGTGCGTATGTAAAATGATGCTTAAATCTAATATTACATTTAACAAAGTAAACAACTGCAAATATTTTAAATCCTTGTGTGTGTGTGTTTTTGTAGTGTTTAACGCCCGCTTTAACTACTCATGGCACCACAGGCGGTGCAAGTCATGATACATGAAGGATGATGGAGCACGGGTGGAATGCGATGGCGCGGGAAACCGGAGTAACCATAGAAAACCCGCCCCAGCGCCGCTTTGTCCACCACAACTCTCACATGCGGTCACTTGGGATCGAACCCCGGCCGTCTTTTTACAATGACAAGTGTCATGGTTTACATGCAAATTACAATAAATGAAAATGCACCTTCGCAGTTTTGTTCATGGCCTAAGACAGTTAATGCCAGTAATGACAGTAATATCTTTTTGTATTAATAAAGCTGTCATTTCGTCTAATGCTTAAAATTCTGATTTTCGCACCTTTAGTGATTCATAATATGCAGCTTCTGCGATAAACAATAAATGCAATTTCGATACTTTGACGTAGAAATTAGAGCTAACATTCTACCATATGAGAAACATATTTATCATTGGTATGAGGCCACATTGGCACAAAATGGAACGAAGGAGCTGATAAATTGCCATAAATTGCTGCTACCTCTAATTTAAAGTTTAAATATAATTTATGTCCCAAACATTTAGCTTTGGAATACACTCAAGGAGTATATTATATCACACTGGAACGTTCAGTGGTAGCTACAACTCTAAAGGAACCACCACAAGAGATATCTTTTTTCCAACAAATGAATGTTGTGTACACGTATGTAAACATATCACACCAGACTTCATGCTAACTCAATCTGTCAGGACATGGTAAATTCGGTTTTTAGTTTGAAAGTTTTAAGATGCAAAAACAGAATGGATATTACTTTATATGTACTGAATAGCAAACTGTTGAACTTCTTTTATTTCACTGCCCATTCCTAGAAAATAAAAGAACCTTCGATGCTCACTTAAATTGTTGTCATATTAGATTTCTTAAACCACTATATATGATACTTAGAAAAAATGCTATTATAGGGAATTTCAAAAGTTTTATGTTCCATTTATAAAACGTTGTAGTATTCTTGTTATAATATGCGTTATTTATCTTGTTTTATTTCACCAGCATGATCTCCACCTAGCCTATGGCTAATTTACTTAATAAATAATACTATTGTAAATTCATGTATATTATGACTATAACCTTAATATACCTTCAGGTGAAATGGGGTTTTATGTACTTGTATATTCAATTATAATATAAATATACATTTCGTAAAAGGGAGTGTGGCAAAAGTTGCTCACCCTTAGGTTCTTTAAATTTTAAAATCAACTTAGAATAATAATTCGTCTGAAAACGTCGGTGGGAAGATTCTCAAGACTATATTAATTATTATGAGCTAAGAGAAATGTCTCTTCTAAGTACCCTAAACCTAGTGTAGGTTTCCAAAACGACACTTGAGTGTATCAATGACGTATGCAAGAGGAGAAAGGCTATGGTATTTGTCTTATGCCTTACCCCATGTAATCAATACATTTAAAGCATTAGTTACTCCTATAATATCAATACATAAGGTTTAAAGAAGGAAACAAAATTGTCTGTGTAATATCATAAACCGTAATAGTATGGCAATTCTGTTACAATTACATGACATTTAATATTTATCTCACGATAATACGCTTATGATAGTATTGAGCTCGTATTGATTGGATTGCATCTTTAAAACAGAAGGTACCTTATTACAATAGGTCCGCATTTAAAAGCATTACACGTAGATAGGGGCGGTCGAATTCCCGTACCCCTCTCGGTAGTTTCAAGCCACGCCACTTCTGGAGAGTATGGCAACGATAATGTCGTGTATCGAAAACTCGTACCCATAAGCGAGGCGACTCATAGCTACAGGTGAAATAGGTTGACGTATGGTCAGTAGTAGAAACTGGTTGCGTAATAACTAGGACCAGATTTTTGGGTTCTAACACATTTTTATTTTATAATTTAGAAAGTTTCTAAGTACTTTTATGTTTTTCAAGCCGTTAGGTACTAATTTGTGCATCTAATTGAAAAAAAAAAAAAAAATTCTCTAAACGTAAGTTGTCTCTTTTAACCTCAGTATCAATTGTTTCTTCAATTCTTCTGAATAAAAATTTAAGTTTAACCATTCGAAACATGCGAGTCAGTTGAGAAACTTAATGCTATACCGGCATGTAGCTATATTAGCTCATTGGTAGAACAATCGGCTAGAGACCGAGTCTGATTCTACCTATCCAACTCCTGTCCTGTACATAATTTCTGTGAGGAAACAATTAAAATTATCACAAGCTTTAAAAGGCTTTGCGAACCAGCGAATCTACCTTAGGGAATTATTGGTCGCTTGTTTCCTGTATGGCGCACGTTGCCTAAAATGAAATATGGACGGCTTAAATCGGACACATTGCATAACGGTTAAAAATAAGAAGAGCAACAGCTATTCATTTATTCACATCAAAGTCGTCACTGATCGGCAACAAATTATTAAGCGCCAACATTTTCCTTCAGCCAGGTGTCCCACAAAGGGCTAATCACTATTTATTATTTATCAGTTTCGACGGACCTCCATTATTAACGATTACCTCCGGTTGAGCCCCGGACATCCTGTTAGAAAGGACAAACAAGCGGCTCGCGTAAATTAAAACCATGACTGCCTGTAAATTTTCAAACAGACGTTTATTTGCTTATCGTAGGTAATGAGTTGCACAGAAGCGCTTGATGTGGTTGGTCTAGTATAATAATGCTATTTCAGTTTTCGATGTCCCGATGGGAATTTTGCAGGTTACGAATTATTTATGGACTGGTCGATGATTGAAGAACAATAAAGTGCTTTCACGATAACAACTTAGAATCGGCACAACAATTATAATCTGATTGCTATTAATGAACATAAAACTGAATAAACAATTTCTCTACTGACAGGTTACATACTGTAATTCTAATAGAACCTCTGTACACGTGTATTCTGATTAACGGATTCTCCGTGTTTTTGAGTGGCGTGTGTAGTTACGCATGTTAATGGTGTGTAACCACAAATACAATTTTCATTATAGCTCTGATTTCTGCCAAATATTTTTTATCTTAGTAAACACTTTCAAATGGAATCTTTAATATCACATGAAGCAGTAGGACTCTCTTTTGATTTTTATTTTCTTTACGCACACTATTTACAATGTATAGAGGAGGTATTGCGTTCCACTCAAAATTCAATACAGAGATTTCACTGGAAATAGGCGTTTTAGGGTCCCCTGTATCCAACAAAAGCATTTTTAGAAAAAGATACCTTTCTGTGTCTGTGAATACAACAACTCAAAAACGAAAATTCGGTAAAAACTTGGTGTATAAGCTTGGTATTTTCTAGGATGCGACAGGACGGTTTTTGGGGAAATTGCCCCACACAAACTACCCTTTACTTAGAAACATTTTTGTAATTTGATTTTCTCAAATTTAGCTTTAACGATTTTGATTAAAACACCCTATATTAAGGACATTTACGCTGGAAATAAGACGTATATCTTAAACTTTCTGGTAATAGTCTCTGAAGACCTCTTGATTCTGGATGATATTTGCTGGATTTTACGTAACTAGTAAGAGAGGGACAAAAACTTAATTCACAAGAAAACGTAGATCTCGTTAAAACACAATTATTGTCATATCCTTTTTTATTCGTGGAGCTGATCATTTTTAGATATTATTTGTTATGTGTTTCAGTTTGTTGGAAAAACGAAAACTAATTGAATAAATCTATGTTTTTAAACATTAGATCTTTAGTAAGTAGTTGTGGCATCAGAGTGTCAACCACATTTTAAATCGTATCTTAAGGTATTAAAAAAATTTAATTGAGAATTAAGACTTGTTAGATATTGACAAAAAACGCTGCACTTAAAAGCGTTTCTTGTAATTTTTTTTTGATAGTGTTTAACTCCCACTTTTACTGCTCTGGCACCGCAGGTGATGACACTGATGATACATGAAGAATACGGTAGAATGTGGTTGCGGGGGAAACCGGGGAACCCGGAGAAAACACGCCCCTGCGCCGCTTTGTCCACCACAAATCTCGTATGTGGTCGCTTGGGATCGAACCCGGCCGTCTAGGTGAGAGGCAAGTGTTCTGACCACTCGGCCACGGTGTAGCTCCAATCTTGTAATTAAACCATCGGGTGAAATTTTTGGATAAAAATACGAGCAATAAATATTAGATCCTAAATGGAATGACAGAGTTTGCAGATAGGATATCTTGATCACGTGCTGTTGCTTTCAAGGCCTTTAAAATGACGAAAAGAAACTGCAAAACTTGAATTAATAAGCATACATTAAGCTTAGTTAATAGTTTATTTTAAAATGGCATAGATTTGCAAGTTAAGATAAAAACAGTAAAAAAAAAAAAAAAAGGCTTAACAAGCGATACGCTTTACTCGATCCAGTGCATTTAATCATTCTTCGTTCTGCAATATTGCCCTAATATAATAACTTTAAATAAAATCAGCTCCAATTTAAATGGAGTAAAAATTAAATGGTTAACGTACCCTGAAATTAAGTTCTTTGTGTACTTTAATAGATTTAATTATCTACCTTTAATCGGCGGAAAGAGGAACTATACGTTAGGATTGTATGGATAAAATAGGTTTGTTACACACCTTAGAATCATCTTTGCATATTTAAACTACTGTTTGATAAAATGATGTTGTTTGAATATTTTGTATTGATGGATGGAGAGATAAAGGAATACATTTACATTTTATACCTCTGTATACAGACTTATTTATTGAGCATAACAGTTTGCTGTTAGCTATTCATAAAGAAGTATGCGAGGTTGAAATTTTAGTCATTACGCCTTATGTATATGTCTTCTAATAATATTATTTGATGTTTTTACTTTTATTTACTGCTTTAGATTACAGCTTCATCATTAAATTTAGCTTGCCGTGTGTTAGTAATGCGTATTACCGTAGAGGATTAAATGAATCATTTGAATATCTCTCATCTCTTAGATAATCTAGTACACCAAAATGTTCAGACCATCTTATGCAAGTAGGAGGGAGAAGTCAAGTCAAATAATTGTGCCTAGATAATATTGCTGTTTGTGATAGAATGCCCTGAGAGGAAGGTTATATAAGAATATTTCTTGGTGTGGAATTTCCCGAATAAAGTTTTCTTCCAGAAAGTAGTGTAACGTTAAGCTGCATGAGCCTCGTGCTTAATTGAGCATCAGGATACCAATTTCTTTATTCATTTATTCATTTCATTTCCGAAACGAACTACCAGGCTAAACGATGTTAAACTAAAAATAAAAAAAAAGTCTGATGGGTTCAATTAACATGACTTTACCTATATCTCTGCAACAAATTATTGCTAGAAACCTTATGCTTCTTTTCATGCTAATGGAGAAAAAAGTAGCAAAATTAGTTTTATCAGTTGCTTCCTTGTAAGTAGGAGCGAAATAAGGGTTCAACATAGGTTAAAGTTATAGTCCGAAGCTGGTTGCTATGTGACTGATGTTCCTTTGTTTGTATGGACAGGAGTTGACAAATTTCTGTACGAGAAAAGTATACGTTTTTTCTTTCTTTACACGTACTATGTATATAGTGTATAGAGTAGGTATTGCATTCCATCCAAAATTTCGATACATACATTTCACCGGTAATACATGTTTTGGGACCCCTGAAAAAAAATAATTTTTGGAAAAAGGACCGTGTGTGTGTGTGTGTTTGCGTGTGTCTATGAGCCTTTAGACAGCATAGCGTAAAAACGAAAATACCCCTAAATATCAAACTTGGTATTTAAGTTTGGTATCTTCCAAGGATGCAGCACGAAGATTTTTAAGAAATCCCCCCCCAACTACGCTTTACATGGAATTTTTTTCGAAAATTTTGTTTTTCTCAAAAATAGTTATCGAATTTGATTAAAATATGAAACATTAAAGATATTTACCTCACAAATAAAATCTGTATCTTGAATTTCTTGGGAATAGCCTCTGTTGACTATTTTACTCTGGATGAATTTTATTGAATTTTGCATAAGTGCTAAACCGTAAGAGATACACAAAAGCTTACCACACAAAACATGTAGAGCTCGTCAAAACACACAATTAATGTTAGAGGTACGTTTTTTCGTGCAGTTGCTCGTTTTTGAGATATTCCTTGTTTTTGGTTTCACCTTTGAATAATATATTTCCATGCAAACAAAGGAACTTTAGTCACATAGCAATCAGCATTTGACTATCACTTTAACATATTGTGCTCCGTTATTTTGCTTCTACTTACAAGGAAGCAGGTAATAAACTAGTTCTGCTAATTTTTTCTCGGTTAGCATGAAGTAAATAGAAGTATGAGCTTTTTACAATAAATTCTTTCAAAGATGTAAAAAAGTCATGTGAATGGAACACATCAGATTCTTTAAAGCTGAAACCAATAACAAGGAATATCTCAAAAACGATGAACTCCACGAAAGAACTGTACCTATATAACATAACATTTTAACGTTCTCTACATGTTTTGTGTGCTAAGTTTTTGTCCATGTCTCACTGCTAACAGTTCTGAAAATTCCGTAAAATTCATCCAGAATAGGCTTCAGAGGCTATTCCCAGAAAATTCAAGACATACATTTTATTTGTCAGGTCAATATCTTTAATATACGATATTTTATTCAAAATCGTTAAACCCATTGAGAAAATCAAAACTTTTGAAAAAAGTTCTATGTAAAGGGAGGTTGGGGTGGGGGGGATTTTCTTGAAAATCTTTTTGTCACATCCTTAGAAGTTACTGAACTTAAATACCAAGTTTGGTATTCAACAGTCTTTTCATTTTTGAGCTATGCTGTCCAAAGGCACTCCGACACACATACATACACACACGCATGCACGTGGACCCCTTTCTAAAAATGCCTTCTTTGGATTCTGAGGGACCCAAAACATGTATTTACGGTGAAATCATGGTATCGAATTTTTGGGTGCTTTACAATAGCTTCTCTATACACTATGTTCATAGTACGTATAGAAAAAAGTAAAAATGGAATACACCTTTATACACTATTTTCTTTATTTTTGTGGAATGACACGTAATGCTTAATGTTATGATGTATCAGTGACACAATACTAAGTCCTATTTTTATGTTGAAAAACTTTTCTTACAGATTCCTTATTTACGAGGTTGCCGCATAAACAATCATACCAAATACACATGATACCTGACTATCATATGGCAATTTAGACCTATTTTATCCACCATGGAAATTTACCAGCTAAAAATAAGTAACGCATTTCCTTTGTTGGGATGTCAACAATTTCATAGACAATAAATATGGTGGTCTTTAGCCTTTAAAAGAGATGCAGTATATTTAAATTGGCGTACGGCATACAAAACGATGAATACAAATGTTACCTAAGTACAGTTAGAAGCACTTAGTAAACGTGAATTTACAAAACGGTGAACGTAAATCTTACCTAAGAACAGTTAGAAACGCTTAGTAGACGTGAATTTACAAAACCGTGAACGTAAATATTACCTAAGGACAGTTCGAAGCGCCTACTAGACGTGAATTTTCAAAACGGTGAACGTAAATCTTCCCTAAGGACAGTTAGAAGCAATAAGAAGACCTGAGGTTTACAGAATGGTGAACGTAAATGTTACCTAAGGACAGTTAGAAACACATAGAAGACGTGAATTTTACAAAACCGTGAACGTAAATCTTCCCTAAGGACAGTTATAAGCAATTAGAAGACGTAAAGTTTACAAAACGGTGAGCGTAAATCTTCCCTAAGGACAGTTAGAAGCACTTAGAAGACGTAAAGTTTACAAAACGGTGAAGATAAATCTTCCCTAAGGACAATTAGAATCACTTAGAAGACGTAAGGTTTACAAAATGGTGAACGTATATCTTTCCTAACCAAACTTAGGAGTGCTTAGAAGACGTAAACCGGAGAAAGTGCCCCTTCTTAAGAATCGTAGTTAATACAGATGGAACATAACTTTCGTTACTCTGGAAGTGACTCAGGTATTACACTCGTGTGTCTAAGAATGCATTTTAAACCAAATTTACCTTAAGTAAGGAAGTAATGGGCTTTGCACGTAATTGCGTAAAGTTTGAAGCCCTCAGACGTGGTGACAATTGCATCGGGAGTTTTCTCCTGCGACGCCCCTCTTCCCCGGCGCCACAGTGTGCCATAAACCACTTCCAAGCGCCGGGCTGGTTTGGCGCCGTAAAAACAACTGCGCCCCCTCCTTCCCACACTGTACGAGTTCACGACGTTTATGAAATAAGCACTATTTTGAAAGGGTGTGCTGCTATAAAAAATAAACAATGTATATGGGGCACTGCGGTATATTAGACGCAATGGCTCTGCAACCGAAATTATTACTCTTCCACCCCTCTTCTCGGACCATAAATATATTGGTGTCTAGATATTTCTTCCTTAGAGCTTTAATCTAGTAACTAATTCGACTGTTTCTAGACAATTTTAATCCCTTATTTACACAGTGCAGAAATGGCTTTTTGCAACACCTGAGAATAAAAATTGCACCATTAAAATCCTTCAACTGAGTAAAGAAAACAGGGTAGTGTGGAAACGTGGTGACAAATGCACATCATTAAAATGCTCCTGAGCACCCACGAAAGTTTTATTATTTGAATATTTATGTGTTAGATGTCTTTTTTACTTTGTATACATAGTTCCTCTTACATCAGTTAGCGAAGTTATTTCACTTCACCCCAAAGTTCGATACATTCTATTGTCCTCTGTAACCAAAGAAAAGAAATGTCCGTGTGTATTCGTGAGTCTGTGAACATGATAGTTCAAAAAGTCGGTAAAATATGAAGCTTGATATTTAAGTTTACTATCTTTCAAATATGCGATACAAAGATTTTAAATCCCGACTGGGTAGTGTGGTGGTGACGTGTCAACCTCACATTCAACAGGTCATGAGTTCGAATTTAGGGCGAGTTACTTGGGTAAGGTTATTTCGCAGTTTCATCTTATCCTGAGAAGACGAATGTAGAATAACTTTAAGCTCCATGGACCCCGAGATCATTTGAGCATCATTTCAAAAATTTCATTCATCGCACAATATGACCAACCAGGTAGTACATTAAGCTTAAAAAAAAAGAAAAATCTCTCCCCCCTATAAACAACCCTTTTCATGGAAATAATTCGAAAGTTTTGAATTTCTCAAAAGTTGTCATAATGGCTTTGATTAAAACGTGATTTATTAAACCTATCTGTTTGAAAATACAATATATCTCGAATTTTCTGAGAATAGCCTCTGAAGAACCCTTTGTGGATGAATTTTGCTGAATTTTGCATAACTGGTAAACCGTAAGAGATAGACAAACACTTACTAAACAAAAATGCTGATCACGTTAAAACACACAATTTATCTTATATGCGTTTTCTTTCATTTATGACCATTTCTGAGTTATTCCTTATTTGATTCAGATTTAAAATGCTTAAACTTTTCTCAGGCGGAAAGTTTTAAACTCCTGGCACTACACAGAAACGGATTTCAGCCACATGGCAGCCAGCTTTCAAAAGGCTTTAGCCTAGTATATTCTCTTATTTCCTTTCTATTTACAAGACACCAAGTAATATAGACAATTTCTGCTAGTATTTATCCCGATTATTATAAAATAGATAGAACAATATGATTTTAACAATAATTTGCTACAGCAGTGTAGAGAAAGTCATGTGAATGGAGAACCTCACATTTTTAGAAAAAGGTCCGTGTGTGTCCATGAGTATGTAAATACAATAAATGAAAAACAAAAAGTCGGTAAAATATCAAACTTTATATTTAAGTTTACTATCTTTCAAAGATCTGATGCAAAGATTTTGAAAATCTCTCCCAATAACAAACTAACCCTTACATGAAAAAACTTCTAAGTTTTGATTTTCTCAAAAATGGTCGTAACAGCTATGTTTAAAACGTGATTTATTAAAGATATTTATATGAAAAATGCAATATATATCGTGAATTTTTTTTAGAATATTCTCTGAAGACCTCTTTATTCTGAATGACTTTTGCCGAATTTTGCATAACTGGCATACCGTAAGAGATAGACAAACACTACACAAAAAAGTAGGTTTGGTTAATATAATTTGTCATGCACTTTTTTTTCGTAGACTTGGCTAATTTTTAGATATTCCTTGTTATTGGTTTCAGTTTTAATATACTTTTCTCATACGCATATTTGTCAACTCTTAGCAATGGAAAAACCGTATGGCAACCAGCTTTTAAAAGATTTGGCTATCGCGTTAGCCTAGTGTAGTACCTTCTTTCCCTAATGCTTATAAGAAAGAAGTGATAACACCATTTCTGCTAATTTTTATATCGATTAGCAAGAAGTAGATAGAAGGATAAGCAGAAATTGTTATAGAAATGCAGAGAGAGCCATGAAAATGGAACATATCAGATTTTTTTTCTTCGTGTGCATGGCCCAATTGCCCCGTATTTGACGTTAGAAGATATCCATTCGTACGTTAAAAGAGCTGCAGAATGCAACGAAGCCATTTGAAGTTAAAGCCAGTGAGTGATGAACTAACTGAATGACCTTCGTTTTATCCCTGTTCCTTATTTGCGGAGACGGGGAGTAAGTGGCACTTATTTATAGGGGTAAAACAAAAGTTATCACCAGTCTTACATTGGCAAGTTTTAACTTGAAATAGTACCATTGATTTATGCAAATATTGGGCCATCTGGTATAAAAATATCAGAAGGAACCAGAAAACAGAAATGGTTGGAGGTGGGGGATTTAGCATATGAATTATTTTAAGCGGCAACTTCTAGGGTTTTAAAGCTAGAAAATTAAATGTTTGTATACATATGATATTATATATATAGCAACCCAGTAACTGATATGTGTTTTTAAGTTATTAATGTGTGTGCTTGAAAACACATGATTTCAAAATCGATTTTCTCAAACAATTTTAATGAAATGAGGTCGAAAACACCTGAAAGTTATAAAAAATGTTTCATAAACATAAATATCAGATTTTTTTATCTGTTTACTCCATTGAATAAAATAGTTAATGAAACGAAACTAGCAAAAATGAAAAAAAAATGTTGACATATATCATATTTTTTTAAAAAAATGCTGCATTTTAAATGAAAATGACACATTTACACTCCTTTTCCCCATTAATGTAAATTTGTTGCATCTATAATACTATTATAAACAGAAAACTATTTTATGTATGTAGGATCCACTCAAGCGTTTAGATAATTCTTTCAACATGGAGAAGTCCAATTATTTCTGACGGGCATGGAGCTATAACGTAACTTCTATTTCCATAACTAAATATTAAAAATCTGATGTGTTACACTCGCATGACTTTCTCTAGCTGTTCTACAAACTTCTTAAATAAGGTTATTCTTCTTTCTGCATCTTGCTAATTGAGATACTCATTAGCACAATGCTCTTATTACTTAGTTCCTTACAAGTAGGAAAAAATAAGGGAATACACTAATCAAATGTTTTAAAAGTTATCGTTATGTGATTGTCACTTCAAAACCCTTCCTTTCTTGGCCAGGAGTAGAACAAAAGAAAACCGCACACTCCCGTCTGAGAAAAGTGTAAATACTTCACAACTGAAACTAATAACACTGAATACCTCGAAAACTATAAGCTCCACGAGAAAAATGTATGTCACATAACTTGTGTATTTTGACAAGACCTACATATGTTGTATAATTAGTTTTTGTCTATCTCTTACGGTTTACTAGTTATGCCAAATTGAGCAAAATTCATCCAGAATAAACAGATCTTTAAAAGCTATTCTCAGAAAATTCAAGATATGCATATTATTTATCAGCTAAATATCCTTAATATACGATATTTTAATAAAATTCGTTAGAGCCATTTTTAAGAAAATCAAAATTTTCGAAAAATGTTCCATGTAAAGGGTAGTTTCGGGTGGGGGAATGTTTCTCAAAATCTTCGTGTCGCATCCCTAGAAGATACTAAACATAAATACCAAGTTTGGTGCTTTACCGACTTTTCGTTTTTGAGTTATCGTGCTCACAGACACACGGACACACACACACATACATACACGGACCTTTTTCTGAAAACACTTTTTTTGGATACAGTGGACCCTAAAACATATATTTCCGGTGAAATCTCGGTATCGAATGTTTGGGTGGAGTGCAATACTTTCTCTATACACTATGTACATAGTGTATATAGAGAAAGTAAAAAGGATTTACAGACCTCTTATACTTCAATATTAATACATTGAAGTTATAAAATAATGTTATTCGGAACGACATGCTGTTTATTTAAGAACGCTAAAGAGGAAAAAATATAGTTGCTGTTACATTACAGAATAGAAAAGATGTTACACACAACTCTTTGCAAAAGATCTGATTTTCCATTCACATGACTTTCTCTACATCTCTGCTACAAATGATTCTTAAAAACAACCTTTTCTTCTATTCACTTCATGATAATCGAGAAAATGTCTGCTTACTTTCTTTCATTTAAGAAGAAGGAAAATAAGAGAGTACCACAGGCTAAAGCGAGAGTCAAAAGCTGGTTGCTATGTACTTATAGTTCCTTTGTTGGTATGGACAAGAGTTGACAAATTCTGCATGAGAAAAGTAAAACTATTTTAAACCTGAAACCGATAAAAAGGAATGTTTAAAAAGTGATCAACTCGCCGAAAAAACATGTATACCATAAATTGTGTGTTTTTAACGAGATCATTTTCTATTCAGTAAGCTTTTGTCTATCTCTTACGGTTTACCAGTTTTGTGAAATTCTGCAACATTTATTCAGAATAAAGATGTCATAGGAAACTATTCCGAAAAAAAATTGAAAATGTAAATTTTATATTTCATCTAAATATCTTCAATATACCATATTTTAATCAAAATCGTTTGAGCCATTTTTGAGAAGATCAAAATTTTCGAAAAATGTTCCATGTAGTTGGGAATGGGGGAATTTTCTTGAAAATCGTCGTGTCGCACCCTAGGAGGATACCGAACTTAAATACCAAGTTTTAGGCTATGCTGCCCACAGACAGACAGACACATACACACACACGGACATTTTTCTAAAAAATTGCTTTTTTTTTGGATTCAGATAGTTTCAAAACATGTAGGTATTTCTGGTGAAATCTCGGTATCTAGTTGTTAGTGCAATACTAAAAATACATGAAGCGATACATTAAATTAGGCCTAGGAATGGACTTCCATATCATCTATTAAAACATCGTGAACCATAATATAACTGAGCGCTACCTAGTGAAGAACCGGTGAAGAACTATCATCGCCAATTACTCTTCTATCTAGTGTTATATTTTAACTTGAGAATAATTCTGCCAGCTGGTAGGAGTTGTTTCTAGTATTCGTTGATATCTGTTATTCTGCCAACCCTTCTACACAAAATTCACTGAATAATTCAACGGTCTAATACAATTAGTAGTTTATTCACGTTCTTTTCTGCCAGCAGCTGGGAACTAGGGTGAAAGACAGCCTTCTGCATCAAGCAACACCCTTCCCCCGCCTACAAGCCGTAGCTGAAAGGCATACGAATTAATTGTACCGAATTTAGGAGCTTTAGTATCCTTTAAGTTTAATGTTCAATAATTATTCAAAAATAATCTATTACTTAGCATCTTACGGAACTTCCTTGCTAGTTTCTGTAGGGATAGAGTTTACATCGACAGACTAAAATATCAAACAAGTAATCTTACACCAACACTGCAAAACAACAATCTTGCATTCAACAGTTAGCATACAGCAGTATAAGGGCTCAAATTGGATTATTACTTTTCAAAACATCATCTTTCAGAAGAATCCTCTTTATGGAACCGTTATAAAAGAACCATCATAACAAGGGAATTTATTCTCTCTTCTAACAAAGCCGGAAACAAAATCCGATGACTGGTGTACAGTGTCACAATTTTACCATCTGGACCATTCTTCTCTTAAATATTTATCTGTTGAAAATGTGAATACCGGTAATGATCAATCTTTATGTATTTGCACCTACGTAGACAGTATATAATGAATACTTGGTTAAGCATATTTTCCTACAACATCTTGTGAAACGGTTTCTTTTTAAATTAACGAAGTACCTTACATACGAGTACATTATACACGGTTACTACAAAAGAAATAGACAACTTCAACTGCCTGTAAAACAAAAACTATTAGAGATAGCAACCTAATTATTTTGGAGGTATGTTGAGAAACTCTCAAAGTTTCGTTTGTTACTACTGGTAATGCTGTAGTGTTTTGTTTGTTGTTGCAGAAGCTGAAATGGCGGAAAATCCTGTGGAAAAGGCATATTGCGTGTTGGAATTTGCTAGAACGCAATCAGCAACTGTTGTCCAACGACATTTTAGAACACGCTACCACAAAAATGATGTGATGCGCTCACAAAAACCAGCATCGTCTTCATCATGTCGCAACATGTCGATGCAAAAGTCACGCCGTATGACCTTATCTTCTTCACTCAGAAACTGCAACATCTGTAATCTGTAAGGCATCATGTGCAGTCGCTTCCGCAAGATTTTCCATACAGTTTGCTGTGGAATTTGTAATTGCATGCTTGCCCTAGATGTTGATTTCTGTGGGCTTCTTATGTAGGCAGAACGAACACGTTCAACGTTTTCTTCCGAAACTCTTGGTCTTCCCGAGCTCTTCCCTTTGCACAAACATCCCGTTGCCTCGAATTTTCTATACCAGTCGGTGTCTAGTCGGTGGCGTTTTGTGGTAACGTGTTCTAAAATGTCGTTGGACAACGTTGCTGATTGCGTTCTAGCAAATTCCAACACGCAATATGCCTTTTCCACAGGATTTTCCACCATTTCAGCTTCTGCAACAAACAAAACACTACAGCGTTACCAGTAGTAACAAACAAAACTTTGAGAGTTTCTCAACATACCTCCAAACTAAATAGGTTGCTATCTCTAATAGTTTTTGTTTTACAGGCAGTCTATACAGGCAGTTTTTACAGTTGTCTATTTCTTTTGTAGTAATCCTGTATATTCTTAAAGAACTAAACTCATAAATATATACAGCATACTCCCGATTATCCGTGCATCCCCCCTCCCAAAAATAATATTGATGATGTGTTTCTTAAAGAAACAGAAACAAATAACCCGTCGCATGACAATAAGTACCAATTTCATGTTTAAACGATCATCGCGTGGCAATTGCAAGCAATTTCTATTGTTATAGATCTGCTTGTTCCGTGGAAATTAAAAAAAATCTGATGTTTCCATTCACATGACTCTGTCTACATCTCAGTAACAAATTTTAGTTAAGAAGCTTATGCTTCTATTTACTTCCTGTTAATCGAGAAACATTAGCAGAAATAGTCTTATTACTTGCTTCCTTGTAAGTAGAAGCGAATGAGGGAGTACCATAGGTTAAATGATAGCCAAAAGCTGGTTACTATGTAAATAAAGTTCTTTTGTTTGTATGGACAGGATTTAAAGTCCTGTATGAGAAAAGTATGTTTTTCAAAGCAGAAACAAAAAACCAAGTATAGCTTAAAAATGATCAATTCCACGAAAAAAATGTATATGACATAAATTATGTGTTTTATCGCGAGCTACATTTTCTGTAGCGTAAGCTTTTGTCCAACTCTTACGGTTTAGCATTTATGCACAATTCCGTAAAATTCCTCCAGAATAAATTAGTCTTCAGAGGCTATTCCCAGAAAATTCAAGATATACATTGTATTTATCAGATAAATATCTTAAATATACTATATTTTAATCAAAATCGTTACAGCCATTTTGAAGAAAATCAAAATTGTCGAAATTTTTTACATCTAAAGTATAGTTTTGGGTGGGGGATTTTCTTGAAAATCTTGGCGTCGCATCCTTAAAAGATATCAAGCTAGGGCTTTAATGGTCCTTTCGTTTTTGCGCTATGCTGCCCACAGACGCACACGCACACACACATACACACGGACATTTTTCTAAAAATGATTTTTTTTGTATTCAGGGAGTCTCAAAACATGTATTTCCGGTGAAATCTGGGTATCGAATTTTTGATACAATACAATACCTTCTCTATACACTATGTATATAGTTCGTATAGAGAAAGTAACAAGTAAGGTTTTTCTTATTTTAACCAGCCTGTGTCAACGAAGCATGTTAAAAGAAATTTGTAAAAGAAATGGCGGAGAAACGAAAAACAAAGTGTTACATTAAAAAAAGTTGTAATTGTATTACAATTATATTCAGTGGTGAGTTAATTGAGATTCTTTTTTTTAATATTACTCACTGTAGTAGATATTATTACGTCTGAGGATCGTGGCCGCGAGGGAGATAATGCATTACAGTAAATACAATACTTGTAAATGATAAATTGATTTTGCTGATATGATGTTCTTGTATATTCTTCAATATCACTGGATACAATAATTATTAATACTGTAGGATGGCACAGATAAATTAAGATTGCATTCCGCTAGCGAGGTAACAACACGCGTTCCCGCCAAATGCATAGGACGCTACCCTTGTGCCGAGTAATGATGATCACATGACCAATATGGAATGACAAAGGTTGAGCGTCTATTCAGCTCTTATATAGGCTCAAAGCTTATTCTACATGTTTCTCCTTATTAAACATTTATTTATAAATAAATACATACAATATTTATTTCATAAACTATTTGCGGTTAGTGAATATTTAAATATGGGTATACAACGCTTGGGGATGCCGTATTCTAGAAAGAACAACTTATTTTTTCATGTACGTGGCAAAGTAATTACCATTGTTGAATTTTATTAAATAATTAGTTATGATCATAAATGAAATTAAACTTAAAACACATTAAATTCAATATTCTGATATTCACAGAATACTTATAATCTAATTACTTTCAGTAAATAATGTCTCCTTTACCACATAATCAATAAATCAATACATCAATTTCCTTCCATTAACAAAGAATCTGATGTGCTCCATTCACATGACTTTCTCTATATCACTGCAACAAATTATTCTATTTACTTCAGTTAATGGAGCAAAAATTAGCAGAAATAGTCTTATTATTTGCTTCCTTGTTAGTAGAAGCGAAATAAGGGGCTACCATAGGTTAAAGTGATAGTCAAAAGGTGGTTGCTGTGCGACTGAAGTTCCTTTGTTTGTATGGACACGAGTTCACAAAGTCCGCTATGAGAAAAGTATGTTTTTATAACTGAAACCAAAAACAAGGAATATCTCAAAAACAATCAACTCCACAAAAAAAAGTATGTAACATAAATCGTGTGTTTTAAGGTGCTCTACATTTTCTGTGTGGTAAGTTTTTGTCCATCTCTTACAGTTTAGCAGTTATTCAAAATTCCGTAAAATTGACCCAGAATAAAAAGGTGTTCAGAGGTTATTCCCAGAAAATTCGAAACATACATTTTACTTGTCAGGTAAATATCTTTAATATACGATATTTTACACAAAATCGTCAGAGCATGTTTTAGAAAATCAAAATTTTCGAAAAATGTTCCATTTAAAGGGTAGTTTGGGGTGGGGGGATTTTTCTCAAAATCTTCGTGTCGCATCCCTGGACGATACTAAACTTAAATACCAAGTTTGGTATTTTACCGACTTTTCGTTTTTGAGTTAGCGTGTTCACAGACACACGGATACACACACACACGGACCTTTTTCTGAAAATACTTTTTTGGATACAGGGGACCCTAAAGCATATATTTCCGGTGAAATTTCGGTTTCGAATTTTTTGGTGGAGTTCAATACCTTCTCTATACACTATGTACATAGTATGTATAGAGAAAGTAAAAATAAATACTTGATATGAAAACGCTGGGCTTCCATATATTAACGTCTCATTCGAAAAATTTGAGAAGGGGAAAACTATTGCAAAACTAAGTGCTGATTATGGGAATGGAGTGCAGACTATTCGAGACATTAAAACAAAAAGCAGAAAATATATATTATAGAGGTAGTATACTCTTTTGAACAAATAATAGACGACGGGACAACGCTTTTGAACCTAATTTCCTATTAACGTATGTATGTTGTACATTAAAAGCATTATATTACGGGTTTCTCTATTATGCGTGTTTTCACGGTTATTCGTACTTCTTCTCCCCGGATAATCCAGAGTATACTATGGTTTATAATTAAAGTATCCATTGTCTGAACGGAGTGTAATAGTGGAAAGTACATGGTATAGTAAATAGGTAATATGGATTATTCCTGTTTGCTACATAGCACAGTAAAAGTATTCAAACATTGCTTCATTAATACTCCGGAATTACTGAAAGACATAAATCACAGGCATCAAAAACACAACATGAGTGTAAACACCCTTTAATTAAAGGCACTAGAGCATTATTTTTCAACAGCTCTATAAAACGGTAGCCAAATGGGCAATCTCTTTTTCTTTTTTCATTTATATAGCGCCTTTAACATTTAGGTCACATCGGATTCATTTGGAGGAATTGCTCATGGCAATATTACCTCTTCACTCGTTTACTGTTAGTGTTAATATTTGGTGAATTAACTTTACAAGCACACGTGTAAACACCCCTTAATTAAAGGCTGGATAGCGTTGTTTTTCAATAGCTCTATAAAGCAGTAATAAAATGGACAATCTCTTTTTCTTTTTCTATTTATATGACGCCTTCAACATGTAGGTCACATCAGGCGCATTTCCTTTGGAACGATTGCTCATGGCGATGTTACCTATTCAGTCGTTTACTGTTAGTTAACTAACATTGGAGCTCATTGTCTCCCACTTTTGTATATATATATATATTGTCGCATGTATGTGTAGGAACATTTTTATTTTACAATACTTTGAAATATATTATTCTCCGGCAACATTCCTAATTCCTTTTGATTTCATAATTTATATTTTCTGCCTTAAGAGACTTTGCTAAGATTCATTCGTGGCAGGATGTGTCTGGACATACCAGACTTCCTGAGCATTACCACATGGGACTAGAACATTGTTGCATCAGACAACACGGTTCAATCACGTGTTTCCGCTCAATCCAACGCTCAAGTTAGGCGTCGGCTCACCACATTAAGGAAACAGACGTCATAAGGATTGAGTCAGATCGAACTGATATAAGGGAGCGCGACAGCGCCGATCGGGGGAGATAGTTACGATTTGGAATGAGGGCTGCATCGCTGCCCGTCGATTTTTCCGTCTTGCAACCCGAACGATGTAGCCTCCACGGCTCCTCCTCAATACACAACAATGCTTCAAGGTAAGATTCGTCATGTATTCTAGTGTCATTCCCCCCTCACATTGTAAACCCGGCACTGCTAGGAATTAGAGTCAATAAACCAAAATAATTAGTATTAAAACCAAGTTGAGTTGTACATATATATATATATATATATATATATATATATATATATATATATATATATAATGAACTACACCGAAATAATCTGCGAGATTGTGCACGTGACGAATATAAGTGATTTGAGATCGGCGATGCATGGTCCCCGGATAAACATAACGTACATAACATAGCGTTAAACGTGTGGGTATCAGGTGCTGATAAGTCGGTGTTAAAGGAAATCAGATTGAAAAAATAGCTTAGAGTGTCTTTAAAACTGCTGCCCGAGTATAGAAGTATAGATTTTTAGCAGCTCGTTACTAGCGTTCTCAAGATTTAATGGTGCAAAAATCTGTAAAATCTCGAACTAATTACTTGACAGTGCGACACTGAGCATTCATTTACTACGTTCTTGAGTTATGTAACCTACTGTGGAGGTGTAACGCGGGAAGCTGCTATCCCAAAGATCATGAGTTTCATTCCTGTCAGACAGTAAATGTTCTTTATTATTATTTTTACTTTCTCCATACGCACTATGTACATAGTGTATAGAGAAAGTATTGCACTCCACCAAACAATTCGATACCGGGATTTCACCGGAAATATATGTTTTAGGGTCCCCAATATCCAAAAAAAGCATTTTCACAAAAAGGTCCGTGTGTGTGTGTGTCCGTGTGACCGTATGTCTGTGAACACGATAACTCAAAAACGAAAAGTCGGTAAAATACCAAACTTGGTATTTAAGTTTAGTATCTGCCAGGGATGCGACACGAAGATTTTGAAAAAAATTTCCCTACCCCCAGCTACCCTTTACATGGAACTTTTTTCGAAAATTTTGATTTTCTCAAAAATGGCTGTAACGATTTTGAATAAAATTTCGTATATCAAACATATTTACCTGACAAATAAAATGTATATCTTGAATTTTCTGGGAATAGCCTCTGAAGAGTAGTTTGTTCTGGATGAATTTTACTAAATTTTGAATAACTGCTAAACCGTAAGAGATGGACAAAAACTTACTCCACAAAAAATGTAGAGCACATTAAAACACACAATTTATATTATAAACATTTTTTTCGTGGAGTTCGTCGTTTTTGTGACATTCCTTATTTTTGGTTTCTGCTATGAAAAACGTATACTTTTCTCATACAGGAACTTGTCAACTCCTATCCATATAGACAAAGGAACTTCATTGACATAGCAACCAGCTTTTGACTATCACTTTAACCTACGGTTGTCCCTTATTTAGCTTCTACTTACAAGGAAGCGAGTAATTAGACTATTTCTGCTATTTTTGTCTGATAAGCATAAAGTAAATAGAAATATACGCTTTTTAAGAATTAGTTGTTGCAGGGATATGGAGAAAGTCATGTGAATGGTACACATCAGATACGTGAAGCAGACCCGAACTCGGAAACTTATCTTTCATTTGAAAGCGCATATCATAAACACTGCGCTACAGAGGTACGCTATAATATGTCCCTTCGTTTTTCGTGTTATGCTCTCGAATGGTTGATAAATTAGTCAGCGGCGTACTGGCACTTCAGAAGCTTATAGCCGTTTCTCGAAGTTCCAATTAACAGGTCATAAGTCTCCTATCTCAAATTGCTTATTTAAGTAATCCATATATTCTGTGAAAATATTTCGGTATAGTTCATTAACATCCTGCATATGGACGCAGCTATAGAGGAATGGCAAAGACAGACCGGACTTGATGATAAAACAGGTGACATATTTGTGAACACAATTTTATTTGCTGACAACCAGGTCATTTTTAGCACTATAGAAGATGAATTCCTAAGAACAGTTTACAAATAGCAACAGATACTGTAGAACTATAATCTAGAAATATCTATAAATAAATAAAAAATATGGCTTTTAAAAGAAAGTTTCCCTTAAGATCAAAAATAGTAATAGACGGAGAAATAATAGAACAAGTAAACACATTTAACTATTTGGGATGTTGGATAGCCTATGAGCAAGAAAAAATATACAACAAAAATTAAATAAATTCCAACAAATATGTGGAACTATACACAGAACATTATGAAATAAAATCAGGAAAGAAAAAATAATGGCATTTTATAAGGTGCTGGCTATCCATACAGCGAAAAGTGGACACACAGTAGAGCAAACAGGAGAAGATTAGAAACAGCCGAGATGCTATTTCATCAGGTTACACATTAAAAGATCACATACCAAATATACAAATACGGGAAGAGTTAAACATATATAAATTAGAGGAGCAGATAAATGATATTAAGTACCAATGACCCCAACACATAAAGGGAATGTGTGACAATAAAATAACAAAACAGGCACTAAATTATAGACCAAAAGAATGGCGCTCAATAGGACTACCAGAATGAGATGGGAAGATCACTTTGAGCAGGAACGGCCAATATAGCCTATCCCTGAAGTGGAAGAAGAAGATATTTATTTGGTGAATTAACTTCACACATTGTTTCATACTTCCAGATTATGAGTATGATAGGTAAGAAAAACTCCTGTCCCCCAGCCAAGAATCGAACCAGGAACCTTTTGTACAGTTACTTATCGACTGAGTTATGCAGCCAGCCTAGACTGTCGTGATCACCAAAGTCACCGTTTGTGTTAACATGCTTCAATATGGAAGTATCTCTCCCCCTCTCGAGCCGATCTCTCTTCTCCCCTCTTTCTCTCTCTCTCGCTCTGTCCTCAACAACCGCAAGGCGGTTGGTAGCAGCTCTCCAATTCATGAGCTGTTGATACTTGGGATATCAATGGCTCTTTAATGGAGTGGTATCTCGTTGCGTTCTCCATTCTATACTGCTGGCCATCTTTTTGCTGATCCGCCTTTAGGCAACCCAAGGATAAGAGGGTGCGTAGACCACCAGCAGCTCATCTGCCCTCCAATTACCCATATATTGTAATATATTCTCGTTCCTCCACAGCTTCATTTCGCGTTCAACCAGGGGCGTAGCATCACTGGATGTTGGTGATGTATTACGTATTCCAGCAACTTAAGTTTATAATTTTCTACTGTATTAGCTCTATTGATATAATTCTTGGTGAAAACTATGCTTTGAGCAACCATTCTTCCCTTAAATGCTACTCACCATACCACCATACCACACTGGAGGAAAAATATGAGATACATGCATTTCCTTCATGATGTACACCAGTCTTGTAAATTTAATGGGGCGCAATGGATGTAAAAAGGCGACATACATACTCAGATATTTATATTTGATCCAGTTATAATAATAGCTATTAATAGGATTAATATAATTTCAACATCAAAAATTAAAAAGATAATGGCTACAGAATGCTTGATAAGGTTAAGGTAGTCGAAACTGAACTTTTTAGTGTTGCTTAAGAGCGGAAATTAGTTTTGTACTTTTAACTCCTTGTGAAGTTATTAAATTAAAATATGCAGCATTGAAAGACAATTGTGGGTGACCGTATAAGCAAGAATACATCAAGTAAATGAGAACCGGTCTTTAGAAGTTATTCCCAGAAAATTCAAAACACACATTTTATTTGTGATGGAAGTGGCTTTAATTATGGTATTTTAATCAAAATCTTTACAGCCATTTTTAAGAGAAACAATATTTTCGAAAAATTTTCCATGTGAAGGGTAGAGGGGTAGGCGATTTTCTTGAAAATCGTCGTGTTGCATCCTTGGAAGATAACAAACTTAAATACCAAGTTTGGTATTTGACCGTCTCTTCGTTTTTTAACAATGCTGTCCACAAACACACACAGGACCTTTTCCTGAAAATGCTTATTTCGATATCAGGGGTCATAGATATTTCCGGTGAAATCTCGGAATCAAATTTTTGGGTACATTGTACATACGAAGCTAAAGAAAGTAAAAATATCTGAAATATTAACGTATATTGTATTGTATAAAAGCGAATCGTGGCTCTTAGGGATCTAAATATATTGTTTTGTTGGAAAAGTGAGATTGCAATCGAAAACCTCGTGCTATAAAATAATGTATATACGAGAAAAATAAAAATATGATGTGTACCATTCACATGACTTTCTCCATATCCCTGCAACAAATTATTCTTAAAAAGCTTATACTTTTATTTACTTTCTTCTAATCAGAAAAAAATAGCAGAAATAGTCTAATTACTCGCTTCCTTGTATGTAGAAGCGAAATAAGGGACAACTGTAGGTTAAAGTGATAGTTAAAAGCTGGTTGCTATGTCAATGAAGTTCCTTTGTCTATATGGATAGGAGTTGAAAAGTTCCTGTATGAAAAAAGTATACGTTTTTCATAGCAGAAACCAAAAACAAGGAATGTCACAAAAACGACGGACTCCACGAAAAAAATGTATATAACATAAATTGTGTGTTTTAATGTGCTCTACTTTTTTGTGTTGTAAGTTTTTGTCAATCTCTTACGGTTTAGCAGTTATTCAGAATTAAGTAAAATTCATTCAGATTAACTACTCTTCAGAGGCTATTCCTAGAAAATTGAACATATACATTTTATTTGTCAGGTAAATATGTCTAATATACGAAATTTTAATCAAAATCGTTAGAGCCATTTTTGAAAAAAATCAAAATTTTCGAAAAAAGTTCCATGTAAAGGGTAGTTGGGGGTGGGGGGATTTTTCTCCAAATCTTCGTGTCGCATCCCTGGAAGATACTAAACTTAAATACCAAGTTTGGTATTTTACCGACTTTTCGTTTTTGAGTTATCGTGTTCACAGACACACACACACACATACACACACACACACACACACACACACATGGATTTCTTTGTGAAAATGCTTTTTTTGGACATTGGGGACCCTAAAACATATATTTCCGGTGAAATCTCGGTATCGAATTTTTTGGTGGAGTGCAATACCTTCTCTATACACTATGTACATAGTGCGTATGGAGAAAGTAAAAACTGTTCCTGTAATTTATTGTATTCTTTATGAAAAAGATCTAAAATGTTTGGGAAAAACCTTATATTTTAATTTTCTATATACATTAAAGTAACCTATACGTGAATTACGGAAAACATTAAGCAACACTTTGTTGTAGTTTTTTTTGGAGAACAGGAGATTGCATTTCCTTTCCACATTAAAATTCTAAATCATCTAAAAGTATTATTTCATTGAATAACGAATTCAGATATGTATGTGTCTCAAAGACCACTGGAAAGGTCCATTACATTTCGTTCTACCTTGCCTATTATAGAACGACTAAATTTCCACATCATCACAGTCGCGAACAGCAAAATTAGAAAAGAGGTCCTGAAACATGTTTTGCTTCTCTGATTTAGGGCAGAAGTTGCAACTCTAAAAGCTAATTTTCCGCAATGTGAGAACATAAGAAACTATTGAAAACCTATTCATTTTTTTTTTTTAGGGTGGGGAGCTTAAGGTCGTTTAACCTGGTTGGTCAAATCGGACGATGAATGAAATTGGTGAAATGATGCTCAAATGATCTTGGGGTCCATAGAGCTTAAAGTTACTCGACATTCGTCTTCTCAGGATAGGGAAAACCCCGAAAAAAAACTTACGCGGGTAACTCACCCCAAGCGAGATTCGAACTCACGACCTGTTGAATGTGAGGCAGACACGCTACAACCACACTACCCAGGCGGACAAAACTACTCCTTAGTATTGCGGATGTTAAAGCAGAACGAAAAGCTAATTCAGTTGTGCAACACACTTGAATACTTTGATTGTTTGAATTAAAGCAATCATTCTTTTTTTTTTCTTTTACTGATAGCTGACACTATACAGCTACCCTTAAATAACTACCCCATTATCCCTAAGTATGTCAGAAAAGCTAAATTAAAAAAGGAGAAAAAACTGATTTAAGTTAAATTAAATACTAAATTAAATTACCGGTAGCCGGCAGAAAATATTAAAATTAACTATTGAATATATGTTTCCAAAACTTACTTTGTTGTGTGCAGTAATTAGTTAAGCACATGTATACTAAAACATAACATATGATTTAAATTCTATAATTTGAAGACAATATTTTTAACGAAAAAGTTTCTAAATTCAACGTAAGTGTAAAGTGTGAAACTTAACTTAAAGAGAGAAAACTGAAGTTCAAATATTAGTTTAATAAATTAAAACTAATTATGACTCTACTTAAACGTAAGGTATCTATTTGTTTCATAAACTATTAAAGGGACTACACAAAATAAATTAAAAAAACAACACAAAACTGAAGAATGAACAAAATGTCCTGATGAAAAATAGTTCTGAATCGCCCAGTACATCAGACTGTATACGAATTCGGATATGCATGCAGTCCAAAGTTTAATTTCGCACATCCCATTTGAGACACGCAGTCCGCTGAACTGATAATTACGTTATGCATTTAAACCCTCTGGCCCAAGTGGCGAAATAAATGTGAAGACCCAGTATTTCATATATGATCACAACATACTATACAAAACTTAAATAAGCAGCGAAAAGGTAATTTCATGCGCATTTCTTCTTCTATAATGAAGGGGACAAAGTGTATGAACATACGCAAATTACACCTTAAGTGAGTTGAATTACCACTGCTCTTAAAGTATTCAACTGTTTTTCCACAAATTTGTATGAAATATTCTATAAATCATGAGCATTAATAATTTATATGGTTGAGTCTGTAAAAAGTATTTCATTCAGCAGAAAAATAATAAAACTTAGTCTTAAAACATGTGACTTCATATATGTTTTCCCCTGATACTACTTGCAATACATAACCACACTTGTTCTTAGTATAATCAACTATCTTCTGAACCTTAATTATTTAGTTATGATACAACTTCACAGTAGAAATTAAAGAAACATATTTGCAAATTCAAAACATCTGATGTGTTCCATTCACATGGCTTTCTCTACTTCTGTGTAACAAATTATTGTTAATAAGCTTATTCTTCTATTTAGTTCATGCTAATCGAGAAAAAATTAGCAGAAAAGTCTTATTACTTACTTCCTTGTAAGTAGAAGTGAAATATATGATTATTATAGGTTAAAGTGAAGTCAAAAGCTGGTTGCTATGGACTGAAGTTCCTTTGTTTGTATGGACACGAGTTGACAGATTCCTGTATGAGAAAAGTACAAGTTTTTCAAAGCTGAAACCGAAATCAACGAATATCTCAAAAACGATCAACCCCTAGAAAAAATGTTATATAATATGAGTTGTGTGTTTTAATGTGCTCTACATTTTCTGTGTGGTACCTTTTTGTCCATTTCTTACGGTTTAGCAGTTATGCAAAATTCATCAGAATAAAGTGGTCTTCAGACGTTATTCCCAGAAAATTCAAGATATACATATTATTTGTCAGGTAAATATCTTTAATATACGCTATTTTAATTATAATTGTTAGAGCCATTTTTGAGAAAATCAAAATTTTCAAAAATGCTCCATGTAAGGGGTAGTTGGTGGTGGCGGGATCTTTTTGAAATTCTTCGTGTCGCATCCTTGGAAGATACCAAACTTAAATACCAAGCTTAGTATTTAACGGTGTTTTCGTTTTTGAGCTATGCTGCCCAAAGGCACAGACTGACCTTTTTCCTTGTTTTTTTTTTCTTGGATTCAAGGGGACCCAAAACATGTATTTCCAGTAAAATCTTGGTATCGAATTTTTGGGTGTAATACAATACCTTCTTTATACACTATGTACATAGTACGTGTACAGAAAGTAAAAAGTAAAAATGTGGAAAATTTGCAATCTTGTTGCTTTCTTAACGTGGTCAATATATACAGGGTTACTACAAAGGAAATAGACAACTTCAACTGCCTGTAAAACAAAAACTATTAGAGATAGCTACCTAATTATTTTGGAGGTATGTTGAAAAACTCTCAAAGTTTCGTTTGTTACTATTGGTAACGCTGTAGTGTTTTGTTTGTTGTCGCAGAAGCTGAAATGGCGGAAAATCCTGTGGAAAGGGCATATTGCGTGTTGGAATTAGCTAGAACGCAATCAGCAACTGTTGTGCAACGACATTTTAGAACACGTTACCACAAAACGCCACCGACTAGACACCGACTGGTATAGAAAATTCGAGACAACGGGATGTTTGTGCAAAGGGAAGAGCTCGGGAAGACCAAGAGTTTCGGAAGAAAACGTTGAGCGTGTTCGTTCTGCGTACATAAGAAGCCCACAGAAATCGACATCTAGGACAAGCATGCAATTACAAATTCCACAGCAAACTGTATGCAAAATCTTGCAGAAGTGACTGCACATGATGCCTTACAGATTACAGATGTTGCAGTTTCTGAGTGAAGAAGATAAGGTCATACGGCGTGACTTTTGCATCGACATGTTGCGACATGATGAAGACGATGCTGGTTTTTGTGAGCGCATCATTTCATTTTTGTGGTAACGTGTTCTAAAATGTCGTTGGACAACAATGTCGTTGTTGATTGCGTTCTAGCAAATTCCAACACGCAATATGCCTTTTCCACAGGATTTTCCACCATTTCAGCTTGTGCAACAACAAACAAAACACTACAGCGTTACCAATAGTAACAAACAAAACTTTGAGAGCTTCTCAACATACCTCCAAACTAACTAGGTTGCTATCTCTAATAGTTTTTGTCTCACAGGCAGTTGAAGTTGTCTATTTCTTTTGTAGTAACCCTGTACCATAACATCAAGATTGTGGTTCAGAAAGCTATCTATGTGTTGTATATAATGTGCTGAAACTTGCTCTTTTCTGAGAAAAAGGTACATTAATATCCAAAAATCTGTTTTGTGAAAAGAATTTAAAGATATAAAGTTTCTAATAATGGGCATTGCATAACAGCTTTAAACCAATACACACTAACATTTAAATTACAGTTAAATTTATTAAAACCAGCTTAAAACTTCAAAAATATACATTTTCTAAAACTAGAAATAATGGAGGTTTTATGAATGTCTAAGACAAAATATGTTATATTTTTATCATTTCAGAGTACCTTGTCTCATTAAAAAATGTGAAAATAGAAATAAGTTTGCTCCTTTATACAGCTATAATCATGAAATAATACTAACAGTAGCACGACATCTGGTGCGAAGTTAAGAAACTTTCCTGTATCTTTTTTCCACCGGAAATCATAGGAAATTGTTAAATAGCCTTTAGAAACTCGAGTTTATTGAAGCCTTCTGTGGTGTAGTTATGAAACGCAGTTCTCAAGGAAGCAGTTGGAATTTTTCATGAAATACTTTGCGCCTGTCCTGTCGAATTTGGGGACTCGTTTATTGTTTTCAACTCCTACCTGTCGTTCGAGGAATGCTTTCTACAGATTTTGACGTCGATTTGTCTATCTCGTAGTATCCCAGGGCGTGATCCATTTCCAGAAATCTGAAATGGCTTTAAAGGGGGGTCACGGCGTTGACAAAAAGAAATGGCCAAACTCGGTTTTTCGTGACTTGACACATTATTTATTTATTCATGTAGATTGATTACCACACCTTGCAGTCCGACATAGAACACAGCCACATATTTTATACGCGATACCGCGACCTCTCCTGCGCGTCGCGTGCTTCGTTATTTTACTTTACTCCTCGGTGTATTAAAATGTCTAAGTCCCCCACATAGGCTATAAACTTCCGCGTGCCTGCCCGGTTGAAATCGCTTTTCAGAGTCCCCTCTCCGCTATTCTCCAGAATCGGACGTCTTGCCAAATGTATCCCCACTTCTAAAATTTTAGTTGCTTTCCTACCAAAACGTAAATTCTTTCCATAATATTTCAAATATTCTGGTTTAAGTGGTCCCATTTCCCACGCTACCTACCTTCTCATGGTTTTTTTCAGAGCAACCTAACGGTACGCGCTTGCGATTTTCATATCATCGGGGATGCAGTAAGCCCATTCCTTACAGCTGAATACATTTTTGAGCATCCATGCATCAAATTAACGTTAGCTTTTGTGCTCGCACTTGCCCTTCATAAATACGCTTTCTGGCAGCAAAATGTCAACCAGTTAAATTTTCCTATTCTGAGCCATTTCTATCCCTATTTGTACAAAGTGTTTCAAAACACCACGAAGCGAAGATTTACACCTTGTTGATCATACCGTACGTTATACATGAATATAACTTTCAGCTCTAAATTCGAAACATACAAAAAATGCCATAGAATCACTATGGACTAGTTAGTCATACATAACCAAATGGCACGTGACTGGCCCACTCCAAGAGGGATGCCGGTTGGTAGCGAAAGTCCCGGTCACGTGGTGTAGGGGTGGTTTGATAGAAACGCCAGGTCACCCTAAAAATGGAAAACGTAGCATATTTTTTTTTTTTATGTGCTTCATATAACACGTTCTGCGGTTGTTTACGTGGCGTCAGCCAACCATGTTCCTTCACTGCCTAATCCCAAATGTGTTCGTATTTTAAACAAACATAAAACTTTAAATAGAAGAGTTTGAAATTTGCGACATCAAGTTTCGGACAAGTCAAAGTGTAAGCTTATCGACTGCTATCTTCATTTGGTGTCGTGAAACATTCTGTATATATAAAGTCCTTACAAATTCACCTTTACAATTATTTAAATTAGATTTCTTCCTTCCTTCTCCATTATATATCTGTCTTTTATTTTCCAGTCTTATAAGACGGGTTCAACTTTGAAGAACTCGTTTACACTACTGATTTAAATCGCCTCCATATTTGTAGAAACAAGTCATAGGATTGCTAGACATATTTGCATTTCCTAGCATCGACTTGATTTTAATTTCAATATAAATGCGCGGAGAGTTAGAGTTTTAGTGGAGCCTTGTGTGGTTATGTAAACCACGATAACGCCGCATTTCATACTGTTCTGCGGATTCTCATTGATATTATGGCTTTAGTTCATTAATCAGCTTGCATGTTGTTTTACTCCTGCAATATGAGCTTGATCAATAAGCATAAATGTTGTTTGCAAAACTTGCAGTTGACATACCGTTTTAACATTTGCTGAATGCACTACCCATCAAATTATTGAAGCTGGCTTGTAGCAGAGCCACCAACGAGGAATACGTCACCATAGGAAAATTCCACGAGCAAAATAAAACTTTACTATGTTCATTTACGTTGCATAGGTATTTTTACTTTCTCTACGTGGTACATGGTACACAAATAAAGAAGGTTTTTGCGCTCCAACCAAAATTTCGATACCGAGATTTCACCAGAAATACATGTTTTAGGATCCCCTGTATTTTTAAATTCTCTAGCCCGCATGTACAATGTATATAGTGGCTAGAGAAGGTATTCTATTGACCCAAAAATTTGATATCGAGATTTCACCGGAATATATGTTTTGGGGTTCCCCGAGTCCAAAAAAAGCATTTCTAAAGAAAAGGTCCGTGTCTGTCTGTCAGTGGACAACATAGTTCAAAAACGAAATGATCGTTGAATACCAAAATTGGTATTTCGGTTTAGTATTTTCCAAGGATGTCAAATCAAGATTTTAAAGAAAATTCCCCCACCCCCAACTAATCTTATCATGGAAAAATTTTCGAAAATTTTGATTTTCTTAAAAATGGCTCTAACGATTTAGATTAAAATTCGATATATTAAAGCTATTTACACGACAAATAAAATCTATGTCTTAAATTTTATTGGAATAACCTCTGAAGATATCTTTATTCTGGATGAACTTTGCCGAATTTTGCTTAACTATTAAAAGGTAAGAGACCGACAAAAACTTACTACACCAAAAATGTAAATATTGAAAAAACTAACAGTTCGTGCCATTTATGTTTTTGCTGTGGATGTAGCCGTTTCCGAGGTATTCCTTGCTATTGCTTTTTAATTGTGAAGTACTTGTGCTTTTCTCAGACAGGAAGTGTCCGTTTTTCTTTTGTTCTACTCCTGGCTATACAAATAAGTGACTTGCAATGACAATCGCATAGCGAGAGCATTTTAAAACATTTGATTATCACTTTAGCCTAGTGCATTGCTTTAGTTCACTTCTACTTGTAAGGAACTAAGTAATAAGATCATTCTGCTAATGTTTATCTAGATTAGTATTGTATAGAAAGAACAATAATCTGTTGTAACAAGTTTGTGGAGCAGATAGAGAAGGTCATGTGAGTGTAACACCTCACATTTTTAGAAAAAAAGTCCATGTGCACGCGCGTGGGTCTGTGAACATAATTCGAAAACGAAAATTTAGTGAAATATCAAACTTAGTTTTTAATTTAGTATCTTCCAAATATGCGACACGAAGATTTTGAGAAAAATCCTGCCATCTGAAATTAGATTTACATGGAAAAGGTTTTAAACTTTTAGATTTTCTCAAATTGGCTTAAATGATTTTGATTACAATACCGTATATTAAAGATATTTACATGACAAATAAACTAGGATAGTGTATTTACTGGGAGTACCCTCTGAAGGTGAAGCGCATTTCATAGCCTCTCCTACCTAATTCCCAACCTTTGCTTGCGCACCCTGCTTATACTAAAAATTTGATGTGATACATTCACATGATTTTCTCTACATCGCTGTAACAAACTGTTAAAAATCATATTCTTATATTTACATCATGATAAACATTAGCAAAAATTGTCTTAACTACCTGCTTCCTGTAAGTAGAAGGAAAATAAAGGGAATACACTAGGCTAAAACATTAGTCAAAACCCTTAAAAGCCGGTTGCCTTGTGGATGAGCGCCGTTTCTATGCAGGGCCAGCAAGTTTACATCTGTAACAAATAACAACGAATATCTAAATATGGTCAATTCAACAATAAAGACGTACGAGTATATAACATAAATTGTGTGTTTTAACGTGATCCACATTTTTTGTGGTAAGTTTTTCTTTCTATCCCTTATGGTTTACCACTATCGCAAAATTCAGCAAAATTCATTCAGAATAAAGAGGTGTTTAGAGGCTATTCTCAGAAAATTCAAGATATACATCTTATTTGTATTATAACTATTTTAAACAGAAAATCTAATTTTCGAAATTTGTTCCTTATAAATGGTAGTTCGTGGTGGGTGGGGGTTCTCAAAATCTTCGTGTCGCATTCATGGAAGATACAAAATTAAATATCAGGTTTGGTACTTTATGACTTTACATTTTTGAGTTATTGTGTTCACGGACACACAAGTCTTTTTCTGAAAATGCTTTTTTTTTTATACAGGGGACCATAAAACTTGTATTTCCGGCGAAATCTCGGTATGGACTTCTTTAGTGAAATGCAATACCTTCTCTATACGCTAAGTACATAGTAAGTAAAAAAGCTCTGGAGACCGAGTCATGGCGGTACAACGTTCCATCGGATGCAGAAGAAATAGAAAAATAAGCGCATGTAAAGAAAGTCACGTGATTGGAAAACATCAGATTTTTATTAAAACGTGTGTGTGTGTGTGTGTGTGTGTACGCGCGCGTGAGTGCGTGTGCTTGTGCTTATGTATGTGTGAACAGCATAACTGAAAAATGAACGGCTGGTTAAATACCAAACTTGGTGTTAAGTTCGGATGGAAATGAAAGTTTAAAAAGAATAATTCACTCCAAACATAGACGATTTTTCAAACTTTCGATAACCTCTAAAATGCCTCTTACGGTTTTGATTAAAATTCCATACATTAAAAAGTACTTATATTCAAAATGTATATCTAAATTTTCTGAGAATATCATCTCTAGCGCTCTTCATTTTGGAAGACTACTGAGAAACTTTAAGTGTTTTGGTTAAACTTTATTATGGAGTTAACCAATTCTGAGATATTCTTTTTTTTTTTTTTTTGGTTTAAATCTCCCAATGTTATAGTACCCCGAAATTAGAAATTGTCACCCTTTTCCCGTTTTTTCACCCCGCTCATGCAAAAATAATCACATTTCAAATTCATCACATAGTAACCACACCTTAAAAAAAATTGATAGTCGTTTTATTCCCTCATTATCCTTGAACCTATAACAAAGAAACAAAACAAGTATTTCTGCTAATGTTTATCTCAATTGTCATGAAGCACATAGAAGAATTAACCTATGAAGTTTTTAACGTCCTTTAACCTGTTTGGTCATACCGGACGATAAATGACATTGGTGAAATGATGCTCAAATGATCTCGGGGTCCATGGAGCTTAAAGTTACTCGACATTTGTCTTCTCAGGATAAGGGAAAACCCCGAAAAAAAACCTTATCCGGGTAACTCACCCTAAGCGAGATTCGAACTTACCACCTTTTGAATGTGAGGCATACACCTACCACCAAACTACCTAGGCGGCTCAATAAGAACAGTTTGTGTAGAATTAGTAAATAAAGTAATGGGAATGTAACACGTCATAATTTCCCCCACTTTGTTTTTTTTTTTTTAATGTATAACTTTTATATCCTAATAACTTGTATTTATTTCCCGTGCATAGAAACAATAAAGTCCGTTAGGCTTAAATAATATGCGTGGGGCCCCGTGAGCTTAGTTGCCCATTTCTCTGAATGCCGTACAGAGCTTCTACCTCACCTGAGGAGTCATAGGAGTAATCAGGGGACAAAATTGAATGAACGTAGCTTACCTCGAATCATTTTTTTAAAGCAGAATAACGCAAATATTTGTTTTTGTTTATAGATAACAGCATCAACTTTTTTAATTTATTTTATTCATTGTAAGTGTTTATGTTATGGGTAGGGAAGGATTTGGTACAGAAAAATCTCAAGTGTGTATTATTTTTAGGAGCCATGGTTGGAAAGGCGCGGTCTGGCGTTTCTGTATCAGTTTCCATCTCTCAGTGTAGAAGAATTGCCTGAGTTTGGTCAGGGTACAATCAGCGGGGTAGTTCATCGTCTGTAACCATGTAAAGGTGTCCATTAAAAACCAAATAAGGGCATTTCTTTGGAAGTCTTGAACCCCCCTCACATTCCTTTACATGGAAAGAGTTTTGAAAAAGTTTCTTTTCTCAAAAATGGCTCCAACGATTTTGATTAAAATTTCTTATATTTAACATACTTTCATGACAAATAAAATATATATGTTAAATTTTCTGGGAATAGCCTCTTAAGATGAATAATTCTGGAATAATTTTTCCGAATTTTTCATACTGGTAAACCGTAAGAGATATACAAAATCTTACTTGACAAAAAATGTAGAGCTTATTAAAACACACAATTTATGTTACATACGTTTTTTTTCGTGGATTAGACCGTTTTTGAGATATTCCTTGTAATTAGTTTCATCTTTACAGCACCTATATTTTTCTCATACGGAAATTTGTCATTTTTCACACAAACAAAGGTACTTGATTCACATGGCAACCAGCTTTTGACTATCACTTTAACTTATGTTACTCCCTTATTTCCCTCCTACTTGCAAGAAAGCGAGTAATAAGTCCGTTTATTACGATTAGCATGAAGTAAATAGATGAAAAAGATTTTTAACAATAATTTTAAACAGGAAATGACTAATGATTGAACAGGATAAGCAATCAAATGAGTTGGATATATGCATATATGGTATGTAAAATAACCATTGAAGAATCAATGAATAAAATGAGGTAAATTAATTTATGAAAGCGAGAGGGAGGCAACTTTGCGTAGCCCTTAGTTACCTGCATTAGTATACTACATATGCCGTTTTTCTTTAATGCAAGTTTAAAACTGTAGTTCTCGTAAAAAAATATGGGAATAAACCTATAAAATTATTATATAAAATAATAGAAAGAATATATGTAAATACTTCAATAATCTATTTCTTCTCAATTAAAAGTGTAAATTCTTATAAACCAGTTTTCATAATCCTGCCAAAGGCACTTCCAAAAAAGTGTTAGGTGATGGGTAATGGACTGGCCATCCATCCAAAGCCAAAAGTGTCAAGTTCAAATCCCGGTGATTGTCCTAAAGGACGGGGAGAGCCCAAGTAAAATAATTGGTGCGATGCTTGGAAGCTAATGGGGTTGCATTTCACTGTAGTTATGTGGTTTTTACTCTTCTGTTTATTTAAAAAACATCACTGCAAATTTAGGGCAAAAATTGTATATATTTTTACAGTATAAAACAGTCTTGATTACCTGTCGTTTATGGTTGAAGGTTAGTATAACGTGAAATTAATCCTAGAGTACAATCCTATTTATATAGTTACACTTAGACAAGTGGAACTTATAGTATCGACAGGCAACAAAGGGTTAAGAGAATCAAGATGTACGCTAGTCCTAAAATTCTAAAAGACAGTGGCGCTTCCATCATTGTTATTTTTCAGAGACATGTACAATGATAGTTCAGCTAAAACGGAGATTAGTTGGTTCAGAGTAAAGATTAAAACAATTAACAGAATGCCAATTATTCGTAAAAGCGTGTTAAAGATATTATACATTTAGAATTATATAAATATGCATATACATTAGAATATTATTTGCCAACAATGAATATAAATGTTGGAAAGGCAAATTTTATTGAGGAGACGAAATGTGATTGGGGGCCTAAACAAGGAAGGAGTAAATGAATAAGGGATAATGCAGCTGAATTCAGGGAGCTGGCTGTCATCAGATATCCTGAGGTAGCAGAAACGAAAGTGAATTAAACGTTGCTACTACGCTCAGTTAACTCTCCTACCCCATCCAATGATCGAATTTTCCATCAAATGTAAAGAAAGGTCTTTTAAGATAGAAACAGTTTTAAACAGAAAATCACAACACTGCGTGAATTTTCCTTGTGACTTAACTCGTACATATTCGGATATGTATAATGGAGCCTAAGCTGGTTTGTTCGTAATGATAAATGCAGTTCCTACTGCTTCCAGCGTAAGCTCATCTGTTCTTCAAGCAAAACTTATAGTCACTAGATGGCAGTGTATTTTCAATTCCATAAAATATGGTTGCACTGCCGGAGTACCATCACACCCTTCATCTTTTCACTTTCGTAGTACCGTTAAGGTAATGAAGGAAATACTAAAATGTAATCACCCAACTATCAATTATTAAGTTGTTCCCCAAGCTTTTTGTTTTATATTCCGTTCTGTACTCTTGATTTCTTGACAGTTAATATCTCCAATAAATGATAAAGTCGTCTCTATCGATGAATCAATGTGATATGATTCAAGAATATACAGTATCGACTGTCTAATTTTCTTTAGTTAAAAATTTTGGCAATTAGTTACGGAGTTCACACAAAAGAATGGTGAATACCAACTACCATGCAAGAAATATAAAAATGCTATTGGTGTAATGGGGCTTACAGACCCATTTATATTGATAATATTGTCGGAGAGGCTGCTATTGACACACCAGTCACCCAGTGATGGGAAGTGGAGATTGTTGTGCTTCTAGATAAAAACCGAAACATTAATTGCAAACCTTAGCGCATTTTCTGTTTTTCTTAACAGAATTTGAAGTTACTGTAGATCCCCACTTGTCTGTATACTAAAGTCGAGAACATATGCAGAGATAGAACATAGAATATTATCTATGCCTTATATTCAATACAACATAAAATGTCTTTCAGTGAAATTAAGGCCGAATACCATCATTACGAAATAATTACTAAATCAAGGTCTTTTTAATTTTGGAGGGAATAGCTTTTTGCTCATTCATTTGAACCTTAAATCAAATGGATACGAAATAATAATACATATAACCTGTATATCAACCTCAAATTGCTGAACCTTAACCGAACGTAATTCTGAAACAGAAAATAACTTAAAAAGGAAGTATATTTCTTTCTGTATCTTTATTTACAAATTCAGTTACATTTCAGAGCTATGTGTGCTAGCCTGATTGAGAAACGGTATGCTTTCACAATACGATATTCTTGGAATTAATTACCGTTTTTATTACTAGAGAATAACTGCAAACAATTACATATTTTAAGATTGCAAAATAATTTGCACGAAAGTCTTGAGGCCTAGAACGCAATTTCATCGTAATTTTATATACGAATGAAAACAACTTCTAAGTACAAATGAAAAACTAAACAATTCAAAAATAATTTCTCACTATCATAATATATTCGATTGTCAAAGCATTCGATAGTGCCCATTACTAAGCTGTCGTCCAGTTTAACGACATACGAAATGATGCTCTTTACTTTTAAGGGCCAAATTATGTGGTAGAGATCTAGAGATGTCTATTGTACAAATGGCAATGAGACGATTTCATAGAGGCAGTGTACGAATTACTCCTTCAATATAAATCGATAATATCATCCTACATTGGCTCGTTTTTATGTATCTGAACGTTTTTTTCAAGGCATTCACATACAGTGTGCACACAAGGTCCGTATACTGCTGTACTAAATTTAAAATTACGTGAGTAAATATGGTTTTTTTTTTTTGAGGTTGGTATATATTCATATTATTCTCCTGTCGGATACCCATTGTTGATGACTTCAATTGTTGGGTTGTTGTCGCTCTTATGACAACAAATCAACAAATCTTATGAATCAAATTAGTTGATGCCGAGATATTGAGAAAGAATGGCTGATGCAAGTGATTACACAATTGAGGAGCGCTTAGCGTCCACTGTGTGGTTCATGAGCGTCAAATTAATGGCAAATGAATTAAAAATGTCATGAATGACTTCGTTGCACGGTTTGCGAAAGCAGCACCAACAAAAAAGACTTTGTTGGCCTGGGAACCGAAAGCACTTTTAACGGGCAGTGTTCGCGACGCGACGAGAAGTGGAAGGCCATCCACCAGACTTGGACTTTGTGCTGACGTGGAAAAATCTATCCAACAATCTCCGGTAAAGTCCTTAAGAAAACGTGCAGCAGAGTTTTTTTTTTGGTAGTGTTTAACGCCCGCTTTAACTACTTACGGCACCGCAGTCGGTGACACTGATGATGAAGCACCGGTGGAATGCAATGCAATGGCGGGGTAAACCAGAGTACCCGGAGAAAACCCGCCCCAGCGGCGCTTTGTCCACCTCAAATCTCGCATGCGGTCGCTTGGAATCGAACCCCGGCCGTCTAGGTGAGAGTCGAGTGACAGCAGCAGAGTTAGGGGTACCGGAATCAACAATGAGGAAACACATCTAAGTGGACCCGAAAATGAAGTGTTGGCGTCCATTGAATGTGAATGAATTATCAGATGCTGACTTGGGTTAATATTTGCAGTCGGATGCTGCAACAATTCCAAAGAATGTCTGAGAAGGCAAAAACCTTGTTCACAACAAAGGTGCGATTTATCGCAGTTCCCGTAACCGCAATGTTTATTTCTGGAGAAAAGGAACTCCATTTTTTTTTTTTTTAACAAATCTAGCGCAACCCACCACATGTCATGCTCTGGGCAGGAATGACACAAACTCATCTGTTTGGCCCATATTTGTTTGATGGTCCTGATGATCAGAACACTTATCTCCAGACGATTGATGACTGTCTTCTCCCACAGCTGCAAAATGCGGAAATGTTAAACAGTGTTCGGTTTCAACATGATGGGGCGCCAGCTCACTTCGCAGTGGCTGTTCGACAACGTCTGAACCCAGTCTTTGGAAATTGTTGGATCGGTAGCCGATCGGATAACCTCACGTGGCCTCCAAGGAACCCTGATCTAACAACTCCAGATAATGCACTATGCGTTACATCAAAGAGCAGGTGCGGAAGCAGCGATACGTTACAACAGGTGAACATCAACATGCGGTGCGAGTAGCTTTCCAGACAGTAACTCCAATGACGTTGAATAAGATGAACACGAGAACATGGCCGCGTATTCGGCTGTGCAGAGACAATGGGATGTTTTGGAGTCCTAAGATGTAAGGAGAAACTTTTAATTACATACATATTGGAATTTTATACTTTTATTTCACGTTAGTTTTAATTTATTATAGGGGTATACGGACGTTGTACGCACACTGTACAATGCTGGCAGGGTGGAATTTAACATTGGTTGCTTGAAGGTACAAACTTAATAGGGGAAAACACTACTTCTATAAAAGGAATTGAGTGATATTATGAGCATCGTTTTACATTAGCAGTTTACAGTATACCAGTTAGACGTCATATATTGTACGCCCCTACTTCTTTTTATTAGGAAAGCATACTTATAAATAGTTATATCAGTAGTGGAAGACGTAATGGTTTTTACGAAATCTATTGTGGTGCAGTTATACCAATTAAACTAAGGAATTCCCTGATATAAGATTAATGTTGTTAAGGTAAATTGCAACTGTGAAATTTGAAAAATCCACAGTATTAATACATATTACTGACATTTATACAATTTTTGACATGTGTAAAGCTATAGCTTACATAGTTATTTAAATAATATGTTTACTCCAAATTCACTGCTGTAATAATAATAATTAGCTACATAATGCCTTTTTATAAATATAAACTTCTACATTGCTACAATTTGTATAAATGAGTATACAAATAGATTTTCTATATATATATTTATATTTGCCCTGATGAGTGAAATCTCCACAACTCGTGATTTTTTAAAATTTGATAATTTATTTGCTACAAATTGGAGCATTCTTTCGACAAAGTAATATGATTATTTTCTTTAATGTTCCTAATGGAGACAGTATAAAGTTTGATTCCTGTTAGTGAAAACCTACATAGTGTGGAACATTTTGAGTAGAGGATAGTGTTGAAAAAAGTTTCCGAGAAAATAAGGTTTAAAGTAGGATGTGCTTAGTATTTATAGCTTCAGTTAATTTTTAATTTGTTTGTTTTCCTATATATTGGAACTTGTATGTAATGTAAAGTATATTTGTATTGATACATATTACATGTAAACCAAGTCACTAGTGCTCGTACGTCCCATTTTAACTCTACAACTCACCTTTTAAACATTAAATATGAAGGCGTAGTCTTTCAATGTACTGTCCATTTCCTCCTTGATTTCTTTAGGCGTTAAGTATTTCAAATGGAAGTATTTAATCACTGCTCGTTTTTTCAAATCCTCCATTTTCGGAAAAAAGTCTAAACTTATCTAATTTAAAATGCTGTCATTCGAAAACTAAACAAGCTATTGATCTGTAACTATGGATACAAGCTAGTCTAGAGTTAAACTATAAGATACTAGCGTCCAACTGCCCTATTGGCACCATATCTGTGTGAGGCCCGGGATTTATCAGCCAACCGTTGTATAATCTCTGCGAAAGATTTTGCAATACTGCGAGAATTTTCAGTAGAATTATTACTATGAAAACGCTTAATTACTTTAGCTGTTTTGTTTTCCTATATATTGGAATTTGTATGTAATGTGAAGTATATTTATATTGCTATATACATGTGAAACAATCGAGCTGTATATCAAAATACCCACAAGTGATGAAGTTGATTAATGCGCGATTGCCGTAATGGAGAGCGTTAAGTATGGTAACAAAAGCAGGGTTGTCTATTGCGTAACCATTCGCTTGCCCCCTCTGGTCTCAGTCCCCAGTGATGTGGTTCGCTCATAATATTTAAACCCGCCTGAATTATGCAGGCTAAAAACTAAATTCAGCCTCATCATATTCCAACTGCCGTATAGCATATACTGCCGAAGTATAAGATATAGTTTCCCTGAGAACCACACGAGAAGCTAAAAGCTGAACTTTTGCTCGAAATCCAAGGAGCAGCGAGTTCGGCAACTCCTAACCCAAGAAGAGATAGGTGACGGAAAACAGTTTCTGCACCATTTGAAGAGTAGTGATATGGGGACACTTGTGTGTAATTACCTACATCTATAATCTCTGTCAAATGCTAGGAAATTAAGACTTTGCTTTTACAAGAAGAGCTGAGAGCATGATAGCGATTGATATTTTGAACCGTACTTGTTTTTCTAGAGATATTGATATGATGCGACGCAAAAACTTTGCTTTATTGCAGCAAAACATTGCCAAACTCTCGACTGAAACACTTTCACGACGCTGATCGCGGCACCCACCTTGTACACAACTTTCTCATATCCAAATTTTCAGTATGCTATGTTCAGAACTTTTTCAAATACCTGCAATATCTGGTAGCTCGCGCACTTTCAATCAACGGTCAACCAAAACCATTTTGTGGATTTTCTTTACAATTTCTGGACTGGTAACCTTCTTTGGTCGACCACTGTGATGTTCGTCTTGGCAGCTATAACACCATGCTTATTTTGTTGTTGTAAACCCAGGACCAGACTCCACCAAAAGGGAATCTAGTTCAGTTTTAATATTAGTTGCACTTGGACCTTTCAAATGAAAGTATTGTAGCATATAATGATGAGCAGTTTTATCAATGTTTAAAAATTCGCTGATTGCATTAGCTAATGATGATTACCAAGCAAATGCTAAACAATGTAAACAATTAAGCTTAAGATTGGTATTTTTACCATTATTGATGTTTGAAACAACACCCGCCATCTATAGGTCAGGTCGGGTACTTCTGGATGGAGGGATGGTTGGAAGGGGGGAGGGAGAAAGAGAGGGACGGACGGACGGATCGACCTAATAATAAGTTACAATATGAGGCCCGGTACTAAACTACTTAGGAAATATAAGTCGCCATTGGAGTGCGTCATCTGAAAATAAATTTTTGACTTCCTTGTTTCCCGAAAAAATGCAAGTGAGGTAGGCAAATTAAGACTATGCGGTACTTCAATTGGCTAGAGCAACAGAATGGAAGCCAGAGTATCGTGTGGCATAACAATTACCTTTCGTAATAATTATTTTTAGATGATATCAAAATGAAGCCATAAAGGTAGAGAAACTTATGTGAAAGTTTATACATGCCATTTATTAATTCCTTGACTTCTTTTGGACTCAAGTACCGTGTTCTGTCCTTATACATTTCTTTGTGCAACTGTGGGAATGACTAAATTATTCAGAGGTTTGTAATTTTACACAGACGATTTGGGTTGAAGTGAATTTCTGGTGCCCAAAATTGATATTATATTTTAATGAAGCTAAGAGGATTTAATAAATTAAAATCCCCTTATAAAACATCATAAAATAAACGAAAAGAATAAACTGTTAACCATTGACAAGGTACAATTATACAATCTTTATAGTATTCTTCTACTTTCTCTACACGAACTATGAACATAGTGTATTGAGAAATTATTATAATGCACCCAACAATTTTGTACCGAGATTTCACCGGAAATACATGTTTTGACACCCTTGGATAATAACATTTAGAAAAATGTCCGTCTGTGTCTGTGTCGGAGTCTATGTATCTGTGTATGTGTCTGTAGGCAGCATAGCTCAAAAACAAAAAGTCCGTGAAAAACCAAACTTGATATTCCCGACCCCCAACTACCTTTTGCATGGAACGTTTTTCGAAAATGTTGATTTTCTCAAAAATAGCTCTAACGATTTTGATCAAAATATCGCATATTAAAGGTATTTACCTGACAAATAATATTTATATCTTGAATTTCCTGGGAATAGCCTCTGAAGACTACTTTATTCTGGATGAATATTACGGAATTTTACATAACTGCTAAACTGTAAGAAAAAAGACAAAAACTTACATACAAAAAATGTAGATCACATTAAAACATACAATTTGTCATATACATTTTTTTTCGTAAAGTTGGTCGTTTTTTAGATATTCCTTGTTTTTAGTTTTAGCTTTAAAATATTTATACTTTTCCCATATAGGAATTTGTCAACTCCTGTCCAACAAACAAAGGAACGTCAGTCACATAGCAACCAGATTTTGTCTATCACTTTAACCTATAGTGCTCCTTTACTTCGCTTGTACTTACAAGGAAGCAAGCAAAAAGATTATTTATGCTAATTTTTCTCAATTAGCATGAAGTAAATGGAAGCTTAAGCTTCTTAAAAATAATTTGTTGCAGAGACGTAGAGAAAGTCATGTGAATGAAACACATCAGATCTTTTCTAAATGCTTTGTGTTTTGTTTTAAAAAGTTGACAATAAACTGCATATTCACACGTTATACATATGTGCACCTGAGCGCAGCAAGCGATAGCAGATGGAATCAATCCTTCCATTCGTCTATTCCTAGAGCCCGGACTAGCCATATTCCCTTTGATGTTAATGCTACACTTTGAAATATATTGAAGCGGATGTCACCCTGCTTGAAGCTCACTCAAGTGTAAAGAATGAGCTTGATAATGCGAAACGGACGTATTGCACCTGATATTCCTCAAAGATGTGCAACCTCAAAGGACATACATGCTTGGTGAAAGAAGCTTTTCAGTAGTTAAAGGATATGTATGCGGTTCATATGATGGGATTCAAAAGGTCTGATTTTCAAACAGATTCTAGGTTATAAATATTTTCTTTGTGTATGTGAAACTAATATTGTTATCGCTCTGCGATGCCCCAATTATACTCTCTGTCAGTATTTTGGGTGATTTCACCAAACAACTCACATTTATGAAAAATGAAGAACAGGCCAAATTTGCAATACAGGATCAACACGGTAACAGCAGACAAACATTATATATGTGTTGTCCCGCTAGCTATAATAAGCAAAATATGATATAGCATAACTTTTATAACAATCATTTATTTCGTTAATAAACTATGAAAGCTTTAACAACAATACATAATAAAATAATAATGTGTGTAATAATATATTCCTATTCAACTCGAAATAATTTACAGAGTTTTCCCATGATTTAACCTTTAACAAAGATGAAATGCACTATACAACGTCGCAATGTGGCCTATTACTTCACGAAACTGGCCACGAAATAAGTAAATGAGAAATCATGACAATTAACCTTTTCACAAAACCCAAATGAGTTTAGATATTCGTTCCACCAAGCAATCATATCCACGTAACACAAAGGAGATCAGTTTAGTCCCTACAATAAAGAATTAATGACGAATCACGCCATCAGAAAACACTTACCGCTCCACTCTAAGAAGACCTGAGACTGACTGACAGCTTTCCCTCTTTAGCCCCCCCCCCAAACAGATGAAACTCACCCATCGAAAGTCGGAACTATTTAAAAAGGGCCTTATAAGCAGCGTTGAGCGTAAGAACATTATATTGTACCAGAATGGTACACTTAGATGATGACCATCGCCTAAATTTTGGGTAAAAAGAAAGCTGCGGTATTCATCAACGAGGTTTCCATTGCAACCTCTGATTAACATTTTATTGTGCCATCATAAAGCTTAATATCTTCGCGAAAACACCTCCAAATTATCTTAAACGTAACATATTAAGTCCGTCAGTCTATTCAGTGTACTCTATATGCTATTAGAAGTGCCTCAGGCAGAACATTTGAGCTTTTCCCATAAGGAAGCATTTCTAATGGGGTTGGCTTCCAAGGGCCCCGAATACTCATACCATCGGGTAGGTCTGGGCAGTGATACACAGAGGGTTTGAAACGCCTGAATGTCTTCTGGTAGCAAAATCTACAATGACTTTTAAAATGGGATAAGTTGTGTTCTTGAGCAACCAATTGGAGTGCTGCTTTCATAAATACTATTCGCGCTAAGACAAAATATTCAAATGCTACAAAACATAACTCACGAAGGAAATAAGGAGTAATGTTCGCAGCAGAACCTTAAAAACAACAGATTTTTAGCTCAAGTAGTTTTCATAATACACATGAATAAACTTTATGTCGCCAGATAGATCTTTATGCTCAGAGTGCGAGTGAGAGGGAAATATGAAAAGAGTGGGGGTAGCCACCTGGCAACGCAGAGCACGATAACGCATCTCATTCGCTGCAGCGTAGAACTCTTCCCATTTGAAAAGCATTTTCGAGCTGAAGACACCATGCTAGATCTTTATCGGTCTTACCGGTGATCTTCCTTGGGGTTTGGGGCGGGTCAGCGTCTTGGGGTGAGGTTTTTTAAGTTATAAGAATTTGAACCTATTAGAGAAACCGACGGAGATGAAAGCCATTCCATTGGCGGTTTCTCTTGGCTCTTGCTGGATTGTTTTTCTATCGTAATAATATTGCAAATTCTAAGTAATTATCAGGGTACTTATTAGATAACTCAAAATATTGTAATAGTCTCTATTAAATTTGTGTAATTTTAGTATAAATTCTGCCCAAAACAAGAATGAAAGACTTAGCTGAACGAATTGTATATAAATAATTAGTGATATTGTTATTATTTATTATTATTATTATTATTAGAATGCTCTATAAATAAATATGCATGTGTCATTAATAAGTGTGCATTTGAATGTAAAACACTATAGTCATCTTACAATTTCTAAGTAATTATCAGGATACATATTTCATAACCCAAATATTTTATTTTATAAGTTTGTGTAAATTTAGTATAATGTCAGCTTATAACAAAAATGAAACACTTAACTGAAATAATTGTAAATTAATAATTAGTGATAATATTATTATTATTATCATCATCATCATTATTAGAATGTGCTATAAATAAATGTGCATGCTTCAAGAATAACTGTACATTTGAATGTAACGTAATTGATTACACTGTTTGAACGAAATCCATTCCACACGTATGATAACTGAAAAAGGATGCAATTGAATACGGTGATAACAGAAACGTCCGCTTCTTTACTTGCATATTTACAGAATTTATAAGGCTGCGAGTCAAAACGGTTTAGAAATTAATTCCTTCCCTTTGTACTTAAACAGGCAATAAACACATTCGCGTTTCATTGTTAATTATCAAAATACTTTTTAGCGTACGTTTTAAACAGTTCACAAAGATATTTGTATGGTATGGAAATATTTCACACATTGAAAGCACTCTCATTTTTAAGACTATAAATTATATGTTTATCTTTATTTTACTATTTTACCGTTTATGCAAGAATATAATAATTTTAAATGAGAATGTTGTGATTTTATATTACATTTTGAGGGGAACATTTCACGATTTTTTGTTTTTCAATGGTGCTTTAATTATTTTAACTACACAAATATAATATTTAAGCTACTCGCAATCTCTTTGAGACAGTTTTTGTACTGAATAATGAACTAAGTTTTAGTATATTTTGTTTTATCCCCAAGAAAATAAAAGAGTATAAAAACATTCGTAAATCTTTCATTCAATCTAATTTTCTTGTCACTACTTCCTTTCGTCCCTTTCCCAAACCACAAATCTAATTCTGCAGATCTCATTAAGAGAGTTCTCACCACTCAGAAGCAATTTTGCAATTTCAACAGCATGCATTTTTTTCAGGAAACTCCCTAGCACAGAATAAATCAAATGGTAAGTGTCTAATTTTATTTATTATCTATAAAACGTATCTAACAATGCAGGTCAAAATGTGTGTGTTAAGACATTTTGTTCACGGATCATAACGATATTCAGTGGATAGAGAGTCAAAGTCAAATGTGGAAATTATTTACCATGGAGGACCGCAAACTTAACTCACTCAAGCTTTCATACTGCAATGAGAATCAGAACTTAGAGTGAGGAGAGATTAGAGTTAGATATTAGCAGTGAATTAGCATTTGTACTGTGCTCACTCTTTTTCTTATAAATTGGCATATTTTTGGCATTACGCTTTTTAATATAAAATGGTTGATTTCTTTCTGATGAAATCGTGACTGACAGTTGTTTGAAGCAAAACCTGTTCAGCCCGCTTGTGGAGGTAATAAGTCTATCTAATTAATATTCGAATCTCGATTAGGGGCGTTTCCTGAATAACATTTTTACACGTTTTTCCCTTATCCTGAGAAGACGAATGCCGAGTTACTCTAAGCTCTACAGAGATTGGACTCATTTAAACATCATCTCACCCATTTCATTTATTGCCGGATGTGACGTGACAGTTTAAAAGATTTTAACCAATGAAAAAGTTGTTATACTTTCCAAATTCAGCTATTTCTTCGCGATTTTCACTATCAGTAAATTTATATTGTCGCGAACAAGGTTCTGCGACGCGGGGAATAGCTATTTGTGGGTGGTGAAAGGAAGGTAGATGGTAGAGCAATGATAACAACGGAACTTAAATTAAGATAATACATTGAGAATAAAATCATTTGTTATTTGCGTATGTTTGATTTACAAAGGTAGGGGATTGCAATGTATTCCATTAACTGTGGACAATATCAGTGTGATTACAGGGGTTACTAACACAAAGCCTTACCTTAAGAGATGTATTAATGGTGTGTCTAGGCGAGGTGAGAGAGGAAGTGGTCGAGGTGGTTGAGCGGTTGAGCCCGGAGCGACGAACAAACGAAGCAGAGTTTCTGCGACGGTCAAGGCCTGATGGTCGGGTCTACAATCCCTTAAATATATTTAGCTGCATCCCGAAAGGGCTTTCCAACATGGTGGCCGTATTTTTAATATGGAGAACCAATGCCCTTATAGTACGTAGTCTTAGCCAATCAACATCCCATGTTTAAATGTTCTAGCATATCCAATGTCACCTCAAAGAGCAAAAGTAGGAACATGCACGTAGCCCAACGGAATTTAGTATCATCGAAAAGTCCACTGGGAGTGCAATCAGAATAGCTAATTTCTTCCTTCCTGTTACTTAATCAACTTATAACAAAGTTGTATTCTTTCAAGAATATACAAAAATGACATGTATTTAATTCAGATTCATTCCTAATTAATAAAATATCACTAAAACAATATGTTAAACTCTCACCATTGACACACGTGACAATATAAATACAAGACTACTTATTAATTATTGGTTAGAAAAACTTTGAAAAGCTGAATGGTATTGAAAATTTGAAATTTTACCTATCTTTCCTTTATAATGAAGTATGAAACTTAAAGAACAGTTTAAAAACCTCTTCTTTAATGTTTATTACCGATGTTGCAAAGGTGGCATTCTAAATTTGGCAAATGTATTAATTTCTTAAAAAGTTTTTTTCTCGTAAAGAATTATCTCTACAACTATTCCGAAAATTTATGCTATTCTGAGTGTTCCCCTTTACTGCAAAAAACTGTAATTTGTAGTAATAAACCAAAAGTGTTTTTGTGTCAGTATTCACAGTAACAGAATAGAACTATGAATACTTAAATTAAGACCTACTGTCACCTTAAATGTCATTTCTTATTATAAATATATTTTAAATCTTGGCCATTTTATTAACTTAGTGAACATTTTGTGCCCTTAATGGATTCTCTGCGCAACATTTTAGAAAATTTCTGTAATGCTAAATCTTCCACGCCCATTGAAATGCAATTTCCTACCATTATATTTATAATGTCAATATTCATAACGGGAATATAACTGTGCCAATGTAAATTAACAGCGCTATTTTGGTATTTATTCTTTTACTTTATTTGTGCTTTATTACTTTGGTCATATTTGTGCTCTAAATTCTATAACAGAAGAAGATATCATTCCTGTTCCCTCTCTGTTTGCTCTGCAAATTGATACGAATCCTAAATATTGTAGCGTTCGAATTTCCAACAAACAGGAATTTTATCTTTATAAATGTATTGAATAATTTGTTTTAGGGCTGACATTTTCTTATACAGCTTTCCCGTTTTTCCCGCAACTATTGACCTTATGTAAACAAAACTGTTATATATAAAAATAAAATCCTCTATTTTAATACCACATTACTGTACAGAAATAGATAAATCAACTTACGAGATAAAGGCACGCATTTATATCCTAAAAATGCCATCTGATATATTAAACGGATTCTGAAATAATAGGTCCTGAAGTTGGCAATTTTAACATCGAGGTAGTGATGATGATGACGATAATAATAATAATAATAATGATAATAATAATAATAATAATAATAATAATAATAACAGAAGAGTTCATCCAGTATACTAATGTATACTTATTATACTTAGTGATGATGATGACGATAATAATAATAATAATGATAATAATAATAATAATAATAATAATAATAATAATAATAATAATAATAATAATAATAACAGAAGAGTTCATCCAGTATACTAATGTATACTTATTATAACGAGAAAAGTTCTGCCTATTAAATAAATATGGAATAATAGGAATAAATATACAAATTTTCTATGTTATGGCTAATAATCTTGTTTTCTAAATCTTGTTCGCCAAACAAGTTACCATCATCATCATATTTCTTCCCATATTTTAACCGGTCTTCCTTTTGTTCTGTAGCCTAAAGGTTTTTATGTGTATGACTGAAATAGAATGTGAGAGTTATCCATTCTTTGTAAATGACTTTTCCATTTTTACTTTTTCTACACGTGCTATGTACATAGTGTATAGAGAAGATATTTTAATGCAACCAAAAATTCGATACCGAGATTTCACCAGAAATACATATTTTTGAGACCTACTGAATACAAACAAAAAGTATTTTTAGAAAAATGTCCGTGTGTGTCTGTCTGCCTGTGTGTGTGTCTGTGTGTGTGAGTGTCTGTGGGCAGCATAGCTCAAAAACGAAAAGTCCGTTAAAAACCAAACTTAGCATTTAGGTTTGGTATATTCCAAGGATGCGACATGAAGATATTCAAGAAAATCCCCCCACTCCCAACTACCCTTTACATGGAATGTTTTTTTGAAAATTTTGATTTTCTAAAAAATGGCTATAACGATTTTGATTAAAAGATCGTATATTAAAGATATTTACCTGACAAATAAGATATCTTGAATTTTCTGGGAATAACTTCTGTAGAGTACTTTATTCTGGATGAATTTTGCATAACTACTAAACCAAAAGAGATGGACAAAAACTTAACACACAAAAAATGTAGAGCACGTTAAAACACACAATTTATGTTGCATACTTTTTTTCGTGGAGTTGATCGCTTTTGAGATATTCCTTGTTTTTGGTTTCAGCTTTGAAAAACTTATACATTTCTCATACAGGAGTTTGCCAACTCGTGTCCATACAAACAAACAAACTTCAGTCACATAGCAACCAGCTTTTGGCTTTCACTTTAACCTATGCTACTCCCTTATTTCGCTTCTACTGACAATAAAGCAAGAAATGAGACTATTTCTGCTAATTGTTCTCGATTAGCATGAAATAAATAAAAGAAGATGCTTATTAATAATAATTTGTTACAGAGTTATAGAGAAAGTCATGTGAATGGAACACATCAGATTTTTCTTTATTTATTTGTATCCTTTCTTTTAAGGAAAATATTTCTAATTCTTTCTTTATGTCTTCATTTCTAATTAATTCTTGTCTGGTGCATCCTTTTATGCTCAGGGATAAAGCAATTTACTAAATACTAATGACTTTCACTTTCCTAATGCAAGTTTTGCTTGAACGCCTATTGATTTATGTAATTACAATTTCTAGTGAGATTACTGCGCGTAACGTTGTGATTTTGAAATCGGTAATACAATTATCAATCAAGCAAGAACAGTCAGCTAAAACAGAATAGTTCCCTTTGTATCTTTAACCTTTTTCAATCCCAGAGCTGATGCTGTGCCCGTTAGAATTGAAACGACCGTCAATTTTACACGGAATGTCACCAGGATACGGGTAGGTGAAGCCTACCTGCCGCAGGTTTTTCCCTATTTTTTTTTTTTTTAATTCCTCTCTACATTTTCATACTGTCCTTGCGTTTGTATGCACACCTAATCTATTTCATGGGCGACAGAACACGAAAAGCGCCGCAGGCTGTTTGTTTTAATTTTTGCTACTATTTTTGTACCCACAGTTTTCCATAAAGGCAAGGAAAATTCAAGGGCTTTTTGTTATGTGTATCTTTCGTTGCGCAAAAGTCATTCGTAACAGCGGGGTTGCGGCTTAACAAACTACAAATATACGAACCCTGCTTTGTGTAAGTTTTTAGGTGACACTTTCGTCTTAAAAAATAACTTTAAGACACGCTATTTGCGAGTAAAATATACGATTTATCACGCAATCGAGTATCTTTTATCGTAACGTAAGTTATAACATTTAAAAAGTAAAATTTATAAAATATATTGCCGTCTTTATTTTAAGTAGCGTACACAGAGTATATAATTATTGGTGTCAGATGCTTTGGGACCAGTCTCATTCGGGAGGTCGTGGGCTGCCTAAAGCCCCTCACAAACCGCAAAAGACTTAAAAAATATTGATGTATACAATTCTCTATATATCATCACTATATAGTAATATAAAATATAAATAAAGTCAAAACAATAAACTATAATCTTAATATATTTATTAATAAATGTATACGTTTACAAGAAAATACCCATAAACCGGTTCACCGAATATCTCCATAACCTTAATGGAAACTGTATACGGAGCGACAGTTACATCCACGATGACATACGGAGGAGAAATATGGGGGTGGGAACAAACAGGAAATCTGGTTCAAGTGAGGGCCCAATTTTTGAAAGGAATTCTGGGTGTAGGGAGGGGTACGGCAAACTGCGGAATAATGAGGGAATTCGGGGCACATAGTGAAACGATAGAGTGCAAAATCAGAGCAGTTAAATATTGGATGAGAATCGTTCACGGAAACCAATCTCTAATTAGGGCAGTCTGCTACCGTGAACAGTTGCGAATGGAAGGTAATTTGACGTGGGCATCAAAATTAAAGAAAGGGTTGGAAACCATTGGGATGGGAGACATTTGGATGGTGGGGCAGGTAAACAGGCGAAGTATTTGGAGAAAAATTAAGAAACGTCTCTGTGATATTGACAGACAGCAAATGATTGCGCAATACACAGAGAAGGTGTCATTAGAAGTACAGTCTGGGCTGAAATCGGAGTGGGGTATGGAGCAATACATCAAAACAGGTACCAAACTCATTAGAGAGGGGCTCGCGTGGATTAGACTAGGAGCATGGAGGAGCACGAAAATTTCTGACGAGAATGGTACGAGAATCTGTCCCATTTGCGAGGAGGAAGAGTTGTGGACTCACATCTTGGCAAGATGTAGGGGTACGGAGGAATGGCGGGAAAAATATTTGCAGCGATGTTTTACCACTGCGAATGTAGAGATAGAAGCATGTTGCACGCTACTGGCAGGCACGGAAAATATGGACGGGCTAGGTAAATTTATACTTAAGGCAAGACAGCTGAGATCTGAGGAGGCTGCCAATAGAGAAGGGGGGGGGAATAAGATCAACTAAACAAAAGTGACTACAATGTTCTACATACATATATATTGTCATACTTAGGTCACTGTTGTGCTAGGGTTGTATATATTATGTGTATATATGTCTTTTAAGTGTAATTATCTATTATAAGAGGGTGCATTTATGAAGGTGTACTCTGTGCTGTAAATATAAATTGCTATATTTGAATATCTTTGTATGTTTATTTTCGGATTCACTCTTAATTTTATTGTTGTTTAAAATTGCTTTTGACAGTGTATTTCCTTTGTCTTTTTATTTTCGTGTTTACTTTTTTAATTCTTTGTTGTGGTTGTTGTTGTTTTAATATTGCTTGTAATGTGTATTACAAAGGCACGTACGGTCTGTGGACCCGTGCGACTGTTGAAATTCTATAAATGATATTGCTATGTTAATAAATACACTTATTCATTCATTAATTCATTCATTCATTCATGTAAACTGATATGTACCCCTCCGAGGTGTAATGGTTACCATGATAACTTCACATACCCAAGGTCGCGGGTTTAGCCCGGCGGAGAACGATGGATTTTTTCGGGTCTGAAAGTCCTTAGCATGGTTTCCTTCGGAAGGGAGGTAAAGCCGCTGGTTCCGTAAAAGAACCTCAAGTCTGATAGAGAGACCTCTGAGCAAAATTAAGCTGACTTTACGCCCAATTTAGAATTGGACGTTGAGAACCACAGTAGTTAAAGAGCGTCCGTAAATATTTTATAGGCACCCTCAATGGTGGCTCTCCCCCTGTCTGGATGTCGGTGCCCATTGAAATGACATTCTTCTCATCCTCGTCCCCAGGGATCCGACGTACAATAAGCCGTGCGGAATACCCTCAATAACAAATACACTGGCATACACACACTAACCCACACATAGGACCAGTTTACCACCATCAAAGCAAAATGTATTGCATTCATAAAGTTTTTCTCTACCTACGAGGGTGGCCTGAAATGTTTCTGACCTCAACATGAAGATGGCAGCACTCGTAAAAAGCTAGTGAATTTCGTTGTTCATCTGTTGATAGATACTCACTAAAGTTTAAACCATTTTGTACGCTCAGTTGTTATGTAACAGTCGTTTGAGTGAGGTGATGTGAGTGCCTTTATGAAAGTGGACAAAATCGAGTATCAAGCTGTCATTAAATATTTTTTTTGAAAGGCAATACGCCTACGCGTATCAAACATGAGTTGGATTCTGTGTATAGGGACTCAGCACCATTACTTACCACAGTGAAATTTTAGGCAGCTGAATTTCAAAGTGGCCGTAAGAGCTTGGGAAACGATGAACGTTCGGGACGTCCAAAATCAGCAAATACCGACGGAAACATCGCAAAAGTGCACCAAATGGTGCTAGACGACCGCCGAATTAAAGTGAGAGAGGTAGCAGAGGCTATGGACATGTCTAAAGAACGTGTTTGTCACATATTAAATCAACATTTAGGCATGAGAAAGCTGTCCGCGCGTTGGGTGCCGTGTTTGCTCACGTTTGATCAAAAACGTGTTCGAATGAACATTTCCAAAGCTCTGTTGATGCAGTTAAGGCACAATAAATCCGAGTTTTGGCGCCGATTAATTACTGTAGATGAAACTTGGCTGCACCATTATACGCCCGAAACAAAAATACAGTCCAAACAGTGAACTGCAAAGTGGGAACCGGCTCCAAAAAGGGCAAAAACTGTTTTTTCGGCTGGCGACTGTTTTTTTGGGATAGTCATTGAGTTATTTTAATCGATTATATTAAAAAAGGAAAAACCATTACAGTAGCATACTACGCATCATTACTTGACAAGCTGAAGGCAGAACTTGCGGAAAAAGAAAATCCGGTTTTACCAAGAGAACGCACCATCTCGCACCTCAGCAGTTGCAATGGCGAAAATCCTTGAATTATCTTTTGAACTGTTTCATCATCCGCCTTACTCACCAGACCGCAAGCGACTTCTTTTTGCTCCCTTATCTGAAAATTGCGTTCGGAGGTCAGATTTTCGTCAAATGAAGAGGCAATCACCTTCGTGAACAATTATTTTGCATAGAAAAACGCCGAGTACTACGTGGATGGACTACAGAGATGGGAGCATAGCTGGGAGAAGTGTGTAGAGTTACAAGGAGACTATGTTGAAAAAAAATGCTGAAATAATATATTGTATCTTTATTGGGTCGGAAACTTTTCAGACCACCCTCGTATTGTGTAACAATTTTGTATTATTTTTACAAAAGTTTATTCTTGTAACTAATTTAAGCTAATTGGGATTAAAATAAATACAAATGATTTTACTACATATATCCTTGTAGGCACAAGAGAAATAATAGAATATGATAATCTTTAAAAGATGATCGCTATGTGATTGCATTGGAATTTTGTTTTCCTTATATGGATAGCAAAAATATATACTTTGCGTATTTTAATGAAATCTACATATTTGTGTAGTAGGATTTTTATCTCTCTCTTATGGTTTATCAGTTTTGTAAAGATAATCAATGTAGAGGGCTTCAGAAGTTACTCCAGAAAATTCAATATATAAATTTTATTTGTTATGTAAAACAGAAATTTTTGAAAAAATCTTCCATATTAAGAGTAATTTGCGGGGAGGGATTTTTTCTAAAAATCTCCGTGCCGTGTCCTTGGAAGACATGAACTTAATACTAAGTTTCGTATTGAGCCGATTTTTCGCTTTTGAGCAATTCTATTCACAGACACACATAGGGAGCTTTTTATAAAAAATGCTTTTCTTTATTCCGGGTCATATAACGTGTATTTATAGTGAAATCTCGGCATCGATAAATTCTCTGTTTGCTACATACATTGCACATGATTTAGAACACGGATCTTAAGAGCATTTATTGCTGTGATACAAAAAACAATTGAAGGTTACATAAATTGCTCGAGGTGGCTTCCTCCTGCTTTGGTGGGTGTGCTAAGTCTGCGTTTCATGCCATTGCGTGTTCTGTTGTTAATTACCACAATTTGATCAAGTTCAGTGAGGATACGCTCTTTCTAGATGTGAATACCCGGTCCAGGAATCACACTCAGGGTGTTGAAATGTCCTCAGATGTAGAAATGTGGCCGCGCCGTGGCCGAGTGGTTAGACCACTAGCCTCTCACCTAGACGGCCGGGGTTCGATCCCCAGCGACCGCATGTGAGATTTGTGGTGGACAAAGCGGCGCTGGGGCGGGTTTTCTCCGGGTACTCCGGTTTTCCCCGCCATCGCATTCCACCGGTGCTCCATCATCATTCATGTATCATCAGTGTCACCGCCTGCGATGCCATTAGTAGTTAAAGCGGGCGTTAAACACTACCAAAAAAAAAAAAAATAAAGATGTAGAAATTCATTGGATTTAAATCACTAGATCGAGCCTAATATGCAAAAATTTGTCATCCAAAGAAATTGCGTACCTTCTCTCCGACTGCAATAAGCTAGCGCACAATTGTGCAAAAACCACAATATCTTGATAATTTTCAGAGGCACATTAGCAATTACATCACTATGTTCCAGCACTGCTCGATTTTTTCAGATTACTAGTGGTACTCATGTAACACTTTTTAAGATTTTTAATGATGGTTTTGTACTTATGATTTACTTTATACGTTAACGTTTCTTTATCATGGCTGGAATACTAATTATGCCCACACACCGAGTAAAATATCCTGATCACTTTCATACAGTATTGGTTGAGTTGAGATTTGTTTCGTGAATAGAAATTTTGGCATGTATAAGTTAATATTTGTTTTTGGTAAGCAATACTGTCAATTTCCAGAACTAAATCAGCATTACCTGTGTGTTGAAATTTCGTCTTGTTAATGTACATGAAATACTACAAAGATTTGAAAGGAAAATACTTAGACAAATCTTTGGACCTGTAAAGGATAAAGACTAGTGGAGAAAAGATATAATTATGAGATACAAGAACCAATTAATCAACAAGATATTGTGAACTTTATGAAGGCATAAAGAATAAGATGGCTAGGGTACATAGAGAGAATGTCGGAGGATAGAATGCCAAAAAGAATATTGTAAGAAAGATTGTACGCTAGAAGTAAAAAAGGAAGATCAAAAACAATAAGGTTAGATAATGTGATGGAAGATCTAAGAAGGATTGGAATCAGAGGATGGAACAGTAAAGCTTAAGATAGAAATATGTAGAGGGGGATTGTGAACCAGTTGTGTTAACATTATCTGTCGCATTTAAGCATGCAATAAAACTCTCGTCTGGGCCGGGTTTAAACCTGCGAGCTTGGGATCAGAAGATCAGCTCTAAGCAGCCACTCAGATCGACAGGCATCAATAGTTCGATCTATGAAATTTGTGTAATCCAATCGTAGGTTTGTTAAAATAAAGATGTTTGTTTCATTTACCTGGCTTTCTGCTATATAATCTGGTAAATGAATGTTGTTATGGTCTAGATGTTGAATTATACCTAACACTTTTACGAAGCATTTGTCTTCTTCAAACAATAGCAGTACGAGATTAGGAAGAAAATTTGCAGTTCTGTACAGCCTTTTTCGCTTCTTTCTTTAATTCTTCCTTTTTGTTATATTTATAAGCGACCTTGAACATCTTACGTGTTTGAAACAATTGTTAATTGACAATTTAATATGTTTTTGCGTGTTAATTAATTGGGTTAAGTTCTTGGTCTTTAAAATTATACACATTCATGCGTTCAGACCCTTAAGAGAGTGGGAATAATCCTAGCTAAAGGAACATTTCAGACCTCAAGCCGGGACCTCCAGATTTGGAGACACTAGAAGCATTTTCGTTCATTTTATTTATGTTATGTGATTAGATGTTGCAATTTACTGTAGGATGCTTAACCTGAATAAAATAAGCAGCTCTTGATATTAGAATGGAGTCAAACTGTCTTAAAAATAGTATGCAAAAGCTTTCTCAAAATTAATAACAGCAACCTCACGTCCAGTGAAGTGGCTATCTGTCAGAGCCCATGGTCCAAAACTCTAAACGTGACCTTAGGAGTAGGAGCAGTAATACATATCAAGGAGAGGCCTAGGCCAGTGTGGCTCTTTATGTTCCTAACTTTACTCATGGGAGGGAGGAATGAGGGAGAGTCGAAGGGCGACAATGTGCGCAAGCATGGATGATGTCTATTGATTCCAGATTGCACAGTCAGGCCTACCTATAATCCCGGAGCTGCCGGGAGCCCTAGAGCTCTCAAAGAGTGTTCCGCAGCGGTGCAAACCTGCGCCAGGGATACACTTTTACAAAGTGGACTTCCATGACCCAGCCGCAACGCACCGAACACCGTCATCTGGTCCTTCATTATAGAAACATAATAAGAAATTCTTAGTAGATTAGAAACATTTGCTTACTGACCCGCGAAAAGCATGAAAAAAACAGGGTGAATATCACATGCTAGAGCAATTTCGCTCGTTGTAGGGCTCCTAGCTGCAATAGTGATACTGGAATTCAGGCATTTTAAATATAATGTACATACAGTTCAATTAGATCTTACCATAGCCACATAATTGCGCATACGTAATATTTGGTTTTACAAATATGAAGAACGTGATTTAAACAATGAGATGGTAATTAGTAAAATATAATACGTCCGGGCTTGTGGGAGGGAGGTGGTCTAGCAGTAAAATTACTAAAAATGTTACCAGCTTTTTGAGATTTTAGTTAGTTCAACGGTATGTGAGGTGTGTGTTGCTCGGCATGTGAAGGGTGTGTTAAGTAAAACAGAGCAAAGGTCTATCCTCCCAACATTTTGTTATTATGTCTAAAAAGTATGGTACCCCATAGTTTCAATAACACCAACACGTTATAACACGAGTTAATTTGGATTTAAGTCTTACCATATATATAAGAAATCCTGTTTTCCAAAGCATATATAACTTTTACTCTTATTGATGAATAGTTAAACATTTTATATAATGAAAATAGCTTTTGTTATTAAATTGCAAACTAGTTGTCAACAATGCTTTCCTGTCGCTATATTGTCTTCTAATTCGTAGTTTATTCGTTATAGGTGTTTCACCTGACCCTTATTATTTTTGGAGATAGGCAACACTTCATACTCTGAAAGCAATGAAGTCGAAATTACCGTGCTTGTCGACCATTTAGTAACCAACTAATCTAGTCTGCTTTTCTTAGGAAAATATACCTTGGCAGCAAAAGTTACGTTCATTCCAAAAGCATGGGTTTAATAACTTCTGTTATAATACATGTTATATGAATAGGGTCGCTATCATACGTTAAACGGAGGTTAAACGAACGTCTTAAGCTACAAAAAGGAGTCACACAACAGTTATAAAGAAATCAGAAGCGGAGAGGGATACATGTGTGACACTATACCTACCAGCTTTAACGGAAAATGATTGTAGCTCAACTGGTTAATTTCATACTCCCTCATCACCTCCCGCGTGTCAGCTATTCGGGTCCCGTTGTCTGCGTGCACTTCTTTTTTTCTTCTTTACTTATTAAGGTGCAAAGCTAGTTCAGCTTTTGTTATACTAATAAATTTAGGTGTACACTAAACGGTATACGAATTAAGAGCAAACGGTAGTTCAATTTACGTTCTTCAGTTTTCGATCTTCTAATTGTTTGAGAAAGAAACTCCACTTAGACTTTAAATAATACGACAGATAAAGTTAGAATAAACATAAATAAAGAGAACAACAATAAAAGAAACAAATAAGCCAGTTAACAAAAGTTCTGATATACCATCTAGTTTTGTGCCAAATCAAGAAGAAAGAAAGCGGGGGGAAAAAATTGTCAACGTTTTGGCAAAATTCGAACCTGAATGGAGCATCTTGGAACTCGTGCCAACACCGCGCGTTAATCAAATACGCTAATGTGTAGCTATAACTTGATTCCTAAAATCTATAATGTTGGTATGCCGAAGGTGAGTCTGGGAGCGAAGTTTTTAGGTCAAAACTTAATTTGAGGGTTGCATAAAACCAGAGAATAAGGGACAGGTGAACCACCTTGTATAGAAGAATTGCTTTTTCACTCAAGCCGTGTGTAGGACAAGAGTTGGATAGGTAGAGTCAGACTGAAAAATCCAATACCACAGCCGAGATTTCAACCATGGATCAGGTTGCGCCGTGGCCGAGTGGTTAGACCACTCGCCTCTCACTTACAAGGCCTGGGTTCGATCCCAAGCGACCGCATGTGAGATTTATGGTGGGCAAAGCGGCGCTGGAGTGGATTTTCTCCGGGTTCTCCGGTTTCCCCCGCCACCGGTGCTCCATCTTCATTCATGTATCATCAGTGTCACCGCCTGCGGTGCCATAAGTAGTTAAAGCGGGCGTTAAACACTACGAAAAAAAAAACAGATCTCCCGATCTCTAGCTGGTTGCTCTGCCATGGCAACATGCCGGCATAGCATTGAATGGCGACTTACAATGCAAGTACTTTAGACCCAGGATTCATAGTATGGTAAAATATTATGGTCACTTTGTATGGAATAATTGTTTTTTCACGCAAGCCGTGTGTAGGGCAGAAGTTGGATAGGTAGAGTCAGACTGAAAAATCCAATGCCATAGCCGGGATTTGAACCACGGATTTCCCAAAGTCGCCATTGAGAGCACCTTGTGGTTCACCGGGAAAATATACGAGTCAGTTGGATGATTCAATGCTATGCTGGCATGTTGCCATGGTAGCTCAGTGGCAGAGATCGGGAGATCCGTGGTTCAAATCCCGGCTGTGGCATTGGATTCTTCAGTCTGACTCTACCTATCCAACACCCTGTATAGATTCTCGTTTTGCCACTAGCGGTGACTACCGTGCCTTCAGCTTTACCCTGCATGGGATATAGAAGCACTAAGTGTGCAGATCTGAGGGCAAGTTCCTTTAATATCATAAATGCAGGCTCACAATTTCATCTGCACGCGGACTTCACTGTCCCGATTATCTCGGCTTGGCTCGCTGCAAGCTCGTCTTATTAGGTTACGCGAGATGATACGGCGTTTACAACCACAAACAAACATTAAGCTACATTTTGGAGTTTGTAATTTGTTCGTAATTGTTTTTTTTAAAGCTTAAAGTTCGTTTAAGTTGTCAAATTCTAAGAGTTTGTTTAAATGGGTATTTAGAAATAGTATTCTTGTTATTAAATCGTTAACTATTGTCGTATTTATCAACACCGGTAATTTCTGCAGTTACAATTAAGTTTCTAAACCTGGAGGTAACTATTAATTTGAATAATGTTCGACTATTTATTTACCTTCGCATTTATTAACCTCGAGTTCCAAACGTTGTTTTCGTTTTAAATCACACCTCTTGAGTTTCTCATTTCAACACTGAAAACTCGTTTTTTCATCCCCGGCTGAGGCGGGGCATTTTTTTTTTTTACCAGAATTATCCCCCCTCTCGTAGAGTCCGGAAGTGTGAATAAGTAAATTAAGTTGCTTGACAAGTCAAAGTCCATTGAATTTAAAGGGGGCTGAGCAAAATATCTGATGTGTTCCATTCACATGATCTTCTCTATACCTCTGCAACAAATTATTATTAAAAATTATATTTACTTCATACTAATCGAGAAAAACTCAGCAGAAATAGTCCTATTACTTGCTTCCTTATAACTAGAAGCGAAATAAGGGAGAACTACTGGTTAAAGTGATAGTCAAAAGTTAGTTGCTATGTGTCTGAAATTCCCTTGTTTGTAGGAACAGGAATTGTTAAAATTCTGTATGAGAAAAGAACGTTTTTTAAAGCTGAAACCAAAAACGAGGGATATCTAAAAAACGATCAACTCCACGAAAAAAAAAGGTATGTAACATTAATTGTGTTTTAATGTGCTCTACATTTTTGTGTGTTACGTTTTTGCCCATCTCTTAGTTTAGCAGTTATTCAAAATTCCGTGAAATTCATCAAGAATAAAGCAGTCTTGAGAAGCTATTCCCAGAAAATTCAAGATATACATTTTATTTGTCAGATAAATATGTTTAATATTTGATATTTTAATCAAAATCGTTAGAGCAATTTTTAAGAAAATCAAAATTTTCGAAAAAATGTCCATGTAAATGGTAGTTGGGGATGGGGGATTTTCTTGAAAATATTCGTGACACATACACACAGATGGACAGACACACACACACACACACGGATGTTGTTCAAAAATGCTTTTTTTTTTGTATTCAGGGGGACCCAAATCATGTATTTCCGGTGAAATCTCGTTATATAATTTTTGGGTGCATTACAATATCTTATCTATAGACTATGCACATATTGCGTATAGAGAAAGTAAAAGGAAGGCGTATAAATTTTAAAATGTGTTGTCAATTAAAAGCTAAATTGAAACTGAAAAAAGTGATGCATGAATTATATTGCGTTTTGCTTAAATGGTAAACCGTAAGAGAGATACAAAAACATACCACACAAAAAATGTAGATCAGAACAAAACACTCAATTTATGTCTTATATATTGTTTTTGTGGTGATGATCATTTTTGAGACATTCCTTGCTTTTAATTTCAACTTTGAAAAGCTTATACTTTTCTCAACTTTTTCAACTTTTGTCCACACAAACAAAGGAACTTCCCTAACCTACGGTACTCCCTTATTTCCCTTCTACTTAAAAGGAAACAAGTAATAAGAGTATTTCAGCAATTTTTTTCTCAATTAGCATGAAGTAAATAGAATCATATGCTTTTTAACAATAATTTGTTACCGAGATGCAGAGAAAGTTGTGGAACTGGAACCTATCAGATTTTTTTTTTTTTTGTTCAAACTTTAAAAATGTCCAGATTTTATGATGTTATACTTTTAAATTTAAATTAGGAACTCGAATTGGCATATACGCCACCTTGCTTTATTTATTCATCTGCTAACACAATTCTAACTGCCAACAGATCTTGTGTTCACCTTAATCTTTTGGACAATGGTAATAGATAATAAAACCGTGAAGGTGAAGGCATTTTGCCTCTCCCTTCCACCGTCTATTTCAATAATACCTTTCTTTGGACACCCTCCAGAATGGCACAAAACATGTGTATTTCATTTGAAAAACTAGTACAGCTTAGAAGAATAAACCTTACTACAATGTACATAGTATTATATTCCTCCCAAAAATTCGAAACGAGATTTCACCGGAAATACCCTCTGAATCTAAAAAAATAATTTTCAGGTAAAGGTTCTTGTGTGTGTCTGCCAGTCTGTGTGTCTATAGACGGCAGAGCTAAAAAACTTAAAGACGGTTAAATACCAAATTTGGTATTTAAGTTTGTCTTCCAAGGACACGACACATTCTCTAATTAACCTTTACATTGAAAACTTTTCGAAAATGGCTCTAGCATTTTGACTAAAATGTTTTATGTTAAAGATATTTATCGGTCAAATAAAATGTTTATCTTGAATTTTCTGGGGATAGCCTTTAAAGACTACTTTATTCCAAGGTGAGTTTTACGGAATTTTGTATTACTGGCAAATGTAAGAAATAGAATGTTAAGCTCGTTAAGACACAATGTATGTTATATACATGTTTACTTTCTCTATACGTACTATGTACATAGTGTATAGAGAAGGTATTGCACTCCACCCAAAAATTACATACAGAGATTTCAGCGGAAATATCCAAAAAAGCATTTTCAGAAAAAGGTCCGTGTGTCTGTGAACACGATAGCTTAAAAACGAAAAGTTGGTAAAATACCAAACATGGTATTTAAGTTAAATATCTTACAGGCATGCGACACGAAAATCTTGAGAAAAATTTGCCCACCCCAAACTACCCTGCACATGGAACTTTTTTCGAATATTTTGATTTTCTCAAAAATGACTCTAACGATTTTGATTAAAATTTCGTACATTAAATATATTTACGTCACATAAAATATATATCTTGAATTTTCTGGGAATAGCCTCTGAAGAGTGCTTTATTCTGGATAAATTTTACGAAATTTTGCATAACTGCTAAACCGTAAGAGATGGACAAAAACATTGAATACAAAAATATAGAGCACTTTAAAACGCACAATTTATGTTATACACATTTTTTCGTGGAGTTGATCGTTTTTGAGATACTCCTTATTTTTGGTTTCAGCTTTAAACATTTCTGTCCATACAAAAAAAGAAACTTGAGTCACATAGCAACCAATCACGATAACCAATAGTACTCACTTATTTCCCTTCTACTTACAAGGAAGCAAGTAATAGGACTATTTGTGATGATTTTTTCTCGATTAGTATGAAATAAATAGAAGTATAAGTTTTTAACAATATTTTTTTGCAGAGATATAGAGAAAATCATGTGAATAGAACACATCCAATTTTTTTCGTGGAGTTTACGGTTTTCTATATATTCCTTGTTATTAGTTTAATTGTGAAGTACCTATACTTTTCTCAGACAGGAAGTTTCCGTTTTTCTTTTGCTCAACTCCTGGCCAAGCAATGACGTGATTTGCAATGACATTCGTATAATGACACTTTAGCATAGCACATTCCTTTAGTTCCCTTCTACCTATAAGGAACTAAGTAATAATAGTATCCTGTTAATGTTTATTTCTACTAGTATTGTGTAGAAAGAAGATTAATCTTTGTAAGAAGCTTGTTTATAGAGCAGCTAGAGAAAGTAATGAGAGTGTAACACGTCAAATGTTTTTCCTTGATTTCCATTATTATAAAATACATTTACTCTTGAAGTTTTCATCACTGAGTTTTGTTTACGCTTATAAACATGGAGAAAATATGTCTTTTTTTTATTTTCTGTAAACAACAGAATACTGAAGAGAATGTAAAACTGCAATTTTCCGTAACCACAAGCACTTTGTGGTGATGTGAATAACAAAGAACATAAGGTGATATAGAAGAGATGAAATCTCCAAACAGTGCTTGGTCTCTGATAGAGCGAATAGCTACGAGGGCTACCAAATAGGTTTCTCTTACTTGCTTAGTGGTATTCTGCAGTCATATGAAGCATCTAGAAACTAAGAATGTTCCATATTTGCTCCTGTATTGCAGTAGTAATATCAAACTTGTATAATTGGTTCCGTGGCCAACTTCAAACTTTTCAGTTCACAGTTCTACTGAATTCCGTAACATCGCAACACTCAAACGTCTCCATAGAGAGAGATTTCCCCTTCAGTTTTTGAAAACGCCCGTAATATAAGAAGCATCTCAAATGGGGGAAAGCCCCCTGCAGCTAGAACCGTCATCGATTCCACAACTTTTCCTCTGTTTTAATTTCGTTCTGAGGGAAGATTACTGCTACCTCCGTGCCAAGCTTTTTCTCTTTACAAATTAATGTTTCTGGCATTTTCCACCACACAGTTTTAAATGGTGTCCTTGCATTTCCACGTCTTAACTCTGCGTTGACGAGTTTTCTGCTTTCTGCGTAGCATGATTACATTTGTAAGGCGTCGTCATGCATTTTGAATTTCATGTTGGAAATAATGAAACTGTTGCTAGGTTTTAAAGGAAAAGACAGGCACGAACAGAGGGGGAGAGAGGGAAAGAAAGAGACAGAGGGGGTTGTGTATATGTTTCACAAATGAGAAAACGAGAGATAGTTGTCTCCTATGCTTTTTAGCTTTCGGACAATTCCTTTGAATCGGTTGGCAATTTAAGGAATTTTTTCCTTAAGGTGCATATATCCATAAAATTAAATTTTTCAGTAAAGCTGATTAAATTCCATCGACGTACTAGAAATATTTCATTTATTGCGAACCTAGAAATTCAAAATCATATGATATGAGATTGGTACAAATGGGATTGACTACATTCTATCTTACAGAGAGCGAAATGCCCTATCTAAAGTTCGACCCATTATCTCAGGAACTATTTACGAAAATGAGCTACATTTTTACTTTCTCTAGCTCCCATATATACAACGTACATAGGGATAGAGAAGTATTGTATTCCACCCAAAAATTCGATAACCAGATTTCACCGGAAATGCATGTTTTAGGACCCCCTATATCCATAAAAAGCATTTTCAGAAAAAGGTCCGTGTGTGTGTCCGTGTGTCTGTGAACACGATAACTCAAAAACAAATAGTAGTTAAAATACCAAACTTGGTATTTAAGTTTAGTATCTTACAGGCATGCGACACGAAAATTTTGAGAAAAATCCCCCCACCCCAAATTACCCTTTACATGATTTTCTTAAAAATGGCTCTAACAATTTTGATTAAAATGTCGTGTATTAAAGATATTTACCTGACAAATAAAATGTATATCTTGAATTTTGTGGGAATAGCTTCTGAAGACCTGTTTATTCTGGATGAAGTTTTCTTAATTTGGCATAACTAATAAACCGTAAGAGATAGACAAAAACTTGCTATACAAAAAGTGTTGGTTTTTTTTAAAATACAGGTTATGTCATATACATTTTTCTCGTGAAGCTTACCGTTTTCGAGGTACCCATTGTTAATAGTTTCAGTTGTGAAAGGCTTATACTTTTCTCAGACGGGAGTGTCCGTTTTTCTTTTGTTCTACTCCTGGCCAAGAAAAGAAGCGATTTGTAAAGACAATCGCGTAACGACAGCTTTTAAAACATTTGACTATTGGTTTAGCGTAGTGTGTTCCCTTATTTTCTTCCTACTTATACGGAACTAAGTAATAAGAACATTGTTGTAATGCAAGGTGCAGAAATATGAATTTTCTTATGTAAGAAGTTTGTAGAACAGCTAGAGAAAGGTATGTGAGTGTAACAGATCAGATTTTTCAAAGTACGTTCAGCACTAACTTTACAGCTGATTGACGGAAATGGAATACTTCGGTTCATTATAAGAAAATCTATGATTTTTTTTTAAAATAAAGATCCTACAATTTTATTAAAAACTAATGATTTTTAAATGTAAAAAAATAATTTATCCATATGTATAAAAACTTTATCGTTAAAATAAAGCCTATTTTGTTGCAAATGTTTTGTAAAACTTTCAACCCCTTGTGTCAATTGGTTTCTGAGGTAATGGGGCATTTGATAGAAAATTTTAATTTTTCAGAAGTTGCTCTTCAATATAAAATTAAAGTAAAAGTGTAATGCCAATGTTGTCAGTAGCTAAATTAATACTTTTCTATAAAAATAAAAATAAATAAGTTTTTTAACACTAATATTTACAAAGTTATTAATGTTCTACCAAGTTAATGTACTAAAATGTTCTAAAAAACTATTACACAGGATTATTTTTATCAATATTTTAAAACTATTTACAATTATTGCAGTTCTATGAAAGTTATAACAAACTAAGCGAAAGATTATATATATTCATATGCAATTAAAACATTAGAATAAAAAAAATTTCGAAAATCCCATTTCGATTCCTCTTAGTCACAAACCACTAGAGGTGGTTAAAACCCATGCCACTCTCGCTCGTTACTCGTGGGCCACGCCACTCTGTGTGTGGCAACGAGATCACTATTGATAACTAATACTCGAGTATTCTCGCAACTACAGGCGAAGCAGGTTGACGTATGTTCCGTAGTATAAGCTGGTTAGGTTTTAACCTATTTTTCCCTTGTAAGTAAGCTAGAACGTTTCAAAGTACTTTTATGTTTAAAGCCATTGGGGTGCTTGTGTGTGAATCTTATTCAACCTAAAAAGAACTAAAAATCGATAAACTTAATTTGTTTATCTTTAAATCGGTAGGAAATATATCAATTTGTTTACAATTCATTTGAATTACTAGTTTTGTTTAACGATTCCTTTAGTTTTGTTTCACTATACATGTGTGGTTAGGTAGGGCAAGAATTTATGACTATTTTTATCTTGGTGTAGTATTTACGTGATGAATTATGCGCCAATGACGTCTTGCTATGTTGAAATACAGTTTCCTGCTTGTGGGAATATATTAAAAAATCTAATGTGTTCCATTCACATGACTTTCTCTATATTTCTGTAAATTATTATTGTTAATAAGCTTATCTTGTATTTATTTCATGTTAATCGAGAAAAATTAGCAGAAATAGTCTTATTTCTTGCTTTTATTGTAACTAGAAGCGAAATAAGGGAGTACCATAGGTTAAAGTGAAAGCCAAAAGTTGGTTGCTATGTGACTGATGTTCCTTTGTTTGTATGGACAGGAGTTGACAAATTCCTGTATGAGAAAAGTAAGTTTGTCAAAGCTGAAACCAAGAAAAAGGAATATCTCAAAAACGATCAACTCCACGAAAAAATAAATTGTGTGTTTTAACGTGCTCTACATTTTTTGTGGGTTAAGTTTTTGCCCATCTCTTACGGTTTAGTAGTTATGAAAAATTCATCCAGAATAAAGTAGTCTTCAGAGGCTATTCCCAGAAAATTCAAAATATACATTTTATTTGCCAGGTAAATAGCTTTAATATACGATATTTTAATCAAAATCGTTAGAATCATTTTTTAGAAAATCAAACTTTTCGAAAATAGTTCCATGTAAAGGGTAGTTTGGGGTGGGGGAATTTTTCTCAAAATCTTCGTGTCGCATTCCTGGAAGATACTAAACTTAAATACCAAGTTTGGTACTTTACCGAATTTTCGTTTTTGAGTTATCGTGTTCACAGCCATGGACACACACACACACACACACAAACACACACACGGACCTGTTTCTGAAAATACTTTTTTTGGATACAGGAGACCCTAAAATATATATTTCCGGTGAAATCTCGGTATCGAATTTTTTGGTGGACTGCAACAGATTCTCTATACACTATGTACATAGTGCGTATAGAGAAAGTAAAAATCTGATGTGTACCACTCACATGACTTTCTCCATATCCCTGCAACAAATAATTCTTAAAAAGCTTATACTTCTATTAACTTTATGCTAATCAGAAAAAATTAGCAGAAATAGTCTTATTACTCGCTTTCTTGTAAGTAGAAGCGAAATAAGGGACAACCGTAGGTTAAAGTGATAGTCAAAAGCTGGTTGCTATGTCAATGAAGTTCCTTTGTTTATATGGATAGGAGTTGACAAGTTCCTGTATGAGAAAGGTATACGTTTTTCATAGCAGAAACCAAAAATAAGGAATGTCACAAAAACGACGAACTCCACGAAAAAAATGTATATAACATAAATTGTGTGTTTTAAAGTGCTCTATATTTTTTGTGCAGTAAGTTTTTGCCCATCTCTTACGGTTTAGCAGTCATTCAAAATTTAGTAAAATTCATCCAGAATAAACTACTCTTCAGAGGCTATTCCCAGAAAATTTAAGATAAACATTTCATTTGTCAGGTAAATCTGTTTAATATCCGAAATTTTAATCAAAATCGTTTGAGAGCCATTTTTGAGAAAATCAAAATTTTCGAAAAAAGTTCCATGTAAAGGGTAGTTGGGAGTGGGGGAATTTTTCTCAAAATCTTTCTGTCGCACCCCTGGAAAATACTAAACTTAAATACCAAGTTTTGTACTTTACCGACTTTTCGTTTTTGAGTTATCGTGTTCACAGACACACGGACACACGGACACATACACACACACATACACGGACCTTTTTGTGAAAATGCTTTTTTTGGATATTGGGGACCCTAAAACATATATTTCCGGTGAAATCTTGGTATCGAATTTTTGGTGGAGTGCAATACTTTCTCTATACACTATGTACATAGTGCGTATGGAAACACTATGTACATAGTGCGTATGGAGAAAGTAAAAAAGCAACAGAAATTTTGAAAATGTATATGTTTCTTACAGCAGCAGTGCTAACATATAAGCTTGGTTTTACTTGAGTGATGTATTTTAAAAGTACATACTAAATTGTTTAGTTAAAATGTTTTATCACAAATATACTGTGTAATAAATTTTTTTAAATTACAATACATATAAATAGCGTGCTTCTTTGAATTAAAATAGTTTTCATATTTTTATTTGTATTACGTTATAAACGGCGTTTGTTGTCATCTTTCTTAAATATGAAAGAAAATTGTTATGTTTAAAAGCCTAAAACAAAGCTAAAAAAATTGCTAAAAAAATCCATAGAGGATAATAGAAGGCTAAAACGGTATTTTATAAAAAGCTAAAAATCTGGGCGTTAGTAATAACGCAAGATCATAATCGTTTAACTGTACATATATCCAGGCGCGTTCACAGTAAATGGTTTGAATCAGCGATATTGATGTTTAAAGACATAACTTAAAGTTGTATTGCTATGTATACAACTTTACTTATACTCAAATAAACGTGTTCAGATTACAATCGAAGATAGTATTACTTCTTGAAACATAAACGTCTTAGGAGTAATAAAATAAATACACTCTTATTTATAATAAGAGTGGAGACCATGTACATGTATCTGCTGATTCCACATTTCATTTTTAACCTTTCCCTTGCGTGTGTGGTTCTCAGTCTTACTATTAACGAAACTTATGAGACTTGCGAATAATCAAGAATCTCGTGCGCTCCTTGGTTAAGCTCTCTCCTGCCAGCTATGCGTTCACTTCCTTCTACTGGCTGTGGGATGCCGCGCTGCCTGTAACGTGAACTAACATAGAAATTCTCGGGTTTTATATCTAGTTGGAGCCTGGGACTTTTTAGGTGAACGTGATTTTCTTTATTATGCAGTGGAAATCCAACTGGAAAGGCTCCATTTAGGCTCTCACAAATTGTAACGAAAGGAAGAAAAGTTATTCTACAATAAGTTAAAAATCTAATGTGTTGCAATCTTATGATCTTCCCACTCACACTTTCATAAACTACTCTCTCAAACCTGTTTAGGAGAATACAGTATGTGTTAATCAAATATTTTAAGAGGGGATTGCTTTGTAATGAGCCTAAAATTTAATATCTTGGCATGGACAAGATAAAGGAGAGATTTTTCCATTTGAAAAACTTATACATATTTTAAAATTCATACCTATAAGGATTATCCAGGAAATGATTCACTCCACAAACAATTTGATAGAAATAGTGTGGTTTGGCTATATCTACAACTTAGTGTAGTAAGATTTTAGCAATATTTTAGGTTCGTCACTTATGAAATAGTAATTCTAAATAAAGAGCGCTTCAAAGACTATTTCCAGAGAATTTAATATGTACGTTTAATTTTTAGTGAAAATATGTAAAAAAGAAATGGACCTTATTCGTTTGCCCAATTTGCAAAGGTCATAATTCTATAAAAAAAAAAAAAAAAAAGGATTTCATGTAAAGTAGAGTCGTTTTAAGTTTTAAATGGACTGGACTTAAATGTCAATTTTGTTACTTATTTTGGAGCTTAAGGGTAACAATTTTAATCCTGGATACTTTACCAGCTCTTTACACAACTAAATCTTATTTTTCCTACCATGTGCCATTTCGGGGTATTGAGACAATATAGGCCCTCAAAACATATAAGTCAAAAATATATATACTTGACAACATTTTGGCACTGGAACAGCTAAAAAGGCCTAACTCGAGAAGAAGAATAAGAAGAAAATAAACTAGCTGTTTACAATTAGTAAATTATTTACTTATTATTAATTTTTTAGTTAGAGGAGAGGCTCAAAACACTTTTGCTCTCTCCAAACCTTAAGTTTTGAGTGAATTACAATTCCCCCACCCCGCTTATTATACGACTAGATAAAGTAAAAATTTGGCATCGGATTAAGCTAGATTAATGGGGAAGGATACTTCAATTACCTCTTACCTAATTAGCAACATCAAGTCACCAGAAAAGAGAATCAGTATAGATTGCGTATCATAATAATTATAAGGCGCTTTACACAAATGACCACTTATTCTCTTTAACCACATTATACTGGATATATTCAAGACACTTGTAAAATATACGACTACAATAAATTATAAAAAAACAAACATCTCCAAATTCTATTGAAGAATTAAGTTACCAATAGAACAACCTATTGCTTCCATCAATTGTTTTACGCGCTGATTATTTTTGTTTTAGTATTGATTAATACATTATTTCACAGAAGATAATTAATACAAAACGCAATTTATGGATCCAGAAATAAATAAAAATTCTTTATTTAACGCAATGAAATTACAAATGTGCTTAGAGATGTAGGCATTAATTTCTATGTTTATTCTAAATAGCATTGCCTGCTCTGACCTGCTTTTAGGGAAATTAGGAAAGGAGGAGAAACTGTATATAATAAGTTACAGGCAGATTATTAATATGTATTCTGGCTAATATTCATTATTTATGATCACAATCTTAGCTGCTCTCTCTTCTTTAAGTCTCAACACTTTGGAGTGCATCAGATATGATAGTACCTAACGGTAAGGAAAGTAAATTAATGTCCCCCCCCTCTTTATTGATTCGCCAACTCACTGACAGAATATTAAATGCATCTTTCATCTCTGCTTCAAGTCCTCTGGTCAAATATGCATTAGATGCGATGTTGTGATCTTTGCCGTGTTTAAGCTTAAGACAATTATAATTAGAGACTGAAAATATTGAGTAGGAGTTTAGTTGCAACTTTTATCGGAATGAAAGCTCTTCGTGATAATATCACGATAGTGAAGTAAAATCAGATTTTATTTCAGTATTTATTTAACTGGGAGGGTACTGTAAATATGTTTTAGGATCAACTTATCCAAAAAAAGTATTTTCAGAAAAAGGTCCGTGTGTGTCCGTGTGTCAGTGTGTCTGTGTGTCACTATAACTCAAAAATGAAAAGTCGGTAAAATACCAAACGTGGTATTTAAGTTTAGAATCTTCCACGGATGCTACACGAAGATTTTGAGAAAAATTTCCCACCCCAAACTACCCTTTACATGGAGCTTTTTTCGAAAATGTTGATTTTCTAAAAACTAGCTGTAACGATTTTGATTAAAATGTCGTATGTTAAAGATATTTTCCCGACAGATAAAATATATATTTTGAATTTTCTGGGACTAGCCTCTGAAGACTGCTTTATTCTGAGTGAATTTTCCGGAATTTCGTATAACTGCTAAACCGTAAGAGATAGACAAAAACTTACCAAACAAAAAATGTAGAGCACATTAAAAAACACAATTTATGCTGTATATATTTTTTTTTCTTGGAGTTGGTCGTTTTTGAGATATTCCTTGTTTCTGTTTTCAGGGTCAAAAATCTTAACTTTTCTCATACAGGAATTTGTCAACTCATGTCCATACAAGCAAAGGAACCAGCTTTTGACTATCGCTTTAATCTATGCTACTCCCTTATTTGCTTTCTACTTTCAAGGAAGAAAGTAATAAGACCATTTCTGCTAATTTTTCTAGATAAGCATGAAGTAATTAGAAGCATAATCGTTTTAAGAATAATTTATTGCAGGGATATAGAGAAAGTCAAGTGAATGGAACATATCAGAATTTATTAACTGGGAGGGTACTGTAAATTCATGATAACCGTGACAATAATCGGTTGTTGTCGTAACTGATTACAATTAATTTGCTTGTTACTTATTTCAACTAAATAAGGATAATTATTTAGTTAAACCTGTTACAGCTTTCTACCTTCGTTGATATGCAAACGGGTTTGATGACTCTCGAATGAACCTTCTCCTCTTATGACTCTGTTGGCAGCATTGAATGGAAAAGGAAATTGCGTTGTATTTATGGAAGCTCTTTAACAGTTGTGTTTCTCAGCGTGAAAGACCGCTTAATTATGGTCTGAGGCCTCTCTATCAGACTTAGTTATTTTACGTGCCGCAAATCTGCGACACGGGACCAAAGGCTTTACTTCGCTTCTGAAGGAAGCCATTCTAAGAACTTTTACACCCAAAAAATCTATTGTCCTCCGCCGGGTTTGAACCCGCGACCTTGGGTATGTGAAGTTAGCATAGTAACCATTACACCATGGAGGGCAATCATTATTGAATAGGTAATTGAATTAAGATTCATTTAGATTAATAACTTTGGTACACAATGTATATATTGTGGTATCTACATACATGGTAGAAGGTGAATGATGGACGATGTGATGATTGCATTTCTCTATCCGACTTGTACAATGTACATAGTGCACAAAGAAGATATTGTAATCCACCCAAAAGTTCGATGTTAAGATTCCACCAAAAATATATGCTTTTTTTTGGGTTCCCTGAATCCGAAAAAAACAGTTTTATAAAAAGATCCGTGGTGTGGGCAGCATATCTAAAAAACGACAAGATTGTTAAATACCAGATTTGGTATTTAGGTTTGGTATCTTCCAGGGAAGGTAAAGAAGATTTTCAAGAAAATCCCCATACCACAAACTACCCTTTAATGGAGACAATTTCAAAATTTCTAAAAGATGGCTCCAAGGATTTTGATTAAAATCCCGTATATTAATGATATTTACTGCCCAAATAAAATTTATTTATTGAATTTTCTGGGAATAACCTCTGAAGATCTCTTTATTCTGGATGGATTATGCCGAATTTTACTTAACTGCTAAACCGTAAAGATAGAAGCAAACTTAGTACAAAAAAAAATGTAAATCTCGTCAAAGCATACAATTTATATCCTTTTCGTTTTTGTTGTAGAGGTAGCCGTTTTCGAAATATTCCTTGTTATTGGTTTCAATTTGGAAGTAGTTAGACTTTTCTCCGACAGCAAGTGTCCGTTTTTCTTTTGTTTTATTCCTGGCCAAGTAAAGAAGCGATTTGCAATGACAATCGCATAACGACAGCTACTAAAACATCTGACTATCTCTTTAGTATAGTGCATTACTTTAGTTTCCTTCCTTTTATAAAGAACTAAGTAATACAAACATTCTGCTAATGTTTATCTTGATTATCATGTTGTAGAAAGAAGAGTAATTACAAGAAGTTTGTTTTTGAGTAGCTAGAGAAAGTAGTGTGAGTGAAGCACATGACATTTCTCGCTATTTTCAAAGTCTGTCGATGAAAAAATCCAGGTTGTTTTAGAATGGGTGTCAATCCCGACTCAGGCGTTCGGTTGTTTACGTAACAGATCACATGGACGACCTTGCTCTACCCTTTGTCCTGCCCGACTACAGGTGGTGTAATGTATATGAATACAACAGAGGCATAGCTCTGGGCCCTTCTAAACGCATTAGACCATGAAGTTTGTACTTAATTTATGATAACCCTTTTAATAAGCAGACAAAATGAGATACACTTATGGTTATACCTATTGTTGTCGGCTAAATATTAAATTATTTTCACTTATTCACTTCACATATGTATATGTGACACGATTTGCGCAATTTGTTCCTGTTTGTTACTTTTTCTTTTGCTTAAAATATAATATATTACATCTAATTACACACGATAAATTCTTACACTAAATTACAACTAAATCCCCCCACCTTTATCAAGTAAATAATACTTTATTTTTTACGGAAGTTCCCAGCTTCATACGCCGTTTCAGTTCCCGATCCCACCCCTCTAATTACATTTCTTAAACATGTTACATTTATATTAACATTTTTGTATAAATAAAAGATAATTAAAATAACAAAGTAGAAATAAAATAGTTTCCCAAGCATGCATCAATTTGTTACAAGTAAAGAATATTAAGGAACTTGGGTCTTTCGTTTGAATGCTGCTTTTTCTGAGCGTTCACTAACAAATCATCAAAGTTTTAGCATTCAGATATATAATCTTAATTTATTAACCATTTTGATCATAAAATAAAACTATTCTCACTCGCCCTTAAAAAGAATTGCATTACATATAAATGGTAGAATTAGAAAAACCAGGAAAAAGTGGAGTGAGTCCAGTGAGTGTATTCAAATTTTGGTATAAGTGAAGAACAAAGATCAGAATCTTCTAAAAAGTTTATGAAACTGCTCAAGATAATTGAGGGCAGAAAAGCTGTTGGGGCAGTTATAGGGAGTCTTGACAAAAATAGGGATGGAAGGCATATAGAGGAAGGGAGCAGAAAATGATAAACGGTTCTGTAAGTCACTAAGACATGAGAAAGAGGAAATATGTGGTGAACTACAAAATAAAAAGTCGCTTTGTTTATACCGTAAAATAAATGATAGTCAAGAGGGAGGGATATGTAGACAGATCCAAACAAGAGAGGGAAGGATTAGTGTGAATGAGAACATGAGCATTAGTTTAGAAAGGAATGATAGGCAATGAATTAAAACGCTATGCTTTACACTAGATGAGAGACAGTATTGTTCACAGTTTAAGTGAATAGAGGTAAGAAATAAAATTGTAGGAAAAACATTTGAGATCAAAAATGGGTTGGTATGCCAGGAGAGATGGTAGCAATTAAGCTGTTGAACGACTGGGAAAAGAGAGAAATTAAAGAAATAGGGCAAAATTGATTTAGATAAAGAGAAATGGATAAGTGGATAAGAAAAAAATAATATATATATGTAGTGCCTAAGTAGTTCTCAAACCTAATTGTATATACTAATATTATAGTTTAAGCAAAAATACTTGATTTTGTAAACATTTAAAATGTAACCTAAGTATAATAATAATAATAATAATAATTATTATTATTATAATCATACAAAGAAACACAAAGATAGTAATTAAAATAAATAAAATAATGATTAAAATGATAATTATAATGATTAAAACAATGATTATAATAATTAAAATAATAACTATAATTACAAAAATTAAAATAATAATATTATAATATAATAGCAGTAATAGTATCAATAGCAACAAGAACAAGAACAAAAACAGGAATTGGTGGTGGTAGTTGTAATTATTTCCACAAACGCGATGTTATCCCTCAACTGTTTTAAATATTTATGTGAACATTGTTTAGTGTGAGAGGAACTATTTGTTGGTATCCTTTCGTGAATATCACAACAAAGCTGTGCACACAATTAAACAGCCTAAATTCGATTCATTGTATACATTGATTGAAATGATATTACGGATTTGAAGGAAATTGAATTGATAGTTTCGAATGAGAGAGAGAGAGAGAGAGAGAGAGAGAGAGAGAGAGAGACTACAGTATGATTGCCCGTTGTCCCCTATTATGTTAGCTAGAAACATACGTGAATTTTACCTTTATTTAAAGAAATTAAAATTAAACTAATATATCGAAAATCCATATATTTGAATTAAATAAATTATCATAAATATATGGAGTAAGACATTGAAGACAATCATTGGCACCTCTACTTATGCGTCTACGCATAATAAAAGAGGGAGCAAACGTATTTATACAGTGAGGATACTTATGTATACTCAGAACAACCAACTTTACAGCTGCTGTTAACTTATATATTTAAATTATTAACTTTCGGCATCTACATTCTTGTAGCCTACATGTAACATTCAAGCTTATTTTTGTACACAGCGATTTATTTACATGAATTTCTAGGCATGCCTTTTCAAGAAATTGTTTCAAAAACAGCATTGGGTCTTCTTGCACACATTTTATCTTTGACAGAACTCCAGATTATTTGTTAAATTGATTTGCTTTTTTTTTTTTCACACAAGCCGTGCGTAGGACAGGAATTGGATAGGTAGAGTCAGACTGAAAAATGCAATGTCATAGCCGGGATTTGAAACACAGCCGGTTGCTCTACCACTGTGCCACCATAGCAACATGCCGGCACAGCATTAAACTTCTCAACTGACTCGCATGTTTTCCCGGTAAACCACAAGGGGATCTCATAATTATTTTGAGATGACAACCCCAAGGTTGACTTCCAATGTTTAAGTTGCGAGTCAGTTGAGACATTAAATACTATGCCGGAAAGTTGCCATGGTAGCTCAGTGCAACCGGCTAGATACCGGGAAATCCGTGGTTCAAGTCCCGGCTATGGCATTGAATTTTTCAGTTTAACTCTACCTATCCAATTTATTTTATTCTTAGCAATTGCAACACAAGAACGAATAAGAAGAAACAAAATAAAACGAAAGACAAATTGAGCAAGACTGGAATACCTAATAGCGAAAACAGCAGCAATAAACATCAAATTATTCATCTCAATAACCAAATTCTTCAGCCTCTCTATATAGCACTAGCTAAATATTAATATTTTGAATATAATTAAAAACCAGATCTTTATGGATTATCAGCCGAATATATCTACTCATTTAGGCTTTTTGGATTTCGTCAGAAATGGTATGATAAAGGTTCCTTTACATGGAGTGGCATGACCGCGTTCAATAACCATCAACGCTACACATTTTAAATTTCCGTTTTCTCAATGTTTTAATATACAGTAGCTTACTTATTCATTTGTTCCTTCGAAATATTTTCTGAAATGCACTAAATGTACAAAGATTGCTGCTACTTCCTCACCTGTTTTACTTTCTCTACGCGTACTATGTACATAGTTTATAGAGAAGGTTTTGTATTGCAATAAATCGATACAGAAATATTACCTTAATTACATGTTTTAGGGTCCCCTGTATCCAAAATAATATTTTTGGAAAAAGGACCGTGTTTGTATATGTGTGTATCCCTGTGTTTGTGAACAAGATAACTTTAAAACGAAAAGTGTGTAAAATACTAAAATTACAGAGATGCGACAGGAAGATTTTGAGGAAAATCCGCCAACCCCAATCTATCCTTTACATGGAAAAAATTTCGAAAACTGCGTTTTATTTAAAAATGGCTGTAACGATTTTGACTAAAATACCATATATTAAAGATATATGTGTATATATATGACAAATAAAATGTTTATTTGGAATTTTCTGGAAATAACCTCATAAGGTTTCTTCATTTGCAGAATTTGACGTAACTGTAAACCGTTAAATTTAGGCAGAAACTATAAAACAAAAAATGTAGATTACGCTAAAACATACAATTTATGTCATCTACGTTTTTATCGTTGAATTGACCATTTCTAAGATATTCAGATGTAAAATACTTAAACTTTTCTCACACGGACAGTTGTAAACCCCTGGCCCCGTATAGAAACGGATTTCAACCACGTGACAACCAGATTTTAAGAGATTTGACATTAGTTTTAGATTAGTGTATTCCCTTATTTTCCTTCTACTTACAAGGAAGCAGGTAACTAAGAAACATGTTTGCTAATGTTTATCTTGATTATATAAAGTAGATAGAAGAACAAGGTTTTTAACAATAATTTGTTATAGTGATGTAGAGAAAGTCATGTGAATTATCTCTCTCCCAGTTTGCAATATATAATATTATGCTTGTTCTTTGTACGCGATAAACAATTGCTACAAATGCCTACGTGTGTCTATTTACTTCGATACTTTCAGGAATATACCTCTTTGTAAATAAGTTTGAATTGCCTATTTAAAATATGAAATTATTTACATTACGACGAAAATCTTTAGTGCACCAGGTTGTAAAGCCTATGCTGAAACGTGGAGATTGCTCCGACATCTCAGTTGTATAACGCCGAAAACAATAATTACATACATAATACATTTCGATTGGGTACACTGGAATCTGCAGGTATTATTAAATTCCAATGCGCAGAGTAGAGCTACGCTATATTAGTTGTTTCTATGGTAATGACATTGATTAGTTATTCCGTACCTTTGGTCTTGGCTACAGCAACGTATTACGGACTTGCAATATATTAACCGTTTCCATAGTAATCACCACAACGCTAGTCCGTAATTTTCTCTCTCATTAACATGGCAACACTACATATTGTACTACAAATATGCTTTCATCTATAATTCTCTTAAGCTGCAGTGATAATTTCTCCTTACTTAAAATTTGCAGCATAGTTTCACAAGATGACGAAGTCCAGATCAATAAGTCGAGTACTTCTTGAGATCTCTTTTAAGGACAGTGGGACGTGTGGAACGCACAATACTTGTGTTAAACTTCGCACTTTTCAAAAATAAAAATGCTTGAGTTTGCTATATCACAGGACAATTAAATTCATACCATGTAACAAGCAAATATTTCTTAACATGTTGATAATGTATAGTATGTAATATAAATTCATACTTTTTCTCAAAAGCTTTCCAAACTTACCTCAACAAACATTTTCAAAACACATATTACTATTTTTTCATAGAAAATCCAATTTTATATAAGAGATAAAACACTTAAAGGTGCATAAAATTAGTGGAAAGATATTTTGAAATACTACATTTTGAATTTTTAAAAATTTAAAAACTCTGAATTTTAAGGGAAAGAATATTTTTATCAACTTCAATAATTTTTGTCTATATATTTCAACATATAAACATTCTAAACTGCTCATTTATGCAACACTAAGTGTTTTATCTCTCCTAAAAATTGGATTTTCTGTGAAAAAAATTTTGCTCGCTATGTGCACCTAATTAATAATAAGTGTTTTGAAAATTTCGTTTCTTGACGTCATTTTAGAAACCTTCTGAGAAAAAGGATGAATTTATATTGCATACTTTACATTATGAACATGTTAAGAAATAGTTGCGTGTGACGTAGTATGAATTTCATTGTCCTGTGACGAAGCAAACCCATGAATTTTTATTTTTCAAAAGTGCATAGTTAAATAGAAGTATTGTGCTTTCCACACGTCCCACGTTGCAAGAGTTTGGACCCATCTTATTTAATGTAAGCATTCACATAGAAACACGCAAGACGCAACGCAATGCAAGAGTTTTCAGACTCCAAACTTTATCCTTGCGTTGCATGCAAAGAGGAGGCATTCTGCTCCTTTATGCATTGCCTATGAATTCAAAATGAAACGATCGCACTGCAAGGTTTTGCAGGGCCTGCTGTACATGCATGCACTTCTATTTAGCCGTGCAGCGCCATCTCTAATTTCGCTCAAGAGCAAATCCTTTGATTTAATCGTCGTAACTTTAATCTGTGTCTATATCTTTTGGTTCTGATAAATCGAAGACCAGAGAGATAATTCTTTGTTTATTAAATATGTAGCTTTATCACTTTATGAAGTCTCTATGCTTGTACTATTTTCAATAATTTTGAATGAGTAATTATTGTGAAGTCGCTGCGTCAGTGATTAGTATGTAATTTTATGACACATTTATTTGTGAAAGATTGAGTGAATTTTCTTATATGGTATTGTTGCTTATGTTATTCAGTTTGTAACTTGCGGAGCGCTTGGAAGATATTCGCATGTAACTTACAGATCTAGAAACCCGTGCCAACCTCTTGTTTTGCGCTTACGACTGCATTGCGTTGCGTCTGCGCTTATGCTACGTTACGTCGCAGTACAGGGTGCGTACATGGTACAGGGATTTACTTGATGTAAAGAACATGCTATTAACTCTACTATACTATACATCTTTTGTAACTAAAATCTTTCGGACAATGACTTTCTCGATTCCCCGGAGAAAATTAACTATCTCGTGGAAAATTATATCGGATCTATTCTCCGACGTAATGTTACTACGAAATACAAATTATTTCATCACCTTAATCTTCCTGTTTTATGAGGACATTTTATCCCTCAGACTTAGTCTCTCGATGACCTCCTTCCCCGACGAAGTCAGGAGGAGAAGTGTAAAAAGCATAGATAACTATAAACGAATAGATGGTTAACTCAATGTTAAAAAATTGGTCTCGCATTCCACTTCCGGCGATCGACGCGACTCCAAGTGTTCTCACACGGCAGGGCACAGAAACTTAATCGACTACGGTAGCTCAATCACCAAAGTAGCATCCTGCCCCGTCCACTCACCAAACCATCCACTCACCAAATCATCCACTCCAGGATTTCGATCAGTTTTCTCGAGTTTACAGCTAAATCAGAAATCTTTGGAGCGGTTGTAGCTTTTTCTCAAGAAATCTGTGTACCGCTCTAAAGCTTCTGATCTGACTGTAACCTCGAGAAAAACTTTATATGTCGTTATTATTGCTTACTTGAGAATTCTAGGTTTGTTTTCCGGTTGCCTTTTTGCTTGATTTAATCGTCCTGGGGAATTTTATGGACACATCTCAGAAACACGTGGTGCTAACTACTTGAATCTACTTCTGCTAATGACTTCATCAACTGAATTTCTAGTTTGACAGAACTATACAATATTACGCTAAAGCTATGCATGACAAAAACCAAGGGAAAATGATACAACTTTAGAAATTGGCTGTCCCCAAGGTCGAGTGGTCAGCGAGCTGACTCCTCACCCAGAAGTCCCAGGTTCGATTCCCGGCTGAGGCGGGCAATTTTTCTCTAACCGAAATCATTTCCTATCCCCAGATTCTGAAAGTATGTGTTGTTTTTTTTTAAGAAAATAAAATATTTAAAAAAAATCCAACGTTGATGAACGAGTTGTTTCATAAGTTAAACCCCCGATATCACCATAGACGTTAAATGGGGCTACACAAGAAAAATAAATTTAGGAATTACAGATATCATGCAAAATATAGCAAGAATGGAATATAAATTACCTGCTCACAGCACAAATAACATCAAACGAACAGTTTAAAGGTAAAATAAAATCGATACAGCCACTTGTGGTTTACATCTGTATATATATATTTATTTTAATAAAATACATTTAAATAGTGACTATTATGAATCATACACTATCATTTTATCATTTGGATTGGAAAATTTAAGGTGTCTGTAAATTTAATTTGGAAAAGCTTTGTTTATGTTGGGTGCTTTGTCAATTCCTAGCTTCAATATAAAACTATCACATTAACTAGTGAAATGATTATGGTGTGAAATTTTAATCAATCATTAGCAACTTTTGCTAAATACAAAGTAAAACCACTATACATTTATAAACCATAAATTGGTATTCATTTTACTAGAATTTTTGCAATAATATAGCTACAATTAAAAATATATTTATTAGCACACTTAGCACATTAATAGGCATGTTACATATTAGTACATGATTTGTAAACGGAAATATTAATATTCAGGACAAATTTTATTACTTCTTCTGTTGCATTTGTAGCAATTATTTTCAGTATTGAAGTGTGAAGCTCTAGAAAAAAGATAACTCATATTTGAAATGTCTAAGCATTCCTCAGAAGGGTATGAACTTGTAAGGCAAATAATTGGGTCACTGAACGGGCTGAACTAAATCTATAACAAGCTAAGCAGCCACACAAAAAATATTTTAGGCTGAGGTGATTAGTGTGTTAAAATAACAAAGAGGTACTCACAACCAAAGTTAAAAAGAGTATGAAGTACCAAACCTCATACAAGTAATAACTAAATAACTACAGAAAAACTACAAGAATATGGAAATGAAGGTAGAAAATAAACATTTATGAAAATACTACACATTAAGAAGTACTAGTTCTTCTGAACTATTCGTTTTCTGACATTAGTCAGTAATTTTTCTTGATTTTATTAAACATTAAGTGCTAATGTCAATATTTCTTGAAAATCTTTGGTGCTGAAATCAAAATTGCAAATGTATGGAAAAAATTAAACCACATAAAGTTTCACACTATCAGTTCTGTTTTGATTAAATGCAAATTGAACATTGCATTGATAAGGCTCCAAAGAACCATTAAAGAGAAAAAGTTATGTGCTAAACTTAGCATTCATTTTTCATAATGAAAATTATGCATCAGATTAATGGCATACAGCACATAGAACCTGAAAAATTAATCATATAATCTTTAAATATATAAACAGGATAATAATTCAATATTTTCTAAGCAACATGTAAAGGGTTTTAATTAGGTAAAATTCGGTTTCTTCCTTGGATTTTAAAGCTATACGAATTTGAAACAGTTATCATATTATTACAGACAATAATTTAATAACAATTAATACATATATTCAATGTATTATTTAGATATGTATCTCTTTATTCTCTGTATTCTTACAAATAAGGCTATCAAAAATAAACAATATATGAAATAAATGTAACTATTGGTCCTCAATGCTAGATCTTGCTCATGTTTTTGCATATATACTTCACTGGTCTTCTTTTTTATACCCTAGGAAATAGTTCCAAATTGTATTAATTTTTAAAACTGTACAGTTTAAAATCAGTCTGATTTTCCGACAAAAATACGAGTAAGCTTAGTAGGATATTACACATTTTTGAGCTGTCGTTATCCTAGGGAAATAACTAAGGTACATGAACCCAAAGTGAATCGTAAAAGACATAAGTTTTCTGTTATAGGAAGAAACATTCCGGGAACCTGCAAAGATTTCTGGCAGAGATTTACAATGTATTATCTTGAAATCTTTTAACAAGTAGATATTAAACGTATAGTTGATACTTTTTTAATGTATTCTGCCCAGAATAGGTTTTACATGTATTACATTTGTAAGGCCTTGAATTCACAATTTGAAAACTAAATCATGCGATAAAAACCTGCTTGATTACCCAATGAGAAAAGTAGGATATTTAAAATAATAGCAATATAGACTTACAAAACCTATTCAACCTCAACGATTTTGATTAAATACCGTTTATTAAAGATATTTTCATGGCAAATAAAATGTCCATATGTTGAATTTTCTGAATATAGCCTCTTTATTTTGAATGACTTTTGCATAACTGTTAAACCGCAATAGATAAAAACAAACGTTCTACATAAAATGTAGATATGGTTTAAGCACACAATTTATGTCGTATACACATTTTTTCGTGGAGTTGATCAATTGCGACATATTCTTTGTTTTTGGTTTACGTTCTTAAATATTTAAACTTTTCTCATACGGGAACTTATCAACTACTGGCCATACAAAGAAAGAAATTTCAATCCTATAGCAACAGTTCTTAATACATTTGACTATCGCTTTAGCTTAATGTATTCCCTTATTTACCTTCTACAGAGAAGGAAATAATTAATCCGACCATTTCTACTATCTTACGTTTATCTTGATTAGTACGAAATAGAGAGTAGGATCAGCTTTGTAAGAATAATCTATTGAAGAATCGCTATAGATAGTCTGTGAAAGGAATGGCTGTTTTAATTTCTTTTCCAATCATTGTCCGAACAGTTTTCTAGATGTATTTGGCTATGGACTTTGTAATGAATAGTTTTTACTCTCGATTTTATATTTAATTTTACCTATTAGTTTAATTTTAATTAATTTTATATTGACTTTTATCTCTTGGGTTATGCCAATATGTTTTATAAGGGCGCTAATAAAGAAGTATTTGAGCCCCTAAAATACCAATCATTATCAAGAGTGCCAGTCACATATGTATTTAATTAACATTAACTATGGGTTGACTCATATCAAAAATATGTTAAATCTTAACTACATTTATCGTAATTTATAAATAGTTTGGATAAAATAATTAAATCAATCAAATGATTCAATTTTGTAAGTTCGTTAACAATTACATTTTAGTATTATAAATGCTAAAGATATAAAACCTAAGCTCTGCTCCTGTTATATTAGTGTACTAATTATAACATCGTATCTCTCTGAGGAAATGTTTTAACAAATCAAATCAAAAATATTAACAAACATGTACATGCATGTGGGTTTGCTAACTTGACACCAAGCATGTTCCATATTTTGTATGTATACCTTTTGAATGTATTCACATATATATTCTTCATGGTCTTTGTTTTACATTTAATCAATTCATTAAAATTATTCCTCATTTAAATACGAGAATTTAAAATCAAGCTAGAGCTCTATGCTTTATTAATGTTCAATAATACTAATAATAATAGTAATAATAATAAATATTTATTTTGCTTCAATAATTCTTTTGATACTAATTGTCATATAAGCCACTGGAATTCTTCGTGTTACATAACAAACAGATACATTCTATATACATAATAATTCTTACGATTCAAATAAAATATAAAATATATGTCTGGAAATACGTATGTAAACTAATCATACAGTTTTTCATAAGTTAGTTCTTTTTGCCATCCACTACCAAAAAAAAAAAAAAGCCATTTTCTTCTCTTGTAGAATTTATAGTGAGAAAGTTAATGTTTAATAATAATAATGATAATAATAATATTTAATTTCCTTACTTATTTTAATACTCATGTTATATAAGCCACTGTAATTCTTCACTATATTTAGAGGTAAATAAGCTAATAAACAGTTAAATTATCTATAGATTATTTCGAAATTATTAATAGCATTTTGTTTTACATTTAATTAATACAGTAAACTTATTCCTCGTTTTAAATACGAGAATTTAAAATCAATCTAGTTATATGCTTTATTCATGTTTAATAATAATAATAATAATAATAATAATAATAATAATAATAATAGTATTAATGGTAGTAATAGTAGCAGTAATAATATTGCTAGTAATAATTATAATAATAGCAATAATAATAATAATAATAATAATATTAATAATAGCTTTTTACGATTCAAACAAAATATATGTCACGAAGTTTATAAACTAAACCTCCAGTTTTTCATAAGTTAGCTCTTTTAGCCATCCACTAGCAAAAACATTAATTTTCTTCTCTTGGTAGAATTTGTAGTGAGAAGAGATGGATGTTTTTCCTCATTCCTCTCTTTCTGTTACGGTCTGGCTGACAGCGAGGAACGAATCTCGTTTTGTAACGTCTGTATCAACAGCGACTAAGCTCAAAGACTGTGAGTAAAGCATCTCGTGATGCAGTGAGACGTGAAGCACTCCAGACTACTTAAACATTCGGCTTTCTTTAAAGTCGCCTGTCAACTCATCCTGAAGGTAGCTTCCTTTCATATTTGTGTACAAGATAAATATTTCATCTAAATACTCGTATTTACAGAAAGAAAGCATAGTTTTATTACCTACTAGCATTCTCACAAGCTGATTTACTTAAAGCTTTATAACCCTCTATGTTAAAAGATCTTCAACAAGTATTTATGTATTCCATCAATCTGATAGAAAATGGTGGAGGTTGCTGATTCACAATTATTTACGTTCTCTGTCGCAAGCTTAGTTTATGTACCCATTGCAAGAGCATATTATAATGGAAAGAGAAAATCAATAAAAAGGTGTTGGTGGACTAAACTGAGGTGTACCACATATGCTGTAAAATGAACTCATTTCTGACCCTGTAAATTATTTTAACTTCCTTAGAATGGACGACAATTTGTTTGGAAAGTTGCTGTCCTTAGTTGAGGCAAAAATCACTCGCCAAGACACAAATATGAGGCAGTACATTTGCAGGGATTATAAATACACAAGTCTTTATTTCATAAATCTCTGCCGAATGTTATTTCAACCATAGCCCAGCTACTATAACCCTGTTATTTAGGACAAAGTCTACAAGATACAGCAAAGTTTCACACAATCAAATTTGCGAGAAGGAAGATCCTGAATACGTTTGGACCAAGAACTAGACACCGCTGTTTCCTGTTGCAGCAAACTGGAATTGGAACAAAAACTAGGACGGAATATGTATACAATGAAACTATCCGATATCCCACGATCCAATTTGTAGTTTGAAGATTATTGGACCACATTATTTTACCGTAGAACATCGGCTTAAGATAGACATTTTAATCGAAATACTCATATTCTCGCATAATTTTATTACTTTCTCTACACCTACTATGTGTCTCTACCTCTGGACCCAAAAAGCATTTTCAGAAAAAGGTCCGTGTGTGTATTGCCTATGGACAGCATAGTTCAAAAACGAAAAGACTGTTAAATGCCAAGCTTGGTATTTAAGCTTAGTGTCTTCCAAGAATGTGACATGAAAATTTGGGAAACATTTCCCCACAACAAAAGATGGGTGAAACATTTCGAAAATATTATTTATTTTTCTCAAAAAAGGCTCTGACGTTCTTGATTGAAATCTCTTAAATTTAAGATATTTGCCTCCTTATTTTGGATGATTTTTTTTTAATTTTCCATAACTGATAAACTGATTTTATATATATATATATATATATATATATATTACATAATATATATTACATATATATATATATATATATATATATATATATATATATAATCTTTTCGTTGAGTGGATCGTTTTTGAGATATTCCTGGTTACTTGTTTCAACTTTAAAAAAAAAATGATACTCTTCTCATACGAGAATTTGTCAACTCGTGTCCATACAAACAAAGGAACTTGTCACATAGCAACCAGCTTTTGAATAATACTTTAGCCTATGCCTCCCTTATTTCCCTTCTACATGCATGGAAGCACGTAATAAGACAATTTCTGCTAATGTTTTCTGGATTAGCATTAAGTAAAAAGCAGCATAACCTTTTTAACTTTCACTACATCAGGTTTTTACATATGACATAACAGGTAGGAATGACTACATTTTATAACCTGACCTACTGCGGCATTAATTTGACACCATTGTTCTTTTTGTCATATTCATATATAGCAGGTTGCTGATCCTTCGTTATTCTCCCCCTTCCTGCATCCACTTGAACTCTATTCTGCCATTGTATTCCTTCCTGACGGCGGATTATTGGACGTCGGGTTTTACACAATATCACTATATGTGGTCAAAAAGGTTTCCTTTCATATTTTTCAGCTCCTAAAAGTACACGTTCACTTACTCGTATATTCACCTGGAAATCCGAACTAAATTAAGTCGTAAATCTGCACATAACAGTCTAGAGGCTTAAAATTGTATTTTAGAGTGGAATGTGATCCTAAATGTTACTTGCACCCTTCATAATATATCATTCTTTAAGCTATAGCTATTAGTGTTTTAAATTGTTTTCCGATAACACTTCAAAAACAATGTGTTCCATTCACATCACTTTCTTTACATCTATATAACAATTTTTTGTTAAAAACGTTATTATTCTATGTACACAATGCTAATTGAGGAGGAAGAGTAGTGAATCCATTTCTTGGCAAGATGTAGGGGTACGGAGAATGAAGGGAAAACTATTTACCGCGATCTTTTACCATCGTGAAGGTATGTTGGACGGTACTGGGAGGCACGGAAGACTTGGAAGGTTTAGGTAAATTTATACTTAAGGCAAGAGAGCCGTGATCTGGGAAGGCTGATAATAAAGAAGATAGGGGGATGAGAATAGCTAAACGAAAGTGATTACAATGTTTTGTATACTTATATTTTATGTCATGTGTTGTGATTTTATACGTTGTGTGTATATTATGTGCATGCATTTCTCTTAAGAGTATTTGTGTATTATAATAGGGCACATTGATGAATCTGAATAAGGTGTGTTTTGTGTTGTAAAGTTAAATTGCTGTATTTGAATATATTTGTTTTTTATGTTCGAGTTTACTCTTTTAATTCATTGTTGTTTATTTAATATTGCTTACTATTTTGTGTATTGCAAAAGCACGTACGGTCTGTGCACCCGTACTATTATGAAGCTCAAAATATATACGGTTATGTCAATAAATACACTTATTCATTCATTCATAATTGAGATAAACATAAGCAGAAATTGTCTTTATTATTTGGGACCTTGTAACTAGAAGTGAAGAAACCTAATTATGTCCTCTAGATATTCGACAAAACATATTTTTTATATAACTGATTATTTTGTATCTACATAATGCTAATCGGATAAACATTGGCAGAATTAATTTTATTTATAGCTTCCTTGTAAGTAGAAGGAAACAAGAAAGTGCACAGGCTAAGTCGACAATCTCGTCCCTTAGTAGTCGATCGCAATGTCTTAAAATTGTAATTCCAATCCCTCTGCTTACCGGGAGTAAACAAACGAGAAACGAGAAGAAACATGTCTTTATATTTTAGAAAAGTTTAAGTGGCTTTACATTTAAATAAATAATCCGGAATATATTGAAAACGGTGAACTCCTGAAAGAAAATGTATATGCCATAAATTGTACTTTTTTAATGAGTTCTACACTTTTTGTGCAGTAAGTTTTTGTATAATTCTTTATTAGTCGTGCAAAATTCAGTAGCATTTATCCAAAATAAACAGGTATTTATATTTGTTATGGAAATGGGTTTAATATGTATTATTTTAATCAAAATCGTTACCCGTTTTTAAGAAATTCAAAATTTTCGAAAATTTTCCATGTAAATGGTAGTTACAAAGTTTGGTATTTAACGGATTTTTCGTTTTGGAGATATGCTGTCCACGGACACGCACGTGGACCTATTTCCAAAAATCAGATGTGTTACACTCACATGACTTTCTCTAGCTACTCTACAAACTTCTACGAAAGGATAATTCTTCTTTTAACACGATGCTAATCGAGATAAACATTAACAGAATATTCTTATTACTTATTTTCTTATAAGTAGAAGGGAGCTACAGGAATGCGCTATGCTAAAGTTATATTAAAATGTTTTAAAAGCTGTCGATAAGCGATTGCCATTGCAAATCGCTTCTTTGCTTCGCCAGGAGTAGAACAAATGAAAAACGGACATTTCCATCTGAGAAAAGTGTAAGCACTTCACAGTTACATTAGATTAGAAAGCATTCTATAGGTTCGTTTAGGCCAGAAAGCCACTGAACATAGAACTTGTCAAGGCATATACATGTAGACATATGTTTATATACTATATACTATGAAAAAAAAATGTATAAAGCTCTAGTGCTAAAATCATAAGTTACAAAAACAACAGAATACTTCTTTTTTTTTCTTTTGCATGCACATAAAAGCAAAGAGTATCAAAATATAGTGTTAAAATGTATAAATAAATAAATAAATAAATAAATATAATCTCATTATGTAAAACTAATGTTATGTCAGATGATAGTTTTCAAATTATCAATATAATAGTTACTAGTAGTAATTATATAAACTAAAACATGATTATTGTATTATGTACTCTCCATAAATGTCAACAAATTACAATACATATTTACAACTATACATATTTACATATATGTTATAGAATTTCCAATGCAAAATTTACAATTATGTACTAGAGTGTAAAATATCAAAACATCAGGCTTTACAGACCTTGTGTCATTGCTAAATACTAAAAAAAAAATCATTTGACACATTCGTGCAAGTCAAAGAATAAATCAGTTTAATTTTAATATAAAACACACACACTAATATACACAAAATGCAATACATTGTAATATTTATGAATACAATGATTATTAACGGTATTGTCAGACAGATTTGTCACTTAAATATTCATCTACAGAGTAAAATGATTTACTGCAAAGGTACTCCTTAAGAGAGGCCTTAAAAGCCCTGAAATTCCCAACATTTTCTTTGAGATTACTGAGGAGAGCATTAAATATCTTGATTGCTTCATAATATACAACTTTCTGAAAGCAACGAAGATTGGCATTGGGACGACGAATCAATCCCTTTTGTCTAGTATTAATGTTATGAATTTCCATGTTTGGTATAAAACTATGTTGATTAACTGCATAGAATTTTAAAATGAATAATATATAAACACAAGGTAAAGTGAGGATTCCCAATTTTTGAAATAGTTCTTTGCATGACGTCTGCTATAAGCATTACAGATTATTCGTATAGCTTTCTTCTGTATCCGGAATATGCATTTACTATCTACTGAATTACCTCAGAATATTATTCCATACTCGATGATGGAGTTAATGTAGGCAAAATACACCAACTTAAGTGTATCGATTGAGTGAAATGTAACCAGTGCACGGAGACATAACATTCCAGTCCAAATGCTTATCTACCTGAAGGCCAAGAAATTTGACTTCATTTAGCTGTTCTAATAATGTATCATTAATTCCTATTTCCATCTGCGTTTGTGGTAAGCGAGTAGTTATACATTTAATTGTTTTTGTTTTATCAAGGTTTACTGTGAGTTTGTTTGCTTTGAACCAATTTGACATACAATTTAGAACATAGTTTAATTTAACTACACATTCATTGAAATCTTTACTTGTTAACAGAACACTAGTGTCATCTGCGAATAAATAAATACTTGCAAAACTGTTAATGTATAATGGGAGGTCATTTATGTAAACCAAGAACAAAATAGGCCTTAAGATTGATTCCTGGGGAACACAATGTTTTACTGATTTACATTCTGAGGCACTATTTTGATACCCATTGGAGTATTTAATTTCGACCCTTTGTTTTCTCTACTCTAGGTGTGAAATGAACCAATCTAATATGTTATTCTTTATTCCACAGAAATTTAGTTTAGCTATCAGAATCTCATGATTCACACAGTCAAAAGCCTTCGCTAGGTCACAAAAGATTCCGCCGACATGTTCCTTTTCGTTTAACGCTGTTAACACTTTATGTGTGAGCTTGTAGGTTGCATTATCTGTCGCTGCTCCTTTTCTAAAGCCAAACTGTTCTTTGGCAAATAAGTTGTTGTTTTCCAAGTAATTATAGAGCCTATTGAACATTACTTTCTCAAATACTTTTGAGAAAACAGACAAGATAGATATAGGTCTATAACTTGATATATTATGTTGTTCTTGTTGAAGCTAATAACACGGAACAGCTCGAAAACGGTAAGCTCCACCAACAAAATGTATATGACATAACTTGTGTATTTTAACAAGATCTACATTTTTTGTGAAATAAATTTTTGTCTATCTCTTACGGTTTACCAGTTATGCAAAATTCCATAAAATTCATCCAGAATAAAGATATCTTCAGAGGCTATTCCCAGAAAATTCAAGATACACATTTTACTAGTCATGTAAATATATTTAATATACAATATTTTAGTCATACATTTTAGAGCCGTTTTTGAGAAAATATTTTTTTTTTAAAATGTTTCCATGTAAAGTTTAGTTGCGGGCTAGAGGATTTCCTTAAAAATCTTCGTGTCGCATTCTTGGAAAATACTAAACTTATATACCAAGTTTGATATTTTAACGACTTTCGTTTTTGAGCAATCCTGCTCAGAGGCACCCGGACACACACACACATTCTAAAAATCCGTTTTTTTTACCCTGAAACGCCTATTCGAATTTTTGGTTGGAATACAATGCTTTCTCTGTATACTATGTGTATAGTCGTGTAAAGAAAGTAAGAACTATTGACCTTTTTGAATGGAACACGTATTCTGATGATTTGCATGCCGAATACTGGAGGTTGCGTGTATCTCACGTTGAACTCCACTCGTTCCCGGTGTTCACCCGCCAATGCTTATGTAGTAAAGTGGATTGAATGAGACAGCGTGCCCACTTCACTTGGTTCGTGGAGCCGCAAGCTTTGTGAGGATGCCACGAAACTGTCAGATCCGATAGCAGAATGAACTACTGCCGCCCAGTTTCGTCACACACAATGGAAACATGACCCGTCATCGCCGGCTGACTCTAACTCATCCCGGCCAGCGGGCGTGTAATGTGCATGCCAGCAATTAGAGCTATCTCCCAGGGAAAGGTGACTGCTGGCCAAATTTACTGCAGCGTCTCTCGCCTCTAGACTTGTTCCACATGACTTGGTTATTTGCAAAAGTCAGAGTCCAGACATGTCAAGTTAATGTGGTTAGCTTTATTCTTACATGTAATTATAAGATAACACGCTCATTCCGAAACAACTTGGTAACATAACCTAGAACTGGTATGAGCATATATATGTACCTCCTTGACACACAGTCGTTTAATAGCACATAGTTTGCGACGAACCGATAGATGTAGAAGCAACAGACAATGCAGTGGCAATGGCAATTGGAATCTTAAATAACCAGTACTGATTTTTTACTTATACGGTTTATACATAGTTAAAAATACTGTGACTATGTGTCCGTGTACGTGGCCACTCTGAGTTTCGCTCTGGTAGGCGACGTGGAGGCACCCCATTTGGATGCGTAAACAATACGGAAAAGCGGCGAGAAACGGAAACTTTCAGGAGCACTACACTAGATGTTTCGACGCGTAGATACCACTTGCACACCACTTCACCCTAAAACTTTAGCCACACACGACACAGTACTATTCGTAACACAATTCACTGCAATTCTTGCTCCTTTTTATAGCAAAAAAAATAAGTCGGAGACGTTCTGGAAAGCAGCAGAAGGTTCTGGAAGTCGAAGTTTGGAGAAACATCGAGAGAAGGGGTTTCGAAAGTTCCTGTAATACATCGCTGCTCTCCCGTGTTGTTCACGCATCCAAATGCGATGTCTGCATTCCAACACCACAGAACCTGAGAACAGTCACGTACAGGGACGGCATTGTCTCAGTACCAGCTACATTGTACTTTAATTACATTATTTTAAATTTATTATTATTTCGTTATAAATCCAGGCACCTCTATGGAGATATTTTCAGCTAAATCAGTAGTTGCTCGTCAGTCAAACAAGATTTTATTTTGACTTTGGCATAATTAATTTGTGAAAACAGTTTGCTTCCACAATATGGGAAGCAAACATAAGCAACACGTCAGCTGTAAAAAAAGTTTACTTCCACATGTTTTACAAATGATACATGTTTTCTCTAGATCAGCACCATTGCATACGTGCACTAATATTTTAAAAAACTATTATTTGTCAATAATATTAATTGTAGCTACAAAAACTTGTAGGTTCAATGTACATGAAATGTACCCTTTTCTTTGTCTCCTTCTCTGTACTGTAGTTATCCTAGATAAAACTAATCTACAAAAAACCCAGAGGGAATCTTTAAATAAATAAGTTTCCTAAACGACCCAGAGACAAATTTGCAAGAAACAGCAAAAAGGACTGGAAGAAGTTCACCATATTTATTAGAATAATTTATTTTAACAAACAGCCATTAAAGACATATCTGATTTTACCATCAATACTTTTAATTAGAAAGTTACATTTTTAAGTTACAGTTTGTAAATCCAACTCATAAGTTACTGGAAATTTGAAAAGAAACTCATAATAAAGTAAACATCTGATTGTCCCGAGTAAGAAGTGTATTTTTGCAATAACAACAATTTAGAATCACCAAACATGTGTAATCCCAAATTTTGTCCAAGCAGTAAGAAAACCCAGTTTTGCCTACTCGCGACCATTCAGTAAAGGTTTGCTGTCCTTTTATAAGATGGTCTGTCCCTTAGCAAGTTCTCCAGCTGACTGATTTGCTTCTCTCTCCTACGAGGGCTTGCTTCAGAAACGGGGGAGATCGATGCAAAAATAAATTTGCCACTCTGATAATCGTAGAGGATGTTGTTTCTTCCATACTGTGTGACGTTAGGAGGTACCAGCCGATGCGGTTTGAACTGCGGAAGGGGAAAGAGGTTTTGGATAAGATAGAAGCCAGTTTGAGTGCTCAGCCTGATGCCTGGTAAAGAAGTGAAGATGTTGAGATATAAAATAATGTGAAAGTTATGATGTATAGATGACTATGGCGCAATTGGAATGAGAGGCGGAGGAAACCACAGAACCCGGAGAAAACTCGTCCAGACGCCACATTGTCCACCACAAATCCCACGTGCGGTTCGGTGAGGTCAAACCCTGTTTGTCTAGGGGAGAGGCGAGCGGTCTAACCACTCGGTCATGCCACCGGCTGTCATGAAGTTCACCAAAAGTCAAAATCAGTACACAGACCGTTTGTCGGGCTTTCCGGTAAGGAAATATATTTATTAAGTTTATGGTTGTCGTTTGTATTTTGGAGGTACTGTATAAAGGAAATAATACAATTGCCTCGTTTTTTCTTTGATGAGTGTTTAACGCCCACTTTTACTACTCTGGCACCGCAGGCGATGACACTGATTATATATGGAACGAAGAAGGAAAGTTCCAAATTGGAAAGTTGTCATGACAGATTCTATACTGTATCAAAATGTAGCGCACATGCAGTGTATCAAATACACGACAAAAATATATAAATTTACTACGTCCTAAAGAATAAGATTCCAAGCTTTACTTCTTCCTTTTCGTCAATAAATAGCTTTGGTTTATGAATAATGATTCGTAAATATTGGTTAGAGAGTGCATATTTGGTTCACTTGCGATAAAAAGTCGAAATGTGAAGAAAGAAAAAAATGAATTAATACACAGTAAAGCTTTGGAAATCATGCATAACCTATAATGTTGACCATACCTTAAGATATGTTCATAGTTGTAATGACATTGGTGAAATAGTTTACATGTGGTAAGTGATTAGTAACAGTGGGAGATATTTGCTTTGCAGATTTTAAATTACACTTTTTTACAACCTTTTGAAATGCAGTGGAGTGCTAAATTTTGTAATATTTAGATCGCCGCCTAAATTGCAGGTATACACATGTTTGGATTGATCAGTTTTGAAGAATACGAATATTTACACAAAAAATGAAATAGAAATATAGGTAAAATTGGAAAAAGCAGCCTACAATATTTTATCGAGCCCCATAACATAAGTGTAATAGTTCCATCTAAACACATGATACAGTAATCAGTTAACTATGGCACTTAAAATAAAAATAGGGGTTATTTCTTAAAGTCATAAGTAGCCTACAACTTCACCAGGAACCTAAGTGTCGAAGATTCTCTATAGCATGAATAGGGATACTGACTGTAACTTTACTGGCTTGCAGCCATATGATATGCGCGCGGTGTGAAGACCTAATTTATTGTTTTATTCTAGACAAAGTAATGATTTCTTTGTTTGTGTGTGTGTGTGTGAAAGTGAAAAATGCATTATTACATTTAACCTCCGGTCAATGTGAACCTCTTCTCGAATGCGCCATACCCAATAAAAACATTGTTCAGAAGGTATGAGGTTGACGGTACTAAAGTATGCACCCGTGCAATCAGTGCTAGAACTTGGTACGGCCAAGGTATTAAGTATTGGAGGCTTGGATAAATGCTTGACCGTAAGGCGGATTTAGGGTGAACATGTATAGGACTGAAATGTGAGTTAGTGCTTCTAGTGCTGTGAGCGACCTCTCTAGTCAGCCACTTGGGATGAGTATATCGGTCAGCACCGGGCGTCGCCTCCTCCTCAGTAATCGTCCAAAGTTTTTCTTTCTGTTCGAATGACTCGAAGCGTATTAACTTTCTCAGCAGATCGTTCATTCTCCGGGGTTCTTCAGGTATTATTTGGTTTTAGTGTGGGCTTCCTGCACCCAGTCATCCAGCGCCATGAGAGTTCCTCGAAGGCGTTACTTTCTCAGCAGATGGTTCATTCTCCGAGGTTCTTCAGGTATTATTTGGTTTTAGTGTGGGCTTCCTGCACCCAGTCATCCAGCGCCATGAGAGTTCCTCGAAGGCGTTACTTTCTCAGCAGATGGTTCATTCTCCGAGGTTCTTCAGGTATTATTTGGTTTTAGTGTGGGCTTCCTGCACCCAGTCATCCAGCGCCATGAGAGTTTCTCGAAGGCGTTACACAGGAAATCCAGCCGAGGTTCGGTTATATTGAAAGTGGTGCTGGCGGCGATGTATGTGAAGGGATATCCGACTGTGGCACTGAGTTTCCGGCTCGTATGAGTGCAGCCAAGACGCGAAGAGATCCCCCAGGAGGTACCGGGGGAGTATCGGTGGCTGAATCAACATCAGGTATGGTGATTCTGTGCTGGTTCATCTTCATCTGATGCCAGCCCAATAAAGTCTCGAAGCTAAATAGATGGGCATTCGGTCATTTTTATAAGTAAAATCTGTTTGTGATTTGTTCGACTACTTCCGCAAATTCTGTGTCTTATTAGTTTTAAAAATCTGATGTGTTACACTCGCATGACTTTCTCTACATCTCTGCAACAAATTACTCTTAAAACGCTTATACTTCTATTTACTTCATGTTAATCAGACTAAAATAGCAGAAATAGTCTTAATACTTGGTACCTTGTTGCTATGTTTGCTTTGTTCCTTGCTGGTTGCTATGTGACTGAAGTTCCTTTGTTTGTATGGAAGCAGTTGACAAATTCCTGTATGAGGAAAGTATGTTTTTCAAAGCTGAAACCAAAAACAAGGAATGACTCAAAAACGATGACTCCACGAAAAAAAATGTATATAACATAAATTGTTTGTTTTAACGTGCTCTACATTTTTTGTGCAGTAAGATTTTGTCCATCTCTTACGGTTTAGCAGTTATTCAAAATTCCGTAAAATTCCTCCACATTAAAGTAGTCCTCAGAGGCTATTCCCAGAAAATTAAAGATATACATTTTATTTTTCAGGTAAATATCTTTAATATACGAGATGTTAATCAAAATCGTTAAAGCCATTTTGAAGAAAATCAACAATTTCGAGAAAAAAATTCCATGTAAAGGGTAGTTTGGGGTGGGGGAATTTTTTTCAAAATCTTTGTGTCGCATCCCTGGAAGATACTCAACTTAAATACCAAGTTTGGTATTTTACCGACTTTTCGTTTTTGAGTTATCGTGTTCACAGACACACACACGGACCTTTTTGTGAAAATGCTTTTTTTTTTGGATACAGGGGAACCTAAAACATGTATTTCCGGTGAAATCTCGGAATCGAATGTTTTGATGGAGTGCAATACCCTTTCTATACATTATGTACATAGTACGTGTAGAGAAAGTAAAAATAGAATTAGTACTCCTACTATTCATGTATAGTAACATTTGTATGAACCTATGAGTATAAAACTGGTAGGTCATAAATTATACTAATATAAATTGATATTTGAACTACAGTACATGAAATTATTGATCATATTTGTCATATTATTTGCGGTGAGTGTTATGTTCAGTTTGATTTTTTTTTTGGGGGGGGGGATAATAACATATAACAGGCATAGGTATTTTGTTTGTGTTCGTTTTACTGAGATTGTTTAGAGCTTTCAACTTTTCCGGGTTTTATTTTATATCCAACCAAAAGTTTTAGAAGTGTAATGCCAAATCTAAATAGAAGTCCTTCTCCTACGTTAAACTGGCCCCAAAAAAATTATATGGCGAGTTTAAAAGGGTGTCCATATTTTTACCTGTTACAATATTTTATATTAAGCTAAACTGTACATGTTGTTCAAAACTCCTCAAACCTGAACTACAAATACATCCTAGCATGTATTAGCCTCTCAGCTTTGCATAGACTACTAGATAATATTGAGTCAAAGCCTGAGTTTAATTTATAAACTAGTTTAACGTATTGTATAGTGACAAAAGTTAGGTCTTCATATCAAGGATCTGTAACCCCTTAAAGCAAATAAATTACGCTGAAAAAGTTGAAAACTATTAATGAGTAGACATAAAGGTTTAAGAAATGCATTTTATTTATTTCCAATCCTACAGTCAGGTGCAAAAATATGTTCACTTGTTGCCCAAGCGCTGCAATTTTGTACTAAAAGGATTGAAACAAGGGATAAGCACATCGGGGTGTGAGAATTGGCTAATTTTTGGTAGTTAGGCAAGCTAATGAGATACATTTCATGCACTAGGCATATTAGAATGATAAAGACATCTCAAAGCAGTAAGAAGAAGCGGGTGTTTGGTTAAAGATCCATGTACATTCATTTGGACTTTTCAACAGTGGTCAGTTGAATAAAAGTTGTTTAGCAAATTGAAAAAAACATATTACAAGTTATTGCTTTAGAATTTGTTTGAATAACATTCAGTGATTACTTGTTGAGTTTAAAATTTGCTGAAATATTTTAAAGTTTGCTGTAGAGTTAATTTCCAAAAGTAGCTGTAAATAACTGTAGCAGCACTTTTACCCATAAGCCGGCTACATAAGAGAAGGGATATTAGTCCCAGTGATTCAAAGAAGCTTCTGAGGTTTGAAAGTGAAGTTGTAAACTTTTTAACAAACTATTTTCTTGACTGAATGGATGAAACAAGGGGTGAAGCATTAAATTCCCTTAAAAATTAGCTTTTTTAAGTTATTTTGGTGACTCAGTTGCAGAAGATTTTGGTATTCACCATTCCATAGTGTGCAAGGCCATAGACTTCGTGACAAATATAATTGAGGCAAAGGCAGGTGACTGGATAAAGTTTTCAACCTCAAATTTGAAATTTAGGAGTCCAAAACGAATCTCGATATGACCCTTAGATGTTTAAAGGGACTATATAAATGAAACAATAAAAAGATGATCTTCTCGCTTTAGATTTCCTTCAGTATAACCTGTATAAACAAATGAATACCTGGATAGGAGGTGTTGCCATGGAGGAGCATACAGCAGTAAATAATATACTGAACATTTTCCGAGGTAGTACTTCTCAGTAAAAGTTATTCAATTAAAAACCATTAATTACTTTTACTGCTCAATCTTAGCTTTACTTGTCAAATAGCTATTTATAAGGGTTTACTGATTTTTATGCAACTGACCCAGTATCTGTTTATTACTTTCTCTATACGCAGCATGTACATAGTGTATAGAGAAGGTATTGCACTCCACCAAAAAATTCGATACCGAAATTTCACCGGAAATATATGTTTTAGGGTCCCCTCTATCTAAAAAAAGCATTTTCGGAAAAGGGGCCGTGAGTGTGTCCGTGTGTCTGTGAACACGATAACTCAAAAACGAAAAGTAGGTAAAATATCAACTTGGTATTTAAGTTTAGTATCTTCCAGGGATGCGAAACGAAGATTTTGAGAAAAATCCTCCACCCCGAACTACCCTTTACATGGAACTTTTCTCGAAAATTTTGATTTTCTCAAAAATGGCTGTAACGGTTTTGATTAAAATTTCGTGTATTAAAGATATTTACCTGACAAATAAAATGTATATCTTGAATTTTGTGGGAATAGCCTCTGAAGAGTAGTTTATTCTGGACGAATTTTACAGAATTTTGAATAACTTCTATGGACAAAAACTTAACCCACAAAAATGTAGAGCACGTTAAAACACACAATTTATGTTATATACATTTTTTCGTGGAGTTCGTCGTTTTTGTCACATTCCTTATTTTTGATTTCTGCTATGAAAAACTTATAATTTTCTCATACAGGAATTTATCAATTGCTGTCCATACAAACAAAAGAACTTCAGTGACATAGCAACCAGCTTTTGATTACCACTTTAACCTATGGTGCTCCCTTATTTCACCTCTACTTACAAGGAAGCAAGTAATATGGCTATTTCTGCTAATGTTTTACTTATTAGCATGAAGTAAATAGAAGTATAAACTTTTTAAGAACTATTTGTTGCAGGGATATAGAGAAAGTCATGTGAATGGTACACATCAGATTTTTTGTTAATATAAGTGACTGTCAATATGTTAGTCTATGTTGCTCTATGAATCACGAAAACAAAAATTATTTTGTGTATGTACAATGTAGCACTAAATAAATTGAATGGCAGATTATTAGAGAAATATTTGTAGATAGTGTTTTACGCCCGCTTTTACTACCGTGGCACCGCAGGCCAGTTAGGCGAGAAGGTATTATTTAAAGCTGAATAATCATTGTGCTTTACTCCGGGTTTTATGTAGCCCTTGCCTCACTTTTTCATAGAATCCAGAGTCGGTTACAAAACCCTGCACATGGAATCTGTTTACTCTTCTTTTAGCTACTTCTCTCTCCCTCTTCTCATCTCACCTACCGTACTTTGTTTCAATCAATTACAAATGGTGTAGTGTATGGCAGATGTTTTACTAAGTATACTTAAAGAGTTACCACGTTTGTTTTGTTTTCAGTTCTCTCAATGTGGATAGAGAAGGTTCTAAAAGCTTCGCTGCCGAAAAGACCTTGCAACAGGTCCATAATTAAACACTTCGTGCACTGTGCTTAGAGAGACAGAGAGGAAAAATAAAACGAATCTTCTACGCCTTGTTTTGCTTTAAAATTGTAGGAAAAGTTCTAGCAACAGTTTCTAATAGTTTTAGCACACCCATGGAAAGAATCTAACAGAAAATGGTATTCACTTAGTTAACAGCCCTGTGTTCTATGGCCACATGTAACAACAAATATCTGATTGAGTGAAAAATACATTGGAATGAGTTCAAAGCGAACATTAAGTCGCGTTTCCAGTTATACGTAATTACCTTTATAAACTCACTTCGCAGAACAGTAATTGAAACCCATTATATAAGATGGTCCCTTTCGGTCTTCAGTTTCTATGCAGGTATTAACGGTACTTTTCAGAACTGCATTTATATGAGAAACTATGAATATGAAGGGTAGTTTTCTGTTTATGTACATAGTGTATAGAGAAGGTATTGCACCCAACAATTTGTTACCGAGATTTCGTGTAAATACATGTTTTGGGACCTCTTGAATCCAAAATAGCATTTCTGGAGACAGGTTCATATGTGTGAGGGTGTGTATGTGTGAGGACGCAAAGATAATCCCCCTACCAGCAACTACCCTTTACATGGAAATATTTCCGAAAATTTTGATTTTCTCAAAATAGCTAACCATTTTAATTGAAATATAGTATATTAAAACATATTTACATGACAAATGGAATGTAGATCTTGAATTTTCTGGGAATATCCTCTGCCGGCATCTTTATTCTGAATGAATTTTGCGGAATTTTCCGTAACTGGTAAACCGTAAGAGATAGACAAAACCTTCCTACATAAAACGTGTACAAATCACTAAAACACACAATTTATGTTTTATGCATTTTGTTCCTGGAGTTTACCGTTTTAAAGCGTGTTTTTATTCTTCAGATAAATTAGTAATTCAGTTGATTTATTTTCTCTTTTACCAAAGATATTTTGGAGTTATATATTCATAAGACATGCAATTCTTCATTTTTATTATTTTGAATTCCTTCAAAAACTAATATCTATGAAATATTTTATTTTATAAAGAACAGAACCTGTAAATTTATGATTTTTAGAGTTTCTGAAGCGAATTTTGAATTTAAGACAAATATAATAGTATATAATTTTATTGATATTAAATTATATTAGATTTAGTTTAATTAAAAGTAATAAATAAGAAAATAAAAATTTTAAAGATATATCCTCTAATTAAACATATACAAATTGCTTGTAAAAATAAAATTAATCAATTTTAAAATACTTAATACTTTTCTCATACAGGAACTTGTGAACACCGGACCACGCAAAGAATCGCATTTCTGTACCTTAGCAACCACAGTTTAAAGTAGTTGGTTGTCAATTTTGCATAGAGTAGCTCCTTATTTACCTTCTACCTATAAGGAACTAAGTAATAAAAACGTTTCTGCTAAATTTTATTTACAGTAGCACGAAGTACATAGAAGAATAAACTTATTAACAACAATTTGTTACAGAGAGGTAGAAAAAGTAATGTGAGTGGAGCACATCAGAAATGTTTTCTTTGGAACTGTGGTCTGTTTATGAGATAAAATGAGCTATGTTATGTTCATAATGACAGATGTGCTCTGGGATCAAGTATAATCGATTAGTTAGTTGCGCATATAACTTGAATAAATACATTCACATCGTATTTAATTGTGGAATTCACATAACTATTTAACAATTTTACTCTTTTATGGTTACTCAGGACTACCATTTAAAACCCTGAGCACTTGGTTGAAGCTTGGCTGATTTGAATAAACTTCTTTAGAATATCATACCTACTAGATGTTTACTTTTGTTTTTGATCCAATGATGTCGAGAATGTTATCTCCTTCTTTGTCAAAATAATTTTTTTCATACACGGGTTTTGGTGTTCCTCGTCTCTTCTAGATTTATGGCTTCAGCAAATCGGTAAAACTAACTCAAATATTCTTTTGTAGTGTGATGATTGAAGTTTGTAAAATTGTAAGCGTTTATTAGAACTTGGCATAAACTCAGAGATATGACTGTTATACATATGAGATTGTAATACGTTATTACCACTTGTATTGCAGAATGAATGAATAACTGTATCTATTTAAATACCAGTAAATATAAAATTACTGATCTTCATCAATCACATGGCTCCAAAGCCAAGATGAGCTTTCTTAATACACAAAATAATAAGCAATATTAAAAAATAATAAAAATGATGAGCACGACAAATAAAATACAAACATATTCAAATACACTATCTTAAATTTACAGCACAACAAACGGTAAAAAGAATACTGATGCATTAGTGTGCCCTATTACAGTAAACAAAGACACTTAAGATATATATATATATATAAATACAATACCAACAATTGCCGAAAAAGAGGACACAATATATCTATGTATATAACATATAAACCACTATTATCACTTTTTAATTCTTCTTATCACCTTCGCCCTCTTACGTACTCTCCGACTTCAGACCTCAGCTGTCTCGCCTAAACAGGAATTTACATATCTCCTCCGCAGTTCCATGCCTGCCAGAAGCGTCCAACATGCCTCTAATTTTCATTCAAGGATAGTGGTAAATACTTTTTCCTACATTACTCCTCACCCATACATCTTACCTAGTTATGCATTCACGACTTTTGCTCCTAGTGAATGGGACACATTTTCATAACATTGTCATAAGTAATTGTTATCATGCTCGTAGTAAATCGACGTGACCTCCTGTTTGGTACCTGTTTTTATATATTGACCCATATACCACTACAATTTTAGCCCAGGCCTCCAACGAAACCTACGCGCATTGCACAATTATAAAATAAAGGATTCCGTCTGTTTTCCTGCCCCGCCATCCCAATGATTTTTAATGTTTCTTTAATTGTGATTGGTATCCACGTACGTATTACGTTCCACTGTCAGCGGTTCACGGTAGCAGGACGCCGTAAATATAGATTGGTCTTAGTAAAAGATTCTCATCCAATATTTAACTGATCGGATTTTGCACTCAAGCAGTGCTTGCGAACTGTAATTAGGTGGAGGAGTTTAATCCCAAGATGAACTAAAACTACGTACCGAGTCTCTGTAAGATGTTCTCGGTTTTCCAAAGCAGATTTTTACTTTCTTTACACGTACTATGTACATAGTGTATAGAGGAAGTATTGTGTTTCATCCAAAATTCGATACCGAGATTTCACCAGAAATACATGTTTTAGGATCTCCAGAATCCAAAAAAAAAAAAGCATTTTTAGAAAAAGTTCTCTGTTTGTGTGTCTGTGGAGACTGTAGCTCAAAAACGAAAATATCCTTAAATACCAGGCTTGGTATTTAAGTTTGGTATCTTACAAGAATGCGACACGAAGATTTTCAAGGAAATACCCCGACTCCAAACTACCCTTTACATGAAAACATTTTTGAAATTTTTAATTTTCTCAAAAATAACTGTAATGGTTTTGACTAAAATACCACATATTAAAGCCATTTCCATCACAAATAAAATTTATGTCTTGAACTTTCTGGGAATAGCTTCTGAAGATCTGTTTATTCTGGATGAACTTTACTTAATTTTGTATAACTAGTAATAATAATATACCAGAAAACTCAGGTCTATAAAGTAACTGGACTAATAATTGATGTAAATATTTTATTGCTTTTAAAATAATTAAATTTCAAAAGATTTGAAATGTTTATTGTAGTTTTTACAGCGCAGTACTGCTCCATTTTATAGTTATTTTTCAGTCTGCTATCTAATGTTTTATGCTTTTTAATATTTAAAAAAAAATCTCTACTGCATATATTAACTAGAGCAGGTTTTGTATTCCATCCAAAATTTCGCTGTCAAGTTTTTGGCAAAAATATTTGTTTTGAAAGCCACTGAATAAAAAAGAAGTTTTAAATTAAGATATGTTTTTTTTTTCAAGAAAGTCTTTCAGTCTCAAACTACTCTTTATATGCAAGATTTTTTCGAACATTTTCATTAGCATGGTAACCAACTTGAGGTTGTTTTACGTAAATCTACGACACGTGTTCAACTTCCCTTCCAAAGGAAGCCAGGCTAAGAATTTTTACGCCTGAAAAAATCCACCGTCCTCCGCCGGGTTTGAACCCGCGACTTTGGATAAGTGAAGTTAGCATGGTAACCATTACAAAATGGAGGCGGACAGCTGTTTCTCGTGATGTCATGGAAAGAGTATCGAATTTTAAGTAAAGTTTAAATGTCATCTAGTTGTTAAACTTTAGCTATAGCTATTCTCTTTTGTAAAGTGAACCATTTCAAAGATATTCCTTGTTATTGGTTTAAATGTCCCAATAACTATACTTTTCTGGAAGTTCCTATTCGCTTCTGTTTCTCATGGACATAAAATTGAAGGAATTTAAAAACCATCACATCAAAATAAGATTTGACTATCGCTTTAGCGTCGTGTATCCCCTTATTTCCCTTGTATCTATAATGAAATATGTTATAAGGTAAATTTATGCTAATTTTTATTCCGATTATTATGAAGTACATAGAAGAAAAATGTTGTGTAAAATGTTTTATTGCAGAATAGATAAATAGAGTATATGAATGCAACACATCAAAGCTGTATTCACGGGAGTGAAGGAGGGTAACTAATGAGTGTATATATGGCATAGAATATTCAATTAGGCTTTTGTTTAATACATTTGACGGTAGCGTCAAAAATTTGATACGCATAAATTTCTACAGTTCGCTTGAGCCTTTCCTGAGAGCATATACTCAGGATTCTGGAAAACTTTTCGCCTCTTTTTTGGAAACCTAGTAATCATCTTCTATCCTGTTAATTCTAATAATCATATGCAATGTTTGCGTTTCACAACTAAGGCAAAGGTTGGACATTCTAACTCTAGGATGACTCATTTCAGCACTCAGTGTAAAGACTTCATTCAGCATTCAACATTATGCTGGATACATTAAGATTCATTATATTTAGGAATATTGTTAATGACCTAGAGACTGTATGTCGTTGTTTTAATACAATAATAAAATATTGTTAAAATATATATTATTGATAAAATACACTGCACTACTAGTTTTCTTACTATTTTTATATTAATTTTAACATACTTCATCTGTTTCAGGTAATGGTTTATGTTTAGTACACATTCTAACAGGATATGCGTTCTCTATATTGGCTCAAACACACTGCATTTTATATTAACCAAACTAAGGTAAGTACTATAAATAAATAAAACTAAATTTTTAAGAGAATTTGTTTATTTATGTATAACTTCATATTAATGAGTACCACTTCGTCCATCCCTATCTAGAACACAAAATAAAGAAGCGTGAATCAATAGAATAGATAAGAGAGCTATCACAAGGATATAATTGGGTCAATTTCAGATATTTTATCTCCCAAAATTAGGTGTTTTAAGTGGTATGAGGACAAAACAGTTTATTAATGCAAAAGAAATTCTGCATTCAGTTAAGAAGGAAACAACATGAAAACTGCCGATGTTTTTAAAATACGTTTCAGACATTAATGTTATTTTATTACTTAAATCTTCAAATAATGCTACTAACGTTCCTTTACAATTTAAACTTTTTAATAGAACATTCTAAAAAGCTATTTATGGTAGAACGATACATTGTTAATAAGTGTGAAGATAAATATAACTTTGAAAGTCTAGCACTCAGTTGGTTTTTTCTCATACGAAAACATAAAATGCATATCAAATAAGTCTATACTTAGTAGATGAATATATAAATTTAAGATTAATTCAAGAAATTTGCCATTATCAACTTTACCCATGCGTGTGTATTAAATGCTGATTTATGCACTGCTATATACAAAGCCGCTAGTTCAAGTATTGTTGAAGGGAGTAAACTTTACATTTTTAGAAGCATATTATCTAAATATTCCCAGAGGTTTAATCTTAGGTCTTTGCCTGAGTTGTTGGGCTGAACAAATAAAAGTGTACTCTGTTCCTAATGCTAATGATGATTTATACAACAATAGATTTATTGATTGAAGAGCTGAAAGACAAATATAGAAGAAGTAATAATGAAACTTAAAATTAGTTTGCATAAATAATATAGTGAAATAATAATTTAACAATAATAATAACAACCACGATTTTCTTGTGAGTCCTTGCTTGTATGTCCTCGGGGATGTAGATTCTCTATACGAGAAGGATAAATTTCGGTGGAAGAAGTAACCATGCTGTTTCCTTTCTTTTGTATGAATATTTTAAATGTATATGTTTAACTTTGTATGTGAAGCATATAATAGGTACTAATATGCGTAATAAAATGTTTAAACACATTGGTTTGATTGGAAAATAAACTTTAATTGCATCTCCAGAATATGCGCATCCACCGTGACACTAATCTAACAAACATATTTTCACAAAATAGTCGGCAAATGTTACTCTCTTTCACTTTTTGTATTTGTATACAGTTATCTGGTGGACATTTATCGTATATCTAGCACAACTTGGGAGGCTAAAAGACTAAATGGTCATTAACTTGATACAATTTACTTTTATAGACTCAGTAAGTAAATATTTCTGTCCTATACAATGTTCGGATTTGCTTTGTAATACATTTTACTCCAGTGTTTATCTGACGATTCCTGAAAGCTTTTACGAATGTATGTTTCACAGGAAGAACAACTTGGATGCTGTATGAATGAGCTGTGCAATTAACTGATTGCGCAGGAAAGAACTGTGCCATTGGTGTTCTGTTTCCTGCCAATCCAAGCTCAGAGAGGGCTCTGTGAGAACAATAAGGGCTTTCCTATTTCAGTCTTCTCTCTATGACCTCACATTTCTGAATAAACAAACTCTTTGTATATTGATTGTACTTAATATATAAACCACTGAAGGTGCTGAGCTTATAGCATTCTTTAGAAGTATTTCACATGTCTAGATATAGAGGTTGATTTATATAGAGCTCACACTCTTCTTTCATTAATTGTTTCAAACCGTGTTATGCTAGCGACATATTATTATACCTAAATTTTAGAGGAATTTTGGGAGATTATTTACCTCTATAGCAAACGCTGAAAATGTCTACCATCCTGCATAAGGCATAACTCAACACATCGTTCCATGTTACTGGCCACTCGTTGGAGGACTCTGTTGTCAATAGCTTGAATCTCCTTTGATGTGCTGATCGTCCAATATCTGGGGAAGTGTGTACGACGATGTCAAATCCGGAGATCTCGGCGGCCACAGGTTCGTAGAAATTATCCGGTCGTCAAAGAAACTTGCAATTAGGTTCATGGATTCATTTGATGTATGGCACGTAGCGCCATCTTGCTGAAAATACCCTTGACTCCGCTCTACATCGCCCAGTTATCGTAAAAATGACTTAATATAAGTTCAAGATCTGCGCATCTACTGACAAGGGATGGATCGAAACTCCAGAACATTCTGCTGAATTTGGTGCTAAAATTGGGCCATTGAATGAATTTCCAACGAAAAAATTAAAGAAAGAAATGTGTCAGTTCTACATAAATCACTCTGTACTTATGAGTATAATGTTCTCACCTCTTACTTTTTCTACGGGTACCATGGACATCGTGTATACAGAAGCCATCGATGCCGAGATTTCACCGGAAATACTTTTTTGGGTCCCCTCTTTCCAAAATAATTTTAAAAAATCTGATGTATTCCATTTAGATGAATTTCTCTGCATTTCTGCAACAAATTATTTTTAAAAAGCTCTATTTACATCATGCTTATTGAGAAAAAAAAATAACAGAAACAGTCTTATAACTTTCTTCCTTGTAAGTAGAAGCGAAATAAGGCAGTACCATACGTTAAAGTGAAGATCAAAAGTTGGTTGCTATGTGACTGAAGTCCCTTTGTTTGTATGGACAGGAGTTGACAAATTCCTGTATAAGAAAACTATAAGTTTTTCAAAGCTGAAACCAATAACAAGGAGTATCTAAAAAACGATGCAATCTTCGTAAAAAAGGTATATTACATAAATTGTGTGCTTTAACGTGGTCTACACTTTCTGTGTAGTAAGTTTTTGTCTATCTCTTAAGGTTTAGCAGTTATGCAAAATTCCGTAAAATTCATGCATAGTAAAATAGTCTTTAGATGCTATTCTCAGAAAATTCAAGATATACATTTTATTTGTCAGGTAAAAATATCTTTAATATAAGATATTTTAATCAAAGTAGATAGAGCCATTTTTTTAGAAAATCAAAAATTTTAGAAAAAAAGTTCCTTGTAAAAGGGTAGTTGGGGTTGGGGAGATTTTCTTTAAAATCTTTGTGTTGCATCCTTGGAAGATACCAAACCTAAGTACCAAGTTAGGTTTTTAACGGACATTTTAATGGACATTTTATTTGTCAGGTAAATATCTTTAATATACGATATTTTAATCGTTAGAACCATTTTTAAGAATATCAAAATTTTCGAAATTTTTTCCATGTAAAGCGTAGTTTGGTGTGGGGGGATTTTTCTCAAAATCTTCGTGTCGCATCCCTGGAAGATACTAAACTTAAATACGAAGATTATTATTTTACCGACTGTTTGTTTTTCAGTTATCGTGTTCACAGACACACGGACACACACACACACACACACACACACACACACACACACACACACTCGGACCTGTTGGCGCAAATGCTTATTTAGGATATAAGGGACCCTAAAACTTATATTTCCGGTGAAATCTCGGTATCGAATTTTTGAGTGCGTGTGCTCATAATGCGTGTAGAGAAAGTAATAAGTATAACAAGGACGACGTAGTAAATTGCACACGAAAAAAAATAAAAAATAAAAATAAACTCATATCGACAAAGCAACCAGCTATTGAAGACCCACTCCCCTTACAGGAGAATTGGTAACATGAAACAAAATACAGTGCACACACATAGGGAGGAATGTTTAAGTAGTGCTAGTAGTCATCTTCCTTTGCTGGGCGGGTCAACTCAGCACTGCACACCATGCCTAATTGTCATTTCTTTTCCTTCGTGTTGTGTCTTGGATGTGTCAAAGCTCTAATAAATTAAATTGAATTTTATTTATGTGCGCCATTTAACTGCTAGGTTCTCAGCGTCCCACTTTTTATTGAGCGTGAAAGTCCGCTAAATTTTGCTCAAATACCTATTTTTACAGGTTTTAGGTTCTTTTAAATCACGACATGAAACTGACAGTTTTATTTCCCTTATGAAGGAAGCCATGCTAAGGATTTTTCCGCCCGGTGTAAAATTTTATATATATATATATATATATATATATATATATATATATATATATTAATATGCCTATTTAAATGGAGTTTTTATATTCGTTTGTTTATTTGTTTTATTTTCTTGAATATGTTGGAAGGCTTCTCATTCCTAAGAAATGAGTATTCTACATTATCTTTTAAACACAAAATATTTGCATTTAGCCACTGCACTGAATGAATTCTGTTCCTGCTTTCCGCGCAGCTGGTCATCAAAGTATCGCAGCAGTATCAATTATAGTTGCTCTCTCAGATTTATTCAGTGAGCAACCAGTTGGTGACGCCTGACTTATACTGATAGACGTAGTTCATTTCGCGATGCAGTTAGGACCGTGCAGAAAGATCAAGTGCGTAAATTATCCAATCTGTTTATAGAAAAATCTGGGATGTTTCATTCACATGACCTTCTCTACATCACTGTAACAGATTGTAGTTAAAAAGCATAAACTTCTATCTACTTTATGATAATCGAGATAAACATTAGCAGAAATAGTCTTAGTTACTTGTTTCCTTGCATGTAGAAGAAAAATAGGTTAAAACGATAGTCAAATATTTTAAAAGCTAGTTGCCATATGGTTGCCTATGCAGAGCCAAGAGTTTGCAACTTACCGTGTGAGAAAGTATTTTTAATCTAAAACATATAACAAAGAAAATCTCAGAAGTGGTCAATTTGACGTATATGCCATAAATGTTGTGTTTTAACGTGGTCTACATTTTTACTTTCTCTACACGTACTATGTACATAGTGTATAGAGAAGGTATTGCACTCCATACAAAAATTCGATACTGAGATTTCACCGGAAAAATATGTTTTAGGGCCCCCTTTATATAAAAAAATATTTTCACAAAAAGGTCCATGTGTGTGTGTGTGTGTGTGTGTGTGTGTGTGTGTGTGTGTGTGTATCAGTGTGTCTGTGAACACCATAACTCAAAAACGAAAAGTCGGTAAAATATCAAACATGGTATTTAAGTTTAGTATCTTCCAGGTATGCGACACAAAGATTTTGAGAAAAAATCCCACCCCAAACTACCCTTTACATGTAATCTTTTTCGAAAATTTCAATTTTCTCAAAAATGGCTCAAACGATTTTGATTAAAATTTCGTATATTAAAGATATTTACCAGACAAATAAAATGTATATCTTGAATTTTCTGGGAATAGCCTCTGAAGAATAGTTTATTCTGGATGAATTTTACTGAATTTTGAATAACTGCTAAACCGTAAAAGATGGACAAAAACTTACTACACAAAAAATGTAGAACATGTTCAAACACACAGTTTATGTTATATACATTTTTTCATGCAGTTCGACGTTTTTGAGACATTCCTTATTTTTGGCTTCTGCTATGAAAATCTTATACATTTCTCATTCAGGAATTTGTCGACTGCGGTCCATACAAACAAAGGAACTTCAGTGATATAGCAACCAGCTTTTGATTATCACTTTAACCTATGCTACTCCCTTATTTCGCTCCTACTTACAACGAGGCAAGTAATATGGCTATTTCTGCTATTTTGTTACTGATTAGCATGAAGTAAATAGAAGTATAAGGTTTTAAGAATAATTTGTTGCAGAGATGAAGAGAAAGTCATGTGAATGGTACGCATCAGATTTTTTGTGTAGTGTACTTTCTCCTACGATTATCATTGATGCAAAATTTAGCAAAATGCATTCAGAATGAAGAGCCCTTTAGAGGTTATTCCCAGAAAATTCAAGATATACGTATTATTTGTCTTATAAATATTTTTAATATACGGTATTTTAATGAAAATTGGTAGCGATTTTTGAGAAAATCAAATTTTCGAAATTTTTTTCATGTAAAATGTAGTTTGGGATGGGGGGAATTTTTCTCAAAATCTTCGTTTCACATCTCTGGAACGACTTTTCGTATTTGAGTAATCGTGTCCACAGACACACGGACACACGGAGCTTTTTCTGAAAATACATTTTTTTTGGTATACAGGGGATCCTAGAAAGTCTATTTCCGGTGAAATCTCGGTATCGAATTTGGGTTGCAATACAATACATTCTCTATACACTATTTACATAGTTTGTATAGAGAAAGTAAAAATTGTTAGGTGAAGAGAAAGATTAAAATAGCATACTAACTGGCCTTTATGTAGTTACACCCCTAACACGCTGCATGTACTTTAGCAATTTTGCGAACAATCAGTTGGTATATTCTGCTTGTGAGAAGTGAAACTTCACACACAATTTGGAACATAATGTACTTGCATGATCGTGAAACTGTTTCAACAGCAGCAAGGTTTTTTCTTTGGAATTCCGAGGTTAGCATTTCATAAATGTTCACATTTTACATGAAAACAGCAAATCGCCAATGTGGGGTTGGATGTGTACTCTCCTCACTTTTTAGCAATTGCCAATTACAAAGGCACTCGTGAGCACTGCGATTTATCTCGTTCAGCTTCATTTGTTCAGTTTCGCATGCCACAGAGTTTAAAAGTGATCGTTTCACATCGGAGCTACTTCATCACCACCATCACCATAATCATCGCTGTGGTTACACGTTCCTACAAATGGACATATAGCTTTGAAACACGCAGTTACATTGAAGCCCATTCTCGCTTACGTACACAGCCCTTCTGGTTTGTGTGCTCCGGACCCATTAGTGTATTAGAAGACTAGCCGGTGCCTCATAATACGTATACTATACAGGGTGTTAATGAAATATACCGAAATATTTTCACAGAATATGTAGATTACATAAATAAGTAATTTGAGATTGGAGATTTAGAGCCAGTTTATTAAATTTCGAAGTACCATTACGCCACGTAACGCAGCACTTCTTCTGGAATGAAAAAAGTAATAATAAAAAGCATTTACTCTATGACAGCAATCGAACTCGTGACCTTTGGGAAAGCAGTTTCCGCGTTACGTATTAAGCCACCAGAGCAGTTGAAAAAACGCCTCCAGAGTAGGCTACATAACTCAAGAACGTAGTTAATGAATGCTCAGTGTCACACTGTCAAATGATTAGTTCGAGAATCTACAGATTTTTGCGACATTTAAATCTGAGAACGCTGGTAACGAGCTATTAAATATCGGGCAAAAATTTTAAAGACATTCTAAGCCTTATTTATCAACCTAACATAACTCCATGGCACGACAGCTCACGGAGAGCCTTGGCCTACCGCCCGGCCTCTGCGTCCCCCATCTCGGTCCACTACAGACGTCATGGATGGGGTGCAGTATTGGAGGGTGAGACGTGGTCAGCGCCTCGAGCCCCTCCCGGCCGGTTAATGCGGTCCTCACGACCTGGAGCCGCTACTTCTCCATCAAGTAGCTCCTCAATTGGCCCCCCAGGGACCTCACGAGGCTGAGTGCACCCCGGTCCAGGTCTCCCAGCGGGGGAAAAATCCCCACGCCGGTACTGGGGATCGAACCGAGGTCTCCCGCTTCGTAGGCAGCCGCGCTAACACCGCGCTAAGGAGATGGCCATTTATCAACCTGGTTTGCTTTAACACAGACTTATCAGCAGCTGATACCCACACATTTTAACACTATGTAGCTGCGTTATGTTTATCCGAGGACCATGCATCGCCGATCTCAAATTACTTACATCGATCACGTGCATAATCTCGCAGATTATTTCGATGTAGTTCATTAACATCCTGTATATGGACGGAACTATTTGTCTCTTATTTTTCCAGTGAAATAAAAATCTAAGTTTACGTATATTTTTTTTTGTGTATTATTTTCTCTTCACTTACTATGTATATGGTGTATTACAGGTATTACATTGCACACAAAATTTCGATACCAAGATTTCACCAGAAATACATATCTCGGGATCACCCTGAATAAATAAATATATTTTTAGTAAAATGTCCGTGTGTGTGTCTATGTATACAAGGATGCGCCACGAAGATTTTCAAGAGAATCCCCCCACACTCTTGCTACTCTTTACTTGTAAAATGGTTCGATAAGTTTATTAAAATCTCTTATATTTAATATGTTTACATGACAAATAAAATGTATATCTTCCATTTTCTGGAAATAGTTTCTCAAGACATATTTATTCTGGATGCATTTTGTGGAATTTTGCAAAACTGGTAAACCATAAGAGTTAGACAAAAGCTTACATGTAAAATATATTTCTTGTTAATACACGCAGTTTATGTTATATACCTATTTTCGTGGAGCTTATTGTTTTTGGGGTATTTTGGGGTTAAAATACTTATACTTTTCTCACACGGGAATTTGTTAACTTTTGTTCATACAAAGGTACCACATAGAAACCAACACATAAACACATAGAAACCAACTTTTAAAATATTTTGCTATCGATTCAGCCTATGGTACTCCCTTGTTTCGCTTCTAATTACAAGGAAGAAGTAATAAGACGCTTTTCCTCGATTTGTATTCAATAAATAAGAATAAGCTTCATAAAATATTTTACTTAGCGATGTAAAGAAAGTCATGTGAATGGAACACATATTTTTACTTTTTGGAATTCTTAAATTATGTATTATACGAAATCATAAATCACTTGTTCAGTCTACTGTATTTTAAGAGAACAAGAAATTTTTATGTTGTACAAAGTGTTTGGAACTATTTTTTATAGAATGAAGGAAAGATTGTGATAAATACAACAAAATTAATGTGAAATATTGCACCTTACAAGTATGCCTTAAATACAAAAGTATATTTCTACCGTTTAAAAACAGGTAAAAAAAAAAAAAAAAAAAAAACCTACATCTGTTAGTAGTTCAATATTCTTCGTGGTCACAGATACCCGAATAGTTTTTGCAAAATAGGTAGGAAATTTAATGTGAATGTATCACGTCAGATTTTTAAATGTTTAAAAGCTACACAAGCACCCATAGCTTTGTACTACTTCGTCTAACGTTGTGTTTGTGACAGGAAATATTTTACGAAAAAATTTAAATGTAATAGTATATAGGATGGTCGGCTGATAAGTCCTGGGCCTCACAGAGATATGGCACCACTAGGCCAGTTAGACGGTACCATCGTAAAGTTTAACTATAGACTAGCTTGTATCTATAGTTACAGGTCAATAGCTTGTTTAGTTTTAGAATGGCAGAATTTTGAACAAGACAGCTTTAGAGTTTTCACGAAAATGGAGGATTTTAAAAACGAGCAGTGCTTAAATACTTCCATTTGAAAAACTTAACACCTAAATAAATCAAGAAGGAAATGGACAGTACATTTAAAAGCTCTGTCTCTTCATATTCAATGATTAAAAGGTGGATTGCAGAGTTTAAAATGGGACTACGGGCACTAATGATGAGCCTCGCTCTGTTCGCCCTGTAGAAGTGACAACTCCAGCGATCATTGAAAAAAGTCATCGTTTAGTACTGGAAGACCACAGATTAAAGTTGTTTGAGATAACAGAGGTTGTAAACATATCAAAAGAACGTGCAGGTAATATTTTAAGCAGTGCTTTGGGCTTTCACAAGGTCTGTGTAAGATGGGGGCACCTGTTGACACCTGATCAAAAGTTGCAAAGAAATAATGTTTCTGTTAAGAATGAGGAGCTCTACCATAAAAATCCCAGTGAATTTTTGAGACGGCTTATTACCATGGATGAAACTTGGATACATCACTGCACTCCAGAAACTAAATCACAGTCGAAACATTGGTTTGCGCCAGGTGAACCAAATCCAAAAAAGGCAAGTCAATTTTGTCATTTCTGGGATGAACAGGGAATTATTTTTATTGATTACTTGGAGAATTGTAAAAGTATCACTGGTGACTACTACACAAGCTTAATGTAACGTTTCAGTGATGAAGTGAAAAAAAAAAAAAAATCTTGTTTTATCATGACAATTCTCCAGCCCAAAGTTGTAATTGCTTGATGCTTGAACATCGACCCTATTTGCCAGATCTAGCACTCAGTGAATACTACCTGTTCCTAAACCTCAAAAAACCTCTTGGAGGACGAAGATTCCACAGCAACTAGGAGGTCATTGATGCGGTAAACAGCTATTTTGAGGACCTTAATAAATCGCACTACAGAGCTGGTTTAATTAAATTAGAACACCGATGTGACAAATGTATTGGTCTTTCTGGAGCTTATGTTGAGAAATAAAGCAAAAAAAAAAAAAAAAATCAAATGCTGTTTTCATTAGCAGCCGACCCTAGTAAAATCTTATTTTTGGAGCGACATTATCATTTACTTTTACCATTTATTAACATACGTAACAGTTTTTGTTTTGATGGTTAATGAGAAAGTTGTGAAATTAAAATACAAAATGTTTTTACGCCTTTGATATACATTTGAAATGATGATTAAACTTACTTTTTCACGAGCTTTTGGGAAAATTTTCATACCCTTGAAAATGTCTTCTAGGGATAAATTACAAAATCTTATTTTTGTATAAAAATGTACATTTATTTTCAGTAATAAAAATCAATCTAATTCAGTATTTGCATTTTAATGTGCCATAAAGCTAGAAGTGGTGAAATAGTGTTTAAAACTCCAACATGCAGGGCTAAGCTATCTAATTTGCTGCAAAGATACAGAGGAAGGTAGTAAAATTACCAATGTGAGGTAAAGATTTTGAGCTTGTGAAAGACGAAGAGAATAAATGGAAGCCGCTAAAAGTTTTACGTAAAAGACATAGTTTACACACACTATTTAAGACAGTTTAAATGCATGGTGGACATTAGAAAGATATTGGAAAACCCGGCAAACTACGGACGAAACAATCATTTGTATAACATTAAGGGCAGAAGGAAAAAATGATAACAATAAAAACTTAAGATGATTTTTTCAGCCTTAAGGGGGAAGCTAAGTAAAAATGCTAAATTCTGTATTTTTAAAGATGTATATAGATTTCTAATTCTGTATATTTATTACTCTGGCTTATGATAACGTCTATACAAAATTCAGTGATGTGGTTCAAGGAGTTTTCACTTTATTAGCTTTTCAATTGAAAATTTAGCTGTTTTATATGAAATGCTCTTTGTAGAACAGCTATGATGTATAATATTTAGTAAAATATTCATAATGTACATACACATAGAATTTGGTCTTGGTTTGCCGTATAAAGAAAGAAAAAGCTACAGGATTTTTTTTGTAATTCCAGTTTTAATTTTTCCAAGAATATTGTGTATTTTTAATATGTATTATCACATAAGTGAGTGAATAATTCTCATCAAAAACCAGACCAATTTTAAAACAAACGTGTTAAAGAGCGTCTATTCTAAAGCTCAAAACAAGCTGGCTAAAATTGTTCCGCAAGGAACTATTTATACAAACTATTTGTGGTTATGAGAAATGAAGAAAATAAGAAAGTATAAACATAAATGCAGTGCACTCTAGTGGTTTATGACCACGAAAGCAGAGTAAAACTTTTAAATAGCTTAAGGTACAAAGAATGTTTTAATAATGAAAACAAAATATAACAGTTTTATTCCAAAACCTTGGATTATCAGTTGACTATCTCTTAAGGCAAGTTACTGCTTACTAAATCAAGTATAGGTGATTTAAATAATGTAATGCATTAGTTAACTAATTAGATGCACTTAATACTAGTTGTATTATTTAAAATAGTGATTTTCCTCTTTGTGACAAAGAACGTTGTGCTAATGTTGAATAACTAAGCCATGATGGTTATGGTAACAAATTAGATGTAGCAACAGCATTGTTGTTACTAAAAACAAACCTTACCAAGTTTTCTGTGAAAAGTCGCTTCGACATCTATATCAGATGCATACTGCGAGAGACAGAGGATGGCACCATGGCTCGCCTCCCACCTAGGTGGCCCGAGTTCGATCCCAGTGCCCGCATGTGGGATTCGTGTTGAGCTACTGGGTGGGTTTTCTCCGGGTCCTCCGGTTTCCCCCGCCACTCATTGAAACAATTGCTCCATCATCACCTTTCCTGTCATCAATTTCATATTATCCTCTTTCTAACTTCGTTCCAAGTTCTTCATTCTGCGGTTACGTGTCGTCGGCTCCCCGATACGATTGTAAGTAGCCGGGGACTCTTGCTATCCTGTTCTGGGTTCGGTTTCCGCTCTGATTCTAGGCTGTTCCATGCGCTTCAGTTCCTGTCGGCTCCAGACTTGCCCGTTCTCATATCACAATACAGCATGTGTCGCTTTAAAAACTCCATCTCTTCACTTATACGCTGGCTATAGTCTTCGCTAATACTTACGCCCGTTCACCGTATAACGAGCATCTCAAAGGATGGCCACCTTTAGTTTATAATGTGCTGGTTTACAGACAATAGGTCGCCTTAAAAAACCATGCTGACCTATCCAATTAGCCCTCTACACATCCAACTCGGGAGTTCAAATCCTATTTGTGAAATTACATTTTTCACTACTTCCTCCGTCATCTTCCAACTCTCACCCGCTTCTTCAGTCACACCATAAAGCACAATATTGTTATAACGAGAATGTACTCTAAATAGTCCATTTCCATATTTTAGCAAGATGTAGGGGTACGGAGAAATGGAGGATCCTTTACCACCGCGAATGTACAGTTAGAAACATGTTGGACGCTACTGGCAGGCACGGAAGACGCGGACGGGCAAGATAAATTTCTTCTTAAGGCAAGATCTGAGATCTGAGGCTGAATATAGGGAAGAGGGAGCGAACGATAATAAGGTTTAAACAAAAGTGGTTATAATGTTTAACATACATATATTTTATGTCATACTATTTGGTCATTGTTTTGTCGTGGTGTTATTATTGTGTGTATATATTTTATTAAGTGTATTTGTCTACCATGGTACACTAATGCATCTGAACACAGTATATTCTGTGTTTTAATTTAAGTTTCTGTAGTTGAATATATTTCTTCCTTTATTTTCGTGTTTACTCTTTTAATTTTCTGTTTTTTAATCTTGTAAACTATTTCGTGTATTACAAAAGTATGTACGGTCTATAGACCCGTGCGATTGATGAAGATCAATGTGTGCATACTGTTATTTCAATAAATACATTTATTGGTTCATTCATACTAGGGAGGTGTCTTCATACGGATAGGGTAAGCGGACTACCTAACGCAACGTAACAGACAACTTTTAAAAATGAAAATGTCACAAATTGCTGTATGTGGCAGTTATAAAATGTCTAATACCAGATACTTGGTTCTATTTATGATACCGATTTTTAAATTAAGCGTTTTGAATTTGTAAATAATGTTAATTAATGTAATTAATGTTAACTTAGTGCCTGTTAATCTGTCATGTCATTACTCGTTAATTCTGCCCAAAAATTAGCACGACATTAGTGCGGATTTATGTAAAGTAGTCAACAATGTACATAGGGATAGAGAAGTATTGTATTCCACCCAAAAATTCGATACCGAGCTTTCACCGGAAATACATGTTTTAGGACCCCCTGTATCCAAAAAAAGCATTTTGAGAAAAAGGTCCGTGTGTGTGTGTGTCTGTGAACACGATAACTCAAAAACAAAAAGTACCTAAAATAACAAACTTGGTATTTAAGTTTAGTATCTTCCAGGGATGCGAAACGAAGATTTTGAGAAAAATCCCCCCACCCCAAACTACTCTTTGCATGGAATTTTTTTCGAAAATTTTGATTTTCTTAAAAATGGCTCTAACGATTTTGAGTAAAATATCGTGTTATAAAGATATTTACCTGATAAATAAAATGTATATCTTGAATTTTCTGGGAATAGCTTCTAAAGACCTGTTTATTCTGGGTGAATTTTGCTTAATTTGGCATAACTAGTAAAGCGTAAGAGATAGACAAAAACTCACTACACAAACAATGTATGCTTTGTTAAAATATACAACTTACGTAATATACATTTTTTTCGTGGAGCTTACCGTTTTCGAGGTATTCATTGTTATTGGTTTCAGTTGTGAAGTACTTATACTTTTCTCAGAGGGCAGTGTCTGATTTTCTTTTGTTCTACTCCTGGCCAAGAAAAGAAGCGATTTTTAATGACAATCGCATAACCTCGATTAGCAAGATGCACAAAGATGAATAATGTTATGTAAGAAGTTTGTAGAACAGCTAGAGAAAGTAATGTGAGTGTAACACATCAGATTTTTAAAATTCTTCTCAACACAAAATCTTGTCTCTTCATTATAAACATATCTGATCCAAACTTGTAAGTGTGGTAACGTCATAAAGTGCTCTTTCACGGATATTCCGCTCGAGAGCACTAGATTTTTATCTCGTGTTCATTAAGGGAGCTAAAGTGACCATTAGTAACACTTGAAGCATCTTATGGGGCGGAAAACAACGATGGCGTGGATAATTTTATTCCCTAACGGCGTTTAACGTTTACTTTTAGTACCTATATGTTGTATGTGTAACATTTGCCTATATTTCCGATAACAGACTTAAGAACTTAATGGAAGTGAGTTATAAAGTTGACACAGTAGTTATAGATAAGTGGCATGTTAAAGTATTAAGTATTTATTTGAGCTATCCCAAAGGTTTAATGATAATGGGTGCCCCTTTGTACTACGGTCTCCAACGTTCTCCTTACGTTGAACGAGACCCATTAGCGATTTGCTTTCTGTTATATACGTAGCAATATAGTCGCGTACACATACCCATCCGTAAAGAAAATTCCTTCATCAGCGTAAGGATAGTATAATATTTATTACTTTCCCTAACATGTATGCACATAGTAACTATATAAGTTATTTTATTCCACCCAAAACTCCATGTTGTGATTTACCAGAAATATGTGGTTTTTTTAGGTCCTCTGAGTCCGAAAAAAACTAGAAAAAGATTCTTGTGTGGGATAATTTGTTTAATATCTTCCAAGGATGCGAGACGTAGATTTTCTAGAAAATCCCCCGCCATAAACTACTCTTTATGCAGATAATTATTTTTTTCCTTCAAAAATGGTTGTATCGACTTTGTTTTAAATGCCGTATATTAAAATATTTGCGTCACAAATAAAATATATATTTTGATTTTTCTGGGAATAACGGCTATAATTTTTATTCTATAATTTTTCATACGGTTAAACCGCAAGTAATAGACAAAAATGAACTACTCAAAAATATAGATCTCGTTAAAAAAAATGTTTTCTTGTAGAGTTGGCTGCTTTCGAGATGTTCTTTACTTACTGGTTTTAATTTTAAACTACCTTACGTTTCTCAAACGTGACCATGCAAAGAGACCTAAATATAAATTGTTTCCAGGTTTAAAAGTTTTACTATCGCTTTGGCCTAAAGTATTATGTTATTTCCCATCTACTTTCCAGGAAGCAAGTAATAAGACCAGTTCTTCTAATGTTTATCTCGATTAGCATGATATGGATAAAAGAATAATCTTTTGTAAGAACAGCTATAGAAAGTTATGTGAACACATTAGAATTTTATTAATATTTATGTGTAAGTTATGTGTATTGGTAAATGCTATATTTGTATACATTTCATATTCCATATCCAAGGGTTTGCTATCCTAAAGAAGTGTGTTTTTGAAGGAAATTTACAATTTTAGTACCCCAAATGCTTAGCTAGCTATTACTTTGTGGAAAAGTCATGGGGGAAGGGTTTTTTTCTTCTTATTGTTAGAAGTGAATGACGTCATCGAGTCGGAAGTGGTGTGAAAGTTCGGATAAATCGGGTAATTCAGAGATATAGAGCTAGTAAACCACCTGATTGTAAATTGAGCCAGTAGTACAAGAGAATTAGAAACAGACGCTTTAAACTCCACGAATTCCTGGTCAATAAGAGTTAATCAGAGAGGTGAGCGAGAAGGAACAATTGTGTATAAGCAGCTGAATCTTTGACTCAGCTGTGCGGCAGTAACTATACAGGGGTAGCGGGTTCGTATCCCACGTACACGGCCTCCTTGTACACGATGCCGGTTCCCCTTAAGTTGCGCCTTTTGAGGGCTCTCATGGTCCCCTTGTTAATCTACGCCTGTGAGATCTGGGGCATGGCGGCAGACTCCAGTCTGCTGTTGCTTCAGCGGGTACAGAATAGATGTCTTCGGGCTATCTATTCTGTGCCTCGTGGCTTTCCAACGAGACTCCTGCACGAAGCCTGTGGTCTACCATACCTGGAGGACGAGATTAGGTGTCGGGCAACAAAATTCAACGAAGGGTTACCATTCCATCAGAGCGCCCTCGTTAGGTATCTTGGGGATTACAATCCCACAAACCGCCTCTTCAGGCGATACCGGCTTCCCCGCATGGCTTGCGGGCATCCCCGGTAACGAAGGAGCACCTCTAACAGCTGCTACGGCTAAGCTCCTTATAATCCTTCAAGAGTTGCTTGGATTCAAAATTAAAACCTCAAAACTTACACCAGAGGTACACAAGGGCCATTGCACCATGATAGGCAACCGTCGAGGGGCAACACATGCCTCCTCCCGTCACTCCACAATCCCAACACTCACCCGCCATTCTGCAAAAACCCACAATCCCGTCAAAACGTGGTTAAGTTCTCTCCGAGAACAGGGACACACCTCGTGCTGCCCTCAGCCTGCTAATTGCTCTGGTCTGGTCCCACGCACAGGTTTTGGCTAGTAACGAATGGTGTGGATATGTGGGTGCCCTAGCTCAGGATTTTGTTAGCTTGAAATCTTTTTACATTTTCACAAAAAGGTCCGTGTGTGTGTGTGTGTGTGTGTGTGTGCATGTGCGTGTGCGCGCGCGTGTCCGTGTCCGTATGTCTCTGAACACGATAACTCAAAAACAAAAAAGTCGGTGAAATACCAAACTTGGTATTTAAGTTAAGTATCTTCCAGGAATGTGACATGAAGATTTTGAGAACAATCGCCCCACCCCGAACTACCCTTTACATGGAACATTTTTCGAAAATTTTGATTTTCTCAAAAATGGCTGTAACGATTTTGATTAAAATTTCGTATATTAAACATATTTACCTGAAAAATAAAATATATATCTTGAATTTTCTGGGTATAGCCTCTGAAGAGTAGTTTATTCTGGATGAATTTTACTGAATTTTGAATAACTGCTAAACCATAAGAGATGGACAAAAACTTACTCCATAAAAAATGTAGAGCACGTTAAAACACACAATTTATGTTTTATACATTTTTTTCGTAAGTTCGTCGTTTTTGAGACATTCCTTATTTTTGGTTTCTGCTATGAAAAACGTATACTTTTCTCATAGAGGAACTTGTCAACTCCTCTCTATATAAACAAAGGAACTTCATTAACATGGCAACCAGCGTTTGACTATCATTTTAACGTATGGTAGTCCTTTATTTCGCTTCTACTTACCAGGAAGCAAGTAATAAGACTATTTCTGCTCATTTTTTTTTTTTCTGATTAGCATAAAGTAAATAGAAGTATAAGCTTTTTAAGAATAATTTGTTGCAGGGATATAGAGAAAGTCATGTGAATGGTACACATCAGATTTTTTTATGTGTGGTAAGACGCAAGTGATTTTCTTCGAGTTCCAGATTATTATCGAACTCATTTTCATTTTGTTCGGGCTTTTCTGCCGTCGAACAAACGCGCATTCCTCCTAAATTTTCCGCTTTTAAACTAAGCTTTACGCGACCTCGCCTATCATTCCTTAATACTTTGATGCATGAAATAAACACTGTTTCTATCGTTACCGTATGTAGCCCGTTCATTTCTACTTAGCTATCACATTCCAGCTCTGAGGAACTTCCAGGTCTAGTGAATTCCACAGTATTAAATAAATACTATTTTGTTGCGGCCATGTGTAGCCCAATCGACTCCACCGCGAACTCAAATATCACATCTTACTTCCGTGAAATGTCCATTGTATAGAATAAGTCATACAAATTTCTGGAAAAACAATTGAAAACTTGGTAATTCAACTTTCTTAAGGTGCAATTGCCGTTTGTTCAGACTACCTTGTCCGCTTAAAAAAATCCATCCTGAATTAATTCCTTGTAGGGTCTCTTTCATCCCTCAATTAGAACTGGAAAAACTGGAATCGAAGTTTTAAATATTCAAACTATAGGTTTTCATCTCTACTGAGTAATAAACCAGCCAGCCAGTACTAATAAGATATTTTCCACTGCTTCAAATTCTGCGATAATTTAGCAAATTGTCTTCCAGACATCAACGGAGATTCACGCTGAAGAAGCAGACACGAAAATGAATGCTGCAAACACCACCATTGTCCAGTTAAGAGATCGTTCGTAAGGCGAAATATCAGTATTAGCATACTTGTCAACCTCTTCGTCTCATTTACCCAATCCCGACTCTCTAATCTTTGCTCCTGCCGTGAGGTTGTATACTCAGACCTTCTCTACATCTCTGCAACAAAGCATAGCTTGTACTTCTATTTATTTAATAATAAAAAAAAATAACAGCAGCAAGTTTATTACTTGCTTCCTTGTAAGTAGAACCGAAATAAGGGAGTACTATACGTTAAACTGATAGTCAAAAGCTGGTTGCTATGTGACTGAAGTTTCTTTGTTTGTATGGACAGAAGTTTACAAATTCCTGTATGAAAAAAGTATAATTTTTTTAAAAGCTGATACCAAAACCAAGAAATATGTAAAACACGATAAACTCCACGAAAAAGTGTACATAACATAAATTATTTGTTTTAACGTGCTCTACATTTTGTGTGGTAAGTTTTTGACCATCTCTTATGGTTTAGCAGCTATGTAAAATTCCATCAAATTCATTCAGAATAAAATAGCCTTCAGAGGCTATTCACAGAAAATTCAAGACATACGTACATTTTATTTGCAATATAAATATGTTTAAAATACGGTATTTTAATCAAAATAATTAGAGCCATTTTCGAGGAAATCAACATTTTCAAAAGTTTTTCCATGTAAAGGGTAGTTTGGGGATTTTTCTCAAAACCTCCGTGTCACATCCCTTAAATACTAAGATAGGTATTTTACCCTCGTCTTCGTTTTTGAGTTATTGTGTCCACAGATACACGGACATACACACACTCGGACCTTTTTCTAAAAATACTTTTTTTGGATACAGGAGAGACTAAATCGTCTATTTCCGGTGAAATCTCGGTTTCGAATTTTGCGGTTGGAATGCAATATCTTCTCTATACACTATGTACAACAGCCGTTTTTTTCAACCTCCGATAGGCTATAAATAAAAGACAAGTTCATAAAAACAATTATTTGATTGCTAAAATGTTTGTATACTTATGGTTACTTTTTAACAGAACCACCGAAAAGATTGAGACATTTGTCGTACCTGTGCACAATCTTTGCAGTACCTGCTTCAAAAAATGTTGCCGCCAACGATTTCAAATGAGCATTGACGTTGTTTTGAAGATCTTCGTTGGTTTGAAAGTGCTGCCCTCCTAGCCACGTCTTCAGTTCAGGGAAAAGGTGAAAGTCACTGGGTAACGGGTTAGGACTGTACAGCGGATGATCGAAAATGTCCCATTGGAACTGTTCAAGGACACACAGCAATGTGTGGACGAGCGTTGTCATGGATCAACACAATTCCTGAAGTCACCAATCTTCTTCGTTTGTTTTGAATGACTCTCCGCAAACGTCGTAAAATACGAAGATCTACAAAACAACATCAAAGCTCATTTGAAGTCATTGGCGGCAACATTTTTTGAAGCTGGTATTGCAAAGCTGGTACACAGGTACCATAAATGTCTCAATCCTTTCGGTGATTATGTTGAAAGTAACCATATGTGTACAAAACTTTTAGTAATAAATTAATTGTTTTCTATTAACTTGTCTTTTATTTATAGCCTATCGGAGGTTGAAAAAAACGGCCCTCGTACATAGTACGTGTAGAGAAAGTAAAAAGGTGGCTATAGTGGTCTTACATAACATAACTTGTTGTATAGTACAAATATCAAATGCGCATTATTCGGGTATACAGTAAAAGTATTTTTTCTACAACCTATATATATCGACAGCAGACACGTATACAAACAATTCCAAAGCAGAAGAAAAGAATTTCATTTCAAAATTCTTATATTGTAATTTAGAATCAAATGTCCTGTCCTCCTTTCCTATTGTTCTCACAGAACTGATATACATTCCTAATTTACGGATTCACTGTACAGAGTAAGAACCCTCTTTTATGTACACAAAACACGTCTTTCCCTTTAAGAACTTCCTTAGACTTTCTCCTTAACCTTGTTTATTTTCCTTTGAACACGGAATATGATTGCGAAGCAACAAAATGACAACATTTCTCTTCCATCCCATTGGAGACCCGAAGAACGCGAAAGAAGTACTGAAAGGAATACTTAGAAACGCTATCTCTACTCCAGAGCCCTTTAAAGTGCAACCTATAAATTATACAACACATTTGTGAATATTTTATGCCACATAACATGTTTTTATCACTGTTCGCACTTTTTCATAAAGTCTTATCTTCCAAACAGGGTTTTACTCTGTTTCTCGCGTCACGTTTCTGCTTTTCCATTCGCTTTATTCCTTGTTTCTATTGCTTCTTTTTTATGGTACAAAGATCAGTGCATTATTATAGATTCTTTGGAATACGTTCTCGCAACCGCAGAAGAGGGTTGCCGTAAAAAAGATATACTTTTTTATCCATTTTCCTGGTTTGTTCTTCAATCTTCTTATCGTCCAAAGAGCTCATGTTATTATTAACACAGTGATGCAGAGAAGTATAGCTAGCCATAGGGAATCAGAGTTGTAGGCCTGTTGAGTTTTTGTTTATAGACGGTCTGATAGCTGCATTCACAATGAGATGAAAGCACAGACTTGACGCAGCATAAGCGCAGGCGCAAAAGAACACCATTCAAAATGCAGGTAACGTAACCCAAGAAGTTGGCACGGGTTTTTAGAACCGTAAATGATGTGGGGATATCTTCCAAGCGCACCGTAAGTTTCAAATTGAACAAAACAACTAAGAATATCAAATAAGAAAATTCACTCAATTGCTTATAAGTAACTAAATAAATCGTAACGTAACTCCATGGCACGACAGTTCAGGACCTTGGCCTACCGCCCGGCCGCTGATCCTCCAACTCGGCCCGAAGGCGTCATGAATGTGGTGCAGTGCTGGAGGGTGAAACGTGATCTCCACCTCAAGTCCCTCCCGGCCGGTTTATGCGGTCTTATTGAGCTGGAGGCGCTACTTCTCAATTAAGTAGCTCCTCAATTGGCCTCGCAGGGTACTCACGAGCCTAAGTGCACCCCGAACCAGCTCTCCCAGTGGGGGAAAATTCCATGCGCCGATACCGGGAATCGAACCCAGTTCTCTGCTTGGCAAGCAGCCGCGATACCACTGCGCTAAGCAGAAGACCAAATAAATTCTAACACACAAAATCCAATGTGTGTATTATGCTTTTATAGGCTTCTACATTGTTGCATCGATTTTGTCCAAACTTAACACAGATAGCGTTTAACCATGGCAAAAAGATGCTGTGTAGCCTAGAACACAAAATTCGTCCTATTTCACAAAATTAATTATTTCATTACAAACCATCTATACCTTTCTTAGTAATTATCGTAAACATTAGAACATTGCCAACATATAAACACTAGTTATGCCTAGGCATTTATAATATTATTTACAAATAATAAATTAACAGTGAGTTTGCATATTATTCGTTAATCTAATATCTGAATTCATTATGGAGTAATAAAACTGTAAAATTATTAAAACAGCTATTACATCTGCTTAAACAAAAGCAAAGGTGGTATAATTGCATAGTTGGAAGATTAACAAGATTCAATTGCATTATATAAAACTGTAATAACATTTAAAGCATCAAACCAGACACAATATTTCTTCATCATTATCACCTTCTTTATTTTCATATGCTTATTTATTGCATATCGATACAAAATAACAGTGCATGATTTAGTATAATAGCATTGATTACAAAATTTCTCTGATGCTCAAACATTACCCACATAGAGTAAGAGCTAATTCGGTATTAACATCTACATACTCTATGAGCATATTCCGATATTTGGAAATACACATATTATATTTAGTTGCTCAATTTTTATAAACAGCGGGTTTGTATCTCTATGGAAGTTTGTGAAGTCTTATAAGCACGAAAATAAAAATTATGACATAAACTGGATGTGTTACACTTAGATGACTTTCTCTAGCTGCTCTGTAAACACGTTTCATACAAACGATTATTCTTTCTACACAATATTATTTGAGATAAACATTAACAGAATGTTCTTATTACTTAGCTCCTAATAAGTAGAAGGAAACTAAAGAAATGAACTATACTAAAGTGATTGTCAAATGTTTTAGAAGCTCGTTATGCGCTTGTTATTGCAAATCGCTTCTTTTCTTGGCCAGGAGTAGTACAAAAGAAACACAGACACTTCTGTCTGAGAAAAGTAAAAGTACTTTACAACCGAAACCCATAATAAGGAATATCTCAGAAACGGTTACCTCCGCAACAAAAATGTAAAGGATATAAATTGTGTCTTTTGACGACATCTACATCTTTGTGCAGTAAGCAAAGTTTAGCAGTTAAGCCAAATTCGACAAAATTCATCCAGAAAAATGGATCTTATAAGACTATTCCCCGAAATTTCAAGACTTACATTTTGTTTGGGATGTAAATAGTTTTAAAAACGGGATTTTAATCAAAATTGTTAGAGCCGTTTTTTAGAAATTCAAAATTTTTGAAAAAATTTCCATGTAAAGAGCAGCTTTTGGTGGGGGTATATACTTGAAAATCTTCGTGTTGCATCCTTGAAAGACACCAAACGTAAATACCAAGTTTGGTATTTAACGGTCTTTGCATTTATGAGCCATGCTGCCCCCCCCCACACACACACAGGGAATTTTTTTTAAAAATGCTTTTTCGGACTCAGGTACCCTAAAACATAAACTTCCGGTGATTTCGACATTGAATTTTTTAGTAGAATTCAATACCTTTCCTATTCACTATGCACATTGAGCATGCGGGGCAGAGAAAGTAATAAAAATGATAAGTGGACTTGGATAACAACATTTGCATCAAAACAGATAAAGTAACTTTTCTTCTTCCTCTTCTCTTCTGTATGTTGAGTTTGATGGCTATTCCTTATTTCCTTCTTCATTGTGATTTTCTAATATTCTGGATATTTATATGTATGTTGGTTGCTGAGAATAAACAACATTATATACGTTACTTAAGCTGGTATTACCTCTCAATTCAATTGAGATATTCTCTGCAAATAGCGACGAGTCACCCAAAATGTGACAATGCAAGTTACAGCTGCAGTCACAATTAACATCATTACAAACTGATATTTTTTGTTGTTTAAGCGTGCTTTTGTATATTGTTTTTTTCAATTAATTTTCTTTCTTTATAGTTTCCTGGATTGTAATTTACTATTTGTTTTAGTATGTTGTTTAATAATTTATAAATAGAAGAACAAGCAAACAAAGGCTAAATGTGGAAAGTATAAACCGTTAAAGCACGGGCAAGGCCGATTATTTCAACTAGTAGTTTATAAAAATCTCATGTGTTCCATTTACATGACTTCCGCAACATCACTGTAATAAATTATTGTTAAATAGTTTATTAATACATTTTATAATAATCGGCAGAATGTCTTAATTAACAGCTTCCTTGTAAGTATAAGTCAAATAAGAGAATACACTAGCCTAAAACGATAGTCAGATCTTTTAAAAGCTGGCTGCTATGTGGTTGAACTCGGTTTTTAAACTTAGCCAGGAGTTTTCAAATTTTCATGCGAGAAAAGTATTTCAATTCTGAATCAAATAACATAACTCCATGGCACGACAGCTCACGGGGAGCCTTGGCCTACCGCCCGGCCGCTGCGTCCCCCATCTTGGTCCACTACAGACGTCATGGATGGGGTGCAGTATTGGAGGGTGAGACGTGGTCAGCGCCTCGAGCCCCTCCCGGCCGGTTAATGCGGTCCTCACGACCTGGAGCCGCTACTTCTCCATCAAGTAGCTCCTCAATGGGCCCCCCAGGGACCTGACGAGGCTGAGTGCACCCCGGTCCAGGTCTCCCAGCGGGGGAAAAATCCTCACGCCGGTACTGGGGATCGAACCCAGGTCTCCCGCTTGGTAGGCAGCTGCGCTACCACCGCGCTAAGGAGACGACCTTCTGAATCAAATGACAAGGAATATTCCAGAAGTGGTCACCTCCACCAAAGGAAAACAAATATGACATAAATTGTGTATTTTAATGAAATCTATCTTTTTCGTGATGTACCTTTTTGTCTATCTCTTACGGTTTAACAGTTAGGTAATATTCCTTAACTGCTACGGTACGAGAATATAACATAATTGGTACAGGAGTTCTGAGAGACCGCGTAAGTTTAAAATAATTACGGTTAGCAATCCTGAGAGCATAATTGTTTAAAAACTGTTTCACTCTATTAAAAAACTCACTTATAAACTCTTTTTGACTTAACTCTATAATATTGGGCAAAAAGTAGTTATTTGTTTAATTTGGAAAACTGAACACTTTTGTTTGATATAAACCACCAGACTTTCTCTGCAGAAATTCGTCACACTTTTTTGACAAACTTTACAACATATTGCACGCTGACACTTGTACCAAGGTATCCTGTCTTTCTTTTCAATTTCGGGGGGCACAGAGTACATGTTTTTCTGTTTTCAGAAATCTCTTCTTCAGCCGCATCCTTCTCTGGAATTTTGTCTGGGAGCCTCAAATTCCTTCTTAAATTGAGTCTTAATTCTTGGAGTAAATAGTGTGAAAGTCTACCTCTTATGTTAGTCTCCTGGGGAAACCGGAGAACCCGAAGAAAACCCGTCCCTGTGCCGCTTTGTCCACCACAAATCTCACATGCGGTCGCTTGGGTCGTCTAAATGAGAGGCGAGTGGTATAACCACTCAGCCACGACCCGGTCCCATTTCCTTGTCATACATTTTGGGGTTTGGGATTGTTACCAATAGATTTAACTGGAAGTCGAAATCCAGGAAAATGAATTAAAATGTTGTAGGCTCTGGTTTGAACATTGGTGGGGGTGTTTTTTTCCAAAGGAAACCTTTTTCCCTAGGAAAGTTGCGACGTTACTTTGTACACTTTCTGTCTCAGTTTCTGACTCAATGAAATGGCGGTTATTTATGGACGCTCTTTAACTGCTGTGGTTTTCAGTGTACCATTCTAAATTGAGCGTGAAAGACTGCTTAATTTTGCTCAGAGGCCTCTCTATCAGGCTTGAGGTTCTTTTACGTGCCGTAAATCTACGACACGAAGGATGCCATGCTAAGGATTTTTGCACCCGAAAAAAATCCATCATCCTCCGCCGGGTTTGAACCCGCGATCTTGGGTATATGAAGGTAGCATGGTAACCATTACACCACGGAGGGCGACAGTTTCTGACTCATTATCACATTCCCCGATTTCTGAAACTCAACTATGGTCACTTTCCATTACAATGTGGGATCATCTATGTTATCACATTCTTCTAACTCCTCTAATATCTGAGTTATGAGTTCACTAAATTTGAGATCATCTGCTCTCGTGGACCGGTTTTCCGACATTTTCGGTAAATGAATGAAGAAAAATTCCCTATATGCTAGTACCAGTTATATTTGTTATATTGCAGATGCTTGTTTTGATTTAAACATATTCGTGTATATGCATTTAATTTACAGCGATTATATATATACACATTAGAGTGTGTTAATTTAATATTAGGGCTATTACGTATTATTTTCCTCAATAATTTAAATCTAGAATTAAAAATATTAATATCTGAGATATCTACTTTGTTGGAAATAAATAACGTGCAGATGTGTATATCTTAATAAGTGCGAAAATATATCGCTCAACATTTCACCGGCGGTCCACAAGATCGCATAATACCAATTAAGGGATATTCAGCAAAATTCATCCAGAATAAAGAGGTCTTAAGAGGCTATTTCCAGAAAATTCAAGATATACATTTCATATACCATATAAATAAATAGCTTTAATCAAAATCGTGAGAGCCATTTTTCAGAAAATCAAAATTTTGGAAACTTTTTCCATGTGAATTAGTTGTAAGGGGTGGGGGCATTTTTCTTAAAATCTTTGTGTGGCATTCCTGCAAGGTACTTAAGTTAATTACCAAGTTTGGTATTCTACCGACTTTTCGTTTTTGGGTTATTGTATTGATAGACACGCGGTCACACGGACACACACGGACGTTTTTCTAAAAATGATAAAAGGTAAAATACTCTCGTTTTCCAACCCTTTCGCCGCTCATGTTGTTCAAATTAACATGTTATCACAACCAAGAAGAAGAGGAATACAACTGAGAATAGTATTCTTCCAACATTAAATGAAGAAACCTTAGAAAACCAAAGGCAGAGGTATTTTTTGTCATGACTATATGCTAGGGAACGTGGGCCGCACCGTGGCCGAGTGGTTAGACTACTCGCCTCTCACCTAGACGGCTCGGGTTCGCTCCCAAGCAACCACATGTGATATTTGTGGTGGGCAAAGTGGCCTGGGATGGGTTTTCTCTGGCTTCCCTCGCCATTGCATTCCACCGGTGCTCCATCTTCATTCCACATATCACCAGTGTCATCACCTGCGGTGCCATAAGTAGTAAAAGCGGACGTTAAACACTATCGGGGGGGAAAAAAAAGAAAATGGATGTAATGACTTAAGAAATCGTGACGATTTCCCCCCCCCCCCACGAAGGCTGCTTTGAAAGTACGAGATTCTCTCATTGAGTAACCACTGGTAATAAACTGAGATGGGAAAGCTTCTATTGTTATGATTTAAGGGTTTTATGGGATTAATAAGTTTGGGTGGTGAGATAATTTAGTTGGAGTTTGGTTCGCAAATCACCACACCGGTATGTAGTCACCTTGTGGCAATACGCAGACAGAATATTGAGCCCCTGTATGATTTACTGCCCCGGATGTGGATGAGATATGTACGGGGTCCAGCCCTTCAGCCTCAGAGACTGTAGCCAGAGTTATAGCCAACATTCCTGTCCCATTTCCTTCCTTACTTCCTTCCCCTTATTTATTTCTTGCCTCTTTTTCTTCTTTTCCTTTCCTGTTACTTCGTCGTCGTCTTCTGTTTGTATTCTTACATTTTCTTTCAATATATTTTCTTTGGTCTATTATTCTTGGAATCCGTCTTGCTTTATTGTTTACCTATAATATAAGTATTCTTATAATAATCTAACCAAAGACTTTATTTCACAGAAACTTTACACTTTTGGAGATTTCCTGAAGGAGATAAGGTAGTCTGAACATACGGAAACTACACCTTAAAGCATTCAATTTCCAGTAATTTTTATGAATTACTCTCAAAATCATTACAATTATTTCAAGTGCTGTTTGCATTAATAGCTTATGTGGTTCAGTCTATAAAAAGTATTTCATTCAGGAGAAAAAGAATAAAGCTTTGTCTTAAAACATGAGAATTCTTGAAACTACTTGCAATGCGTTTAGCTGTCATACAATTTAAGTAGAAATTAAAAAAGAAATATGTTTGAAAATTCAAAAATGTAGAAATCTAGAAAATTTGGAATGTTGTTGCTTTCATAATATGATAAATATACACTTTACCATCATGATTGTACTTCAGAAAGTTTAGCAACGTGTTGTAATATATGTGGTAAAAATTTTAGCTTTCCAGCTCCCATACATTCTGAGAAAAGATAAATAAGCACCCTAAAATGTTGTTTTGAGAAACCTGAATTTAAATATGCAAATGTTCTAGAAAAGGGGCATGGCATAACAGTTTTAAATAAACGTAGATTAACATTTAATCCTCTTAACCCCCCAAAAGTGTACATCTTCTGAAAACAGAAATAATAGAGGCTTTATTAGTGTCTAAAACAAACAAAAACATGTTATTTTTTACCATTGCAGAGCACTTATCCCCGTGAAGAAAGAAAAAGAACTGATAGAAATGTTTTATAGAAAATTATGCATATATGTATGTATTTTTCTATGTATTTCTGTGTCTGAGTACAACATATCTCAGAAACGAAAGATCATTGCACTTCGTTTCAGTGCATTTGAAGATTGCGACAGGAAGAGTGCTACAAACTTCTCCTACTCAATTCTTTATAGGATTATTTATTTTTTACTTTATTAAAATTACTATAACTAAACGGATCCTTTAATATATTTTCATCAGAAATAAAATATTTTTTTATTTATTTGAAAATAGCTGCCTGTTCATTATAAATGTAATTTTTATAATATTGTATAACTTTTAACGGTAAGATATAGATAAATAATCAGTGCATCCCTTAAACACACTATTTGTTTATTTATTGTTCCAAACTCTTGGTTATTGGTTTGAGTTTTCTATTAATTATATATTTTTCAAGTAATAAATTGCTAACGTTTTATTTTTTCTCTTGTGGACATGCAAAACAGAAAATTCAAAGCCTTTACATAGCGAAAGGCGTTTCTCCAGTTTTGGAAATAGATGGAAGTCCGAGGGAGCCAAATTTGGGGAATAGGGTGGATGTTCCAGCACTTCATTGTGCAATTATCTCAATTACCCCATTGTCAAAACACTTTCGTGGGCAGGTGCACTGTCCTGATGGAAAACATTTTTTTTTTCTTTCTTAACCCGGGTTTGTTTTCACGAATGCTTCTACTCAATTTGCTTAGAACTTGAGAGTAATATCCTCCAGTAATGGTTTTACCTTTCTCGAGATAGTCAATAAACGAAATTCCTTTAGCATCCCAAAACACTGACGACATGATTTTTCCTGCCGATGGCACCATCCTCGCCTTCTTTGGAGCTGAAAAACCATGTTTCACCCATTGTGACGTATCAACGCAAAAAGTCACTTCTGTTCTTCTGAAAATGCGCCAAGCATTTTTTAGAAAGCGGCGTGCGAATGCGTCTGTTATCCACAGTGAAGATACGTGGCACCATCATGCGCAAAGGTCTTTCATATTTAATTCCTAATGCTAAATGTGACCAATACGTTCCTATGAAATTCCAAGAGCTATAGAAATTTCATGCACCTTTGAACACCAATCTTCCAAAATCATCTCATGCACGTTTTCAATGATTTCCGGTGTGGTTACAGTTTTTGGACGCCCTTCGCGTGGGTCGTCTTGGACTCTTTCACGGCCACGTTTAAACTCGGCCGCCCATTTCTTCACAGTGGAAACTGAAGGTGAGGAGTCACCATACACATTTACAATCCGCAAATGAATTTCTGTAGGTGTTAAACCTTCTTTTACGAACAATTTTATCACAATCTTTTTTTAATTTTTTTTTCTTTTCTCAGGTGGTTAGTACAAGGAGTAACTTGCTATTGAATAGACAAGATACATTTTAGACTTTAATAATAGCGTTTTATTTCACTCTCGAACTTTGACGAATAAAAATGTAATTAACTTAACACGTCGGTAACATAATTACAATACATTCTATAGATATAGCTTACAAGTCGATGGAGTTTCTCTGTATAATGTGTTTAATTTGTACGTTGTGTTCTCTAATTATTCATTTCAATTCCTTTACACATAATTTTGATATTACACAATTTACAGGTTCAATCATGTCCACTAATTTAACCATTTCTTCTTAAGTGAATATATTCCTTTAAGAGATTAGTTATTTTCCTAATTTTCGCAATATGCCATCGTGGTATTCAATGAAATTACACATATATACATTTCTTCTTCTTTCATCTCCGTCAGGAGGCAATGCATTCCTAATTTATTTGTTCTTTCCTTAAGGAAACATAAATTATAAATATTTATACGTATACATCCGTTTGTCGTTCATAATTTTATATAGGTAGAACATCCCTTTTTTAACTAATAATACCACAAATTATATCTATTCTATAAAATTGCACGGTTACACAATAACTTTCCGTTGCAAAATGTTATATTCCTGGAGCTGATCCTTTATTTCTTGCGGGCATGCAAAAAGTGTAAACTTAAAGACATAACATAGACATCCGCATTTTAACAAATGGCCTTCACATTAGCATATGAACACATTCAAATTTACGTTTTCTACCTAATAGCACATATGCTATAAGATGACCACATAATATGTACTTTTAAATGTGTTTCCTTCTTTTTTTTTTATGAGAAAATACAGAACATTGTAAATGCTCAATGTTATTGTATTTCAACCAGCTTTAATAAATCTGAAGATTAGAACCACAGTAAGAGAAGTTATCTTGAGTGAACGTCGCTGTCAGGCATCTGCTGGAATCCTCGCCATCTGACCGAGCAATCGTTGCTGGACTGAAGGTTTACCTTCTGTTCCGCTAGATAAAAGCCCTGATTAGGAGGCTCAGAGAAATGTGTATCAATATAAGGTAATTTATTCTTACTGTCAACAGCACCGTATTTCATATGTGCAAATATCCCTTCGTGCATTAAGAGAGGTTCAAAATAAAACGGGGAAATTCTCAGTAAATACAGATCAGTGAGAATCTGTCACTTTAGTGTGAGTGACCTTTGCTCTCTCTTGCTGATCAGCTCACATGATGAGAGGGTTGTGCTCATTGAGAGGCAGTTACCAGACTTGAACTAGAGTGTACAATTCCGTGAAGACAGACAAAAACAGTGTAAACAGACCGAACATATCTTAGAATGTTTTGAACTTTATTTTCAGGTAATAAACTCACCTTCTAGAGTGATAAATAATTAAAATGTATTCACTCGACCTAAAAGTATCCACCCATAAATGCTTTTGAAGTGTTTAGATGTTCTTGTCAATCATTAGGATAAGCACATTGCAGCGTTAAGTTAAATTATGGATAAGAGTACTCCTACAGTCTGGTGATTAGCATGATAACCTCCTAGGTTAGCTAGGTTTGTTTTCCATTTCCCCTACAGTCTAGAAGAATAAATGTGTGTGTTAAGTATACGTGAGTGGTGCGTGTGTGTGTGCAGTTAATATAGTAGCCAAAAGTAATGCTAACCTAAAGATTAACATCTGTATTGCAGATGAGCAATTGTTCCAAAAGTTAAAATCTGATGTGTTCCATTCATATGCCTTTCTTTACATCTCGGCAACAAATTATTGTTAAAAAACTTATGCTCCTTTTCATTTAATCGAGAAAAAATTAACAGGAGTAGTCTTATTACCCTAGGTTAAAAGAGTACCATAGGTTAAAGTGATAGTAAAAGGTTGGTTGCTATGTGACAGAAGTTCCTTTTTTGTATGGACAGGAGTTAACAAAGTCCTGTATGAATAAAGTAAGTTTTTAAAGCTGAAATTAAAACCAAGGAATATCTCAAAAACGATAAACTCCACAAAAAATGTATGTGACATTAATTGTATGTGTTATCGTGCTCCACATTTTCTGTGCGGTAAGTTTTTGTCCATTTCTTACGGTTTAGCAGTTATGCAAAATTCCTTAAAATTCATCCAGAACAAAGTAGTCTTAAGCGGCTATTCTCAGAAAATTCAAGATATGCATTTTATTTGTCAGGTAAATATCTTTAATATACGACATTTTAATCGAAATCGTTAGAGCCATTTTAGAGAAAATCAAAAATGTTGAAACAAGTTCTATGTAAAGGGTAGTTTGGGGTGGTGGTATTTTTCTCAAAATCTTTGTTTCGGATCCTTGGAAGATAATAAACTTAAATACCAAGTTTGGTAGTTTACCGACTTTTCGTTTTTGAGTTATCGTGTTCACAGACACACGGACACTGACACACACACACACACACACACACACACATACACGGATCTTTTTCTCAAAATACCTTTTTTGTATACAGGGGACCCTAAAACATACATTTCCGCTAAAATCTCTGTATCTAATTTTTGGGTGGAGTGCAATACCTTCTCTATACACCATGTACATAGTACGTGTAGAGAAAGTAATTATAGGAATAAGTTGTGTATTTTAACGAGTTTACATTTTTAGTGTAGTAAGCCTTTGTCTATCTGTAATAATTTACTAGTTTCTGAATAAAGGGGTATTCAGAGGCTATTCCTCGTAAAAATCAAGATATCCATTTTGTTTACCATGTAAATATCTTTAACATACGGTATTTTAATTTGAATCATTAAAGCCATTTTTGAGAAAATAAACATTTCTGCATGTGAATGGTAGTTTGAGGTGAAGATATTTTTCTCACAATCTTTGTGTTGCATTCTTGGAGGATATTCAACTTAAACACCAAGTTTTGTGTTTTACCGACTTTTCGTTTTTGAGTTCCCAGACACACACGAAACACTGACACACATACACACGGATCTTTTTTCTGGATACAGGAGACCCTAAAAGTTATATTTCCGGTGAAATATCGGTATCGCATTTTTTATTAGAGTGCAACACCTTCTCTATCAAAGTAGTATGTGCTATGTAGAGGAAGTAAAAGAGCACCTGGAACCTTGAGTATTAGAAGCTAGCATGGTAACCACTACACAATGGAGGGCAACACAAACGTAGCAACGTAGTCGAGTACTATACTTGGGCTTTCCCTTTATTGACTAAATCATGATCACTTATTATCGCAGTTAGGAAGTCCGTACCGGTTTCCTTATGCAGAGTAGCATGTTTGGCAATACCATGAGGCGCTACTTGCGCGACCAAAGGTCAACATAGATCGCAACCCATTACTGCAAAACAGATATCATTGCATAACACAGAGCCACCGGTAGCATGAAAGGCGTTCGAATATGTATTTGTTCTGCTCAAATGGAAGCAAAATAAATTTTTTTCACAACTCTTAGTAAGAATTAACCAATTTATATTTTGAATTATAGTTATAATTGTAATTTTATTAACATCAGCTTTGCCTATATGATTAAGGTTTATACTATATGGCTGAATCAATAATACTAAACATATACTTTCTAGCAAGTACTTATTTGTGTATTTGTTTAGAAACCAGTGGCAGTTCTAGCAAACATATTAATATTCTGTATATTATCCGTATATAATAAAAAGAGTAATTAAAAATGATATAATAAGAATAGCTGTCAATATCTAGTAACAGAATAACTCCCCGATACATATTGAATGCAAATTTATTCAAAAGTTTACCCTCATTGTTAGTCTCGAGGTATGGAGCTCTCTGAATCTATGCTTCATGTGGAAGAACTGTCAAGACGGATCTACTAATCCACGAGCATCCTGCCTGAAATAAAGATGAAAATAAAAGCTTAATTGAAAGGAATGCAGGATTTATCGTGATATATAATATACAAGCTCCACTTTTAAGTTCTAACAAATGCTATTTGCTTGATGATATTGAAATGGAAGTGATAAAACATTTCAAATGCGTCCTGATGATATGCGAAGTGGAACGAACTTTTTCGCATTATAAATATTATTTGTCGGAACGGAGAATGAGATTTCATTTGAAAGGCTTCAGAAGTACATTATTGTTTTCAGTAATATGACTGCATATGAGTAAAGATTTAGTTTCATTCCTAGTTTTTACCTAGTAAGAATCTTAAGATATTTAAGGAATTAATTTTATTATTTGAATACTTTTTTACATTCAATTAGTAAATATTACAATCCGCGTTATAACTGCTTGAGTGTTTTCATAATGTGCATATGCAAAGAAGTAGATCAGTAGCTCAGCCTGTATATATGCCTGTTTTTGTTCTCTGGGAACAGTAGTGTTCACTTGACAACAGGTTTGTTTATCGCATCATCTTGCGTGCTTATCAATAATTTGTTTTGATGTGACGAGACGGTCGTTCGCAACATATATGACGCGACGGCGAACGGTACGAACTTCCTAGCTCTGCTTATTATATTTGGCAGAACATTTCCTAGCACACATATTTTATATCTAAAAGTTTATCCAACTCTAGTATTGGATTTTGACTAATCCTTTATTTACAGATTCCATTAGATATATGAAAAATTGGCACGCATCTTAGTTTGTGTTGCTTAGGGATAGGAAGGATTCTTGAATTTCAGACAAAGCACTCTGCACCTCCCCCAAACTACACAAAATGCAGACGAAATAGAATTTCTCAAGAAAAATATAGGAAAAAGATAAAATACCGGCGTGATCGATAAACTCCCTCAAGCATAGAGGGATGTTACACACCTTGGTTGTTATTTTGAAGATGGTGATGGAAGTAGCTCGTTCTCCACACCCCCGCAATCTTTAGGCAGCTTTACCACTCTGGAATATATTAATGATACAACCCAGCAACGCTTGCTTACAATACAAGTTGGCTACATTAGCATCGATATCCACCGCAACTTAAGCAGTATTCGATGTTATATTATGTTATTATATTATTTGAATACATATGTAAGTATAGATAGGAGCCCATTTAGAATCATACGGCAATAAGGTATTTAAAACTAAAGAACACAGTGCAGAGATGTTCCCCAATAGAATAAAACACTCCATGCAAACAGAAAACCACAAGAATAGTTTTAAGCTGGTTTCAATTTAATGGGATTTGACAAAAAAAGTAGCGTTTATAATATTCTTTCTGAAATATGCATGTACATTTAAGATGCGTATTTAGGATGTTACCAATCCAAGCGCTCGCATATGGGGTTCGTGGTCGACGAAGCTGCGTGTTGGCAAGTTTCCTCCCCCACTCATTCCACCATTGCTGCATTTTCATCTTTCCTATCATTAATTTTCGCCAACATTTCATATCACCCAGTTCATCATATTCATACCTAGCTACGGGCCCACCCCTCATAACAGGTTTTCCATTCTGTGGTTTCGAGCTGTAGATCCCCGACAGGCTTCTGACCCTTTGGCATTGGCTTGTAAGTTCTAGGGTGGTGTCAGTCCTACAATTACGGGGAGGATAAGCAGATTAAAAATTAATTTGTGATGTTACCGTACAGTTAAAGAAAAAAAAAAAAAAAAAGCAAAGGGGCTGTTAATAACATCGGAAGTACGCGAAATATGTAGGCTACCATTAGATTACACGCCAAACACAAACAAACGTTTTTAAAGGGGAAGGAAACCACGAAATCAATCTTTATCATTTTATGTTTTGAAACATAGCATACAGCTTTCTTATCCAATTTTTTCATGAAATGCCTCGTATATTTACACTTTTCTAGAATAATATAGGTATTTATTACTTTCTCTATACGTACTATGTACATAGTGTAGTTGTATTCCAGCCAAAAATTCGATGTCGAGATTTCACCGGAAATACACGTTTTAGGACCCCCTGAATCCAAAAAAAGCATATTCAGAAAAAGGTTCGTGTGTATGTGTGTGTGTCTGTGTGGACAGCATAGCTCAAAAACGAAAAGAGCGTTAAATACTAAACTTGGTATTTAGATTTGGTATCTTCCAAGGATGCGACACGAAGATTTTGAAGAAAATCCCCCCATCCCCAACTACCCTTTACATAGAAAAAGTTTCGAAAATTTTGATTTTCTAAAAAATGGCAAAACAATTTTGATTAAAATCCCGTATATTAAACATATTTACATACCAAATAAAATGTACATCTTGAATTTTCTGGGAATAGCATCTGAAGAGCTCTTTATTCTGGATGAATTTTGATAAATGTTGCTTAACTGCTAAACGGTAAGAGATAGACAAAAACTTACTACACAGAAAATGTTCATCTGATCAAAACACATGATTTATGTCCCTTACAATTTAGTTGTGGAGGTAACCGTTTCCGAGATATTCGTTGTTTTTTGTTTCAGTTGTGAGTACTTTTACTTTTCTCAGACAGGAAGTGTCTGTTTTGCTTTTGTTCCACTCCTGGCCAAGCAAGGAAGTGATTTGCAATGAAAATCGAATAACGACAGATTTTAAAACATTTGACTGTCGGTTTAGCCTAGTGCATTCCTTCATTTTCTTACTACTTATAAGGAGCTAAGTAATAAGAACATTCTGCTAATGATTATCTCGATTAGTATTGTGTAGAAACAAGAATAATCTTATGTAAGACATTTGTAGAAGTGCTAGATAAAGTCATGTGAGTGTATCACATTAGATTTTTTTAAATGATAATTTAATTTTTTTAGAGAATTTAACTGTTTTTTCATTACATCTTGATCCTCAAATTTTACTTAGCTCCAGTCTTTCTAGATTTAAGTACAAATTCCTCTTTTCTCCTGCTTTTCCTGCTTTTCCTCATACCTTAATTATTGTAATAGTGCTCAAATTACTCATAACCTTCTAAAGTGTTCGTGCAATAAAATCAGTTGATTAATAATACGAAACTCTGAGGACTGGCTACTGCATAGCTCTTGTTTTTAATTTTGAAACGTGTTTTTTCTGGGCTAATTCCATGTTTAGTATGTCATATAATCTCTTCTCCCGTTAAACTCTAGATTATTTAAAGTTTATATGCAAAACAACCGAAAATATATGATTTTGTGTATTTCGTAATCTAAAAAGGCCTGACGAGTTCCTTTCTTATGGCTTTCTCTTCATTTCTGTAACAAATTATTCCTATTAACCTTATTATTCATTATACTTCATGCCAATCGAGGAAAACATTAGTAGAAATATTACTTACTTCCTCATAAGGAAAAGGTAACTAAGGGAATACACTAGGCTAAAGCGATATTCATTTTTTTTTAAAGCCGGTGCTATGGTATTGAATTGCGTTGATTTGCATGGTCAGCAGTTGACAAGTTCCAGTGTGAAAAAGGTTTAAAGTACTTTAAAACTGAAACCAATAACAGAGAATATCTCGGAAATGGTCAACTTCACGTTAAAAACGAATAAGTGTGTTTTAACAATATCTACATATCTTATTTGTCAATTTTTTGTCCATACGATTTACCAAATATACAAAAGTCATCCAGAATGAAGAAGCCTTCGGAGGCTACTCTGAGAAAATTTAGCATATATATTTTTTATTTGCAATGTAATTATCATTAATATACGGCAGTATTAGTCATTTTTAGAGAAAAATATTCAAGTCTTTCCATGTAAAAGGTAGGTGGGAGATTTTCTTGAAAATCTTCGAGGCATATCCTTGGAAGAAAATAACTTTGAATACCAGGTTTGGTATTTCACAGACTTTTCAATTTTGAGCTATGCTGCCTACAGACACATACACAAACACAGAGACATTTTTCTTTTCTTTTTTTTTTTGGATTCAGTGGATCTCAAAACGTTAATGTTGGTGAAATCTCGATATCGAATTTTTGGGTGGAATACATTACTTTTTATACATTATATACATAGTGCGTGTGGAAAAAGAAAAAAAAAGTGTTTCAAAATGCGAATACCTCATTTAGGACAATATTTGAAGGGCATTCAAAATTTCAGAGTATGTTCCGTTACATTAGACTGAAAATCATTAGACAGTCCCGTTAATTAGTTCCAGCGTATACCTCGGGAGACTCATGCAGGGAAGGGAAAGGCCACTTCGTCGTAAAATTTGATGAAATAATCCAGGTTCGCTGAAATAACGCGGTAACATGCTTGGTAATTTAGCGATAACTGTGTCAGGTGTGGATTATGGTCACGTAGCAGAATATGGTGATCAATACCCCTGAAAATTGGGGAGCACCAAGCTTGTTTTCTCTGAACGTTAATCATGATGACGTCATACGTTATCAAACGTTGACCGCTGGCCGTAGTAAATTAAATTTAATCAGGGGTTGATAGCATCCTTTCCAGGGTTTAAACAAATATCGTTAGCCAAGACTGCAGAGAAACTGACACTTCGATATATCGACTTTATAACTTTAAACATTTGTTTTAATCTTCCACCAAAGAGAAGAGCTACATTATTTCTGGAAATTGAACTGTTATTAAACACAACTAATATAATATAGGTTAAAGTAATAGTCAAAAGCTGATTGATATGTGACTGAAGTTCTCTTGTTTACATGGAAAGGAGTTGACAAATTCCTATATGAGAAAAGTAAGTTTTTTATAGCTGAAACCAAAAGCAATGAATATCTAAAAACGATCAACTCCACGAAAAAAGTAGTATATAACATAAAGTTTGTGTTTTAGCGTGCTCTACGTTTCTTGTGGAGTAAGTTTCTCTCCAAGTTTTACGGCTTAGCAATTATGCAAAATTCCGTAAAATTCTCCAGAATAAAGTAATCTTCAGAGGCTATTCCCAGAAAATTCAAGATATACATTTAATTTATCAGGTTAATATCTTTAATATATGATATTTTAATCAAAATCGTTAGAGCCATTTTTAACAAAATCAAAAATTTCGAAAAAAGTTCCAAGTAAAGTGTAGTTTGGGGTGGGGGGATTTTTCTCAAAATCTTCGTGTCGCATCCCTGGAAGATACTAAACTTAAATACCATGTTTGGTATTTTACCAACTTTTCGTTTTTGAGTTATCTGTTCACAGACACACGGACACACGGGCACACGGACATACACACACGGACCTTTTTGTGAAAATACTTTTTTTTGGATACAGGGGACCCTAAAACATATATTTCCTGTGAAATCTTGGTATCGAATTTTTTGGTGGAGTGCATATCTTCTCTATACACTGTACATAATATGTGTAGAGAAAGTAAAAATCCTAAAAGCACGTTTCACAGTGGTGTTATAGGACAATGATACCTACGTTAATATGTGTCACTTAGGTTATTTTAGCTAAAACACGTAGCGGTAAAATACAAAGAATGGCTAAAAAAAACAACATAACATTATAACAATATGGATCATAAAATAAACAACTAAAGAACATATAAATTTTAGTTTGCAAAATTTACAATTATGTAAAACTTAAATCTGCCACGCTGGAGAAAATTAAAACTAAAATAATATAAAGAATATTGGCATTATTATGTCAGAATTGTAAAACTATATATGTGCATTTGAAAAGGTTTATAATATGTAATGTATTTAGTTTATATTAATGTTGTTTAAAAATGTTTACATACCGATGGAAAAAAATATAAAGATATAAACAGCGATGCTTATCTAAATGAAATTTAAGAAAACTTTTCTGTATTTTCGTATATAAAACGTCTCAAAGGAGACATAGTTGTGAATACATCAAGCAATCACTCAAATCAGATCACAAAAAAGCAGTAGTATTATAATATGTTTTTATTTTAATCAAGGATGCATAAATCTGTGAGTGTATAAGCTGTTGTATTTGTTTATATGTTACATGAAGTAATTATATTAAAAAGAAAATATCCCAACCATCAAAGGAGTCACTCACTGTAAAAGTTAAGCACAATAAAACAGTTCTCAATTCTTAAAACCAAGTACTATACCTCTTCTCTCGTCTGGATTGTTATATTACAAACAATGGGATTAAAAATTATGTGTTCTATTCACATGACACATTAGTTCGCATTAGTTACTTGTAAGTTGAAGGGGCATAAGGGAATATACCAGGCTAAACTGACAATCAAATATTTTAAAATGCAGTTGAGATGAAATTAAAATCTGTTTCTTTGCGTGGCCAGGAGTTCACAAGTTCCCGTATAAGAAAAGTTTAAGTATTTTAAAACTGAAATCAATAACAAGGAATATTTCGAAAACGGCCAACTCCACGAATAAAATGTATTTTACATAAATTGTGTGTTTTATCGAGATTTATGTCTTTAGCGTAAAAAGTTTTTGTCCATCTCTTAAGGTTTATCAGTTATGCAAAATTCAATAAAAATCATCCAGAATTAAAGAAGTCTTCAGAGGCTATTCCCAGAAAGTTCAAGATATGCATTTTATTTGTCATGTAAATATCTGAAATTAAGAGATTTTAATCTAATTAGTTAGAGCCATTTTGAGAAAATCAAAATTTTCGTGGCATCCCTGGAAGATAATAAACTTAAATACAAAGATTGGTATTTTACCAACTTTTCGTTTTTGAGTTATCGTGTTCACACACACACACACACACACACACACACACACACAGAGGACCTTTTTCTGAAAGTAAGTATTTACGTACATGAGACCCTAATACGTCTACTTCCAGTGAAATCTCGACATCGAATTTTTGGGTGCAATGCAACACCTTCTCTATACACTATGTATATAGTACGTACAGAGAAAGTAGAAAGTACACAAACATTTAGACCAACGTTGTAACTACCGCCAAAGGGTACCACAAGGCTATGCAGCAGTTTTTGGAACACTATCGAGCGGAGATTAGTGAGGTCAAAATTTTCGCCAAATTTTCAGACTTTACATTAAATATCAGGGGGTTTTATCCCTTATTAAGTGTATCTTGCTGCACAAAATAACAATACTAAATGGTAGAGAGGGGAGTTTATTACAAATATCTTCTAAAATATCTTGCAGCTTTGATACGCATCCAAAGAACATCGCAAACTCACGACTCACGAGGGTCTGCTGCAATACGGCATAGCATTGAGGACAGCCTATATCTGTATCAAGTGTTTGAAATGAAGTGTCAGGACTCGAAGACTGTAGTGTGAGATTGCTACTATGCTTCCCTCCAGCTCTGCTCAGAGTTCTGTGAGGGATTACACGCGTATACTCTTGCTCAGACGAGTTAGTTTGAAGTCCAGTTCTAGATCATTGGGCGATAATTTCATAAAGAACGGCAGGAGTTAAATACTTGTAAAATTCATTAAATTGTCGTTCGAGACTATACTGCAACGACCGATAAGCCAACTAGTATATAATTAAGATCTTCTAAACATTTTTTTCAAGTATTATTTTACTTCATTAGAAACTTTTTATCGATGCCATGGCAAAGTACCAAGGTAACATGTGCCCGGTGACCACAACTGGGATATGTGGTGGACGAAGCGCAGTCTGACTCCTATTTACCCCGCCATTCATTCCATCAATTGCTCCTTCATCACTTTTTCTACCATCTATTTAACCAATTCATATAATCAATCTAATTCAGCCTTTTCATACCAGACCCTTGGTTGATTTTCCGTTTCTATATACTCTATTGGATGCATGATTCTTCAACAAACATCTGACCCCAGATTTTTGCTAGTTAGTCTTAGGGACTATGAGGAAGTTAAGCCGACAGAGATGAGGAACAAAATGCTATTTGAATGCAAAGAAAGGATTTAAGCGTATTAAATGACATACACAAAACTTCTAGCAGAAGTAGTATAAAAATCTGATGTTCCATTCACATGACTTTCTCTACATCTCTGCAACAGATTATTGTTAAAAAGTTTATGCTTCTATTTACTTCATGGTAATTGTGAAAAAAATTAGCAGAAATAGTCTTATTACTTGCTTCCCTGTAAGTAAAAGCGAAATAAGAGTGTACCATAAGCTAAATTGACAGTCAAAAGCTGGTTGCTATGTGACTGAAGTTCCTTTTTCAGTAAGGAGAGAAGTTGACAAATTCCTGTATGAGAAATGTATAGTTTGTCACAGCTGAAACCAAAAACTAGAAACATCTCAAAAACGATCAACTCCACGAAAAAATGTATACAACATAAATTGTGTGTTTTACGTGCTCTACATTTTTTGTGTTGTAACTCTTTGTCCCTCTCTTATACGATAGTTTAGCATTCATGCAATATTTCGTAAAATTCATCCAGAATAAAGTAGTCTTCAGAGGCTATTCCCAGAAAATTCAAGATATACATTTTATTTGTCAGATAAATATCTTTAATATACGTAATTTTAATCAAAATTGTTTGAGCCATTTTTAAGAAAATCAAACTTTTCGAAAAAAGTACCTGTAAAGGGTAGTTTGGGGTGGGGAGATTTTTCTCAAAATCTTCGTTTCGCATCCCCGGATAATACTAAACTTAAATACCAAGTTTGGTATTTTAGTGAGTTTTCGTTTTTGAGTTATCGTGTTCACAGACATACGGACACATGGACACACACACGGATCTTTTTGTGAAAATCCCTTTTTTGCATACAAGGGACCCTAAAACATATATATTTTCAGTGAAATCTCGGTATTGAATTTTTGAGTGGAGTGCAATACCTTCTCTATACACTATGTACACAGTAAGTGTAGAGAAAGTAAAAATTCAACGAATGATAAAATTGAAAAGGTTTCTTGAATATAAATATTAATACTCTGCTTTAAAAAATTGCACATTTTCGCACAAATTTACGAGAAATAGACCAATAAAAAAGAATTTGTCTTGTTAATTGAGAGTTGTAGACAATGAGTTCATCTATTTCAAAGAAACAGATATTGCAAAAATTACCCAATACATTGCCCAGTGCCATGTGCATTGAACATATAGATATAATTAAAATTTCTGGTTTGCTTTAAAGTTAAGACACAAACAGTATTCATTAATATTTTAAAATTAATGTAAATATATATTTTTTAAAATTACTACTAGTATTTTCTCGCGCTATTTAGACATTCAAAGTAGTGTGTTTAAAAGTTTTAGGGTTAAATAAACATTAATTTCCATTTACTGTCTTTACCTGATTACAATATTTTCAATTTAAGTATTTTAAAAATATTATAATTATAAATCTTAAGCAGCAATTGAAATGATATTTGTATATAGGTTCTGTCAGGGCAACTTTAGAGGAATGCTTAGGGTATGTTTCATTTCAATTAAAATTAACAATACTTATAACAATTTAAATCGCAAAAAATATTACAAAGTACTAATATTATACATTATTAATATTAGACGTTTTAATACTTTATATAAAACATTATAATTCTGGGAATCGGGAAGACAGCGCCGTCAAGACTGACTTACCTCTTGACGAGAGAAACTGTCTTCATAGAAGACGTCAGATTACAGATACTGCTGCCAAGCATTGAAGCCTACGAGAGAACAAGACAAATACTCAAAAGAAAAAACAACGCCCTCTGGAATGATTTCTACTCTACTCTACAGACCTTCGGCACGTAGTTACACGATACGCAGCACATAAGCTCTGCCACAACAAGAAATTCCACCAGCCAAACGAAGACCGCGTGTGCGCACTATGCAACAAAGAGACCACACACACACACAACTGCAAGAAAAGACAAATGACAATAACAATTACTAGCCCTAGAATAACAAGAATCAATTTCATTCTTTGCACATTGTGTGCACTCCCAGTAATAAAAAACATTAGTCTTGTAAACCGTGGTCCATCAAATAGTGAGCAGGTTATATCTTTTAAATAGTTTAATAACAAGTTGTGTGAAATATTTGTCTTATTCTTTAATATTCAGTATTGCATTTCCTATAAAACATTAAAAAAAAATTCTGATGTGTCCATTCGCATGACTTTCTCTATCTCTCTGTAACAAATTATTGTTAATAAGCTTATCTTTTATTTAGTTCATGCTAATCGAGAAAAATTAGCAGCAATTCTTGCTTTATTGTAAGTAGAAGCGAAATAAGGGAGCACCCTAGGTTAAAGTGAAAGCCAAAAGCTGGTTGCTATGTGACTGATGTTCCTTTGTTTGTATGGACAGGAGTTGACAAATTCCTGTATGAGAAAAGTATAAGTTTTTCATAGCTGAAACCAAGAAAAAGGAATATAACAAAACCGATCAACTCTACGAAAAAAATGTATATAACATAAATTGCGTGTTTTAACGTGCTCTACATTTTTTTGTGTGTTAAGTTTTGTCCATCTCTTACGGTTTAGTAGTTGCGCAATATTTATCCAGAATAAAGTAATCTTTAGAGGCTATTCCCAGAGAATTTAAAATATATATTTTATTTGTCAGGTAAATATCTTTAACATATGATATTTTGATCAAAATCGTTAGCCATTTTTTAGAAAATAAAAATTTTCGAAAAAATTTCCAGGTAAAATGTAGTTTGAGGTGGGGGGATTTTCTCAAAATCTTCGTGTCGCATCCCTGGAAGATACTAAACTTAAATACCAAGTTTGGTATTTTACCGACTTTTCGTTTTTGAGTTATCGTGTTCACAGACACACGGACCTTTTCTGAAAATACCTTTTTTGGATACAGGGGACCCTAAAACATATATTTTCGGTGAAATCTTGGTATCTTATTTTTTGGTGGAGTGCAATACATTCTCTATACACTATGTACATAGTACGTATAGAGAAAGCAAAAATTAGAAATTACACTTATGGGGGAGGAGATAGATTCAGGAACTTTAGATACTTTCACTTCAAAAGAATAGGGTCTAAACTATATGCCTTCAGAATTGTTAATTGATTTTCATATGACAATATTTTGAAGAATAGGAGCGTACTGTATCTCTCGAGAATATTTAATTCCTTTGGCAATATTCAATAAAATTTTCTAGGTTTGTTCTCCTAAGCAATTGCTTAAATTCATGGTTTTCTTGAGTTATTTTGTTTCTTGTTTCAAGCAGTCATTGGAACATCTTATTATTTGCACTCAGAACATGTTTTGTAACTCCGACGAAGCAAATATTAATTTTACAGGTCTGAGTCATAACTTGGATTTTGTACCACGAGAATGTGAGCTACATATTCTCTGGGATTATACGCTTGGAATAACGGTTTATTAACCCAAGTCAAGAGAGGTAGCAACGTTCTTGCTGTTATTTGCTCATTGTTGCAGAGCATGAAATTAGCGGAAGAGTGAAGGATACGACGATAATGATGGCAATAATTACAAGCGGTGTTATCTTTGCATGCGGCACACCACCGCGAAATGGTGGAGAGGATAACAGCAAAACAAAAGACGGAACAAGTTACCCTGACAACGAGAATTCTGCGTGTGCGTCCCTCACCCGACCTTGCACTTTCATTGCTGTCAGATGGGATTTAGAATCGAACACTGGACCGTGACATGAAGCGTCAGTATGCAGAGCGACGCCTGGCCATTACAGATATCGCTCTCAACGTCATTAGTTACGTCACAAGATGATGAGCGATGTCCGACACGTGTGGCAAGCTAGGCATGTTCTCTAATACGGTCACCAGGCAACTAACAGCCTGATACGAGAAGGCGCATCAGCACGATAGATATCTAAATAATGTCAGCAGCTAACTTTGCAACAGAGAAAATATTAAGAAATTTGAGGGGCTTGCAGAACTAACACATTATGGAATATTACGGGTACTCTGAAATGGTCAAAAAAGCTAGTTTTTTGTTTTAGGCACTAATAAAATGTCTATTATTTTCAATTTCAGAAAATATCCTTTTTGGAGGTTAGAAGGATTTTAAGGGGAATCAAAATTCCTGTCTTACCAATGTTAACGTTTGACACATTATTTCAACAGCTATTTAAGATAATGAGCTATGTTTTTCAAGATTTATTCAGCAACACCCTTACTGCTTATTGATGTAAAATATCTTCTGTTGATTAGAAGGAAAGGTTTGGTTTTTTACATTTTCTAGCCCCTTATGTACAATTTACATATGGATGGAGATATTGTGTTCCACCCAAAAATTCGATGTCGACATTTTACCGGAACTACATGTTTTAAGACCCCTGAGTTAAAAAAAGAAAAAGCATTTTCAGAAACAGGTCCTTGTGAGAGTCTGTGTGTGTGTGTGTTTCTGTGGATAGCATAGATCAAAAGGAAAAGACGGTTATATACCAAACTTGGTATTTAAGTTTGGTGTCTTCCAAGGATGCGACACGAAGATTTTCAAGAAAATCCCCTACAACTAACTACCCTTTACATGGAACATTTTTCGAAAATTTTGTTTTTCTTAAAAATGGCTCTAACGATTTTGATTAAAATACCATATAGTAAAGCCATTTCTATCACATATGAAATGCATATCTTGAATTTTCTGGCAATACCTTCTAAAGAGGTGTTTATTCTGGATGAATAATTCCGGTTAAAGAAAAATACCCCGCCGCAACCGGGAAGCGAACCCGGAACCTCCGGACTGGAAGTCGGCTCGCTGACCTGTTGACCACCGAGGCAGTACATATAGCTTTGGTTACACATGATGTCTCACTTCAGAATTTGATGGTTTATAAAATAATTGAATACAGAAAAATTACAGTATAAATGTTCGTTTGCAGATTTCAAGTTTGCAGGATTCTTTAAGAATACACTGTTTTATTCTACGATCAGTTCAAAAATTGTCCTTTAATGTGAAGTTCCTATATGTTAATAGTATCACCCGAGTTCTTATACTTTTATAGTTTACATTGATATAATTAGCAATACCAATGGACTTCAATCACTGCGAAGAGAATGGAATATTTGAATATTTATACTGTTTCCTGTTCTACGCAGATTTATTATTTGATTCAAATTTAATTTCTACACAATATTGAATAAGCTGTATTTGGTAAACAGTGGGAAAGATTTCGGAACTTTAAATTCGCCTATATTACAAATTTTACATTCCGATTTCCCTTCGTTACAACTGCTAATTCTTCATTCTTGGAATCTGGACTAATCACACCTACCTATACTGCAAGTTGAATATTCTATTTACATCTTTTTAGTGTTATAAAAGCGAAAAAATTGAAATTTTTTCTTCATATTAAATAGCAGCTAAACTTCAGCCTTTTGTTTTTATAACTATACTTGTGGAATCAACATTATTAGTTATACACTCTTTATTTTTGATCCTCTAAGGGTGAAAAAAGTTTACCTCGAGTAGCTTGCTAATCTGTGTTTTGGTTTTGTTGCTTTTCTTCTCCTAGACAACAAAGACGAATTTAATAAGTCAATGTGGAGTTAATTTTCAGCCTAAAGTTTCTTCCAGCTTAATGCAGATGATTCGCAAAGCATTCATTTTTACTTTCTCCATACGCACTATGTACATAGTGTATAGGGAATGTATTGCACTCCACCAAAAAATTCGATACCGAGATTTCACCGGAAATATATGTTTTAGGGTCCCCTGTATCCAAAAAAAGTATTTTCAGAAAAAGATCCGTGTGTGTGTGTCCGAGTGTCCGTGTGTCTGTGAACATGATAACTCAAAAATGAAAAGTCGGTAAAATACCAAACTTGGTATTTAAGTTTAGTATCTTCCAGGGATGCGACACGAAATTTTTGAGAAAAAATTCCCCTACCCCTAACTACCCTTTACATGGAACTTTTATCGAAAATTTTGATTTTCTAAAAAATTGCTTTAAATATTTAGATTAAAATATCATATATTAAAGTTATTTACCTAAAAAATAAAATGTATATTTTGAATTTTCTGGGAATAGCCTCTGAAGACTACTTTATTCTCGATGAATTTTTCATAACTACGAAACCGTAAGAGATGGACAAAAACTTAAAACACCAAAAATGTAGAGCACGTTAAAACACACAATTTATGTTATATACATTTTTTTCGTGGAGTTGATCGTTTTTGAGGTATTCCTTTTTCTTGGTTTCAGCTTTGAAAAACATACTTTTCTAATACAGGAATTTATCAACTCCTGTCCATGCAAACAAAGGAACATCAGTCACATAGAAACCAGTTTTTGGCTTTCACTTTAATCTATGATACTCCCTTATTTCGCTTCTACTTACAATAAAGCAAGAAATAAGTCTATTTCTGCTAATTTTTCTTGATTAGCATGAAATAAATAAAATATAAGCTTATTAACAATAATAATGTACAAAGATATAGACAAAGACATGTGAATGGAACACATCAGATTTTTCCTTCTTTGATGCTCGGGATCTGAGATTTATTTAACAGTATTGGAAACTGCTTAAGAACCGCTACAAATGTATTCTGAATATTCATTTCGTCTGCCATATTTGCCATTACGATATAACTTTAAGGTTAGGTACATTATTTGCCAAACACTTCTCTACAACTACATATGAGTGGCAGCACTTGGCAGGCGACAGTTGCGCGCGCAACGTATTTCAAGCGTTTGCTGGGAAAGCATCTAGCGAAAGCTTGCTAAATTAAGATTCTTTTTATGCATGAGTTGAACAAGTCAAAGCTTAATCTTGTAGAGTAATCTTAAACCTTTCGCTTTAACTTAAAAACTAATCTTCAAGACAAAACTTGGATTTTATGCAATTTGTCCCAATGTCACATACACTTTATTACACTTCATAAATAAAATTAAAATACACGATGGAAACTATAGCTGGTGTGGTATGTCACTCATTCCCGTGGTGAAAATAACACGTACCTTGAGTTTACGTACTACAATTTTATTCACAAAGAAACACAGTGGACATTACTTCAACAGCACTCCGGATACAGAAACACGCCAGGGTACACGGCTGAACGCTGGCAGTTTGGAAAAATAATTTGATGATAATTCGAACTTGATATTAAGATAATGGAATAAGAAGTACTAGGGGAAAAAATGATGGTTAATAGAATATTTTTATATCATCATTAGCATTTCATAGCTAAAGTTCTTTTACCTGTTAAGTTATATGGAACGATGAGTGAAATCAATGAAATTATGTTCAATTGAGCCCGGATTCAATCTCAACAATTGCTCTTCTCAGGATAAGGGAAAGCTTCGGGAAAATATAACAGGGTAACTCACACTAACATTCATTCTCTTATGGGACTCTTGAATGTGTGGCCTACATATTACCCTCACACTACAAAGGTGGGCTTAAGAGACTGAGAAAAATTAAAAAGACATAGCATTTGATAACTGTACTTTCTTTAACTATGGTGTAGAAATTTAATACGAGGGAAAAAAGGGAGTTTCGATTATTATTTAGTGGGTACAAAAGTGAACTTCTTAGATATTTGTTTTTATCAGAAACGGATTAATAGTGTCACTTTAACAAAAACATATCTTGTGGAGTTATTGCTCCTGAAGACTGCAGACAAAATGAATATATAGGCATTTATGAAATACTTAGAGTCTATTTAGATACCACTCAAAAAATTAACAAGTAGTATTAATGATAGGCATCAATGTGAGAATTGTAGATTATATTAAATCTGGGGCTATGCAAACACTAAATGGGATTATAATAAATTATATTTTCTCCAGCAATTATATTACCTACAAATGAAACTTGTTAAGTTCCTCGTCGCGTAACGTTACTGTTTACAAACAATACTTTCAGAATAAAAATTATAATAAAAATTATCTTAAACCACAATGTATATATAATAAGCTGAAAACATGTTTCAATTATCAGGAAATGACAAAGTACAGCAGCTACTCTATAAACAGGCGAACAGCGTGCAAATATCAGAGGAAAATACGAATCCGCTATAATAACTTCTGATGAGCTCCATTCAAATGACTTTCTCTACATCTCTGCAGCAAATTTCTGTTAGCAGAAATAGTTTTATTACTTCCTTCTTTGTAAGTAGAAGCTAAATAAGGGAGTACCATAAATTAGTCACAGTCAAAAGCTGGTTGCTATGTGACTGAAGTTTGTATGGACAGAGTTGACAAATTCCTATATGAAAAAAGTATAATTTTTTCAAAGCTGAAACTAAAAATAAGGAATGTCTTAAAGACGATCAACTCCACGAAAAAAGTATATAACATAATTTGTGTGTTTTAATGTGCTCTACATTTTTTGTGTGGTAAGTTTTTGACAATCTCTTACGGTTTAGCAGTTATGCAAAAATCCGTAAAATTCATCCAGAATAAAGGAGTCTTCACAGGCCATTCCCATAAAATTAAAGATATATGTTCTATTTGCCGTGTAAATATCTTTGATATATAATATTTTAATCAAAATCATTAGAGACATTTTTTAGAAAATAAAAAATTTCGAAAAAAGATCCATGTAAGGAGTGTTTATGGGTGGGGGGATTTTCTTGAATATCTTCGTGTCGCATCCTTGGAAGATACCAAACCTAAATACCAAGTTTTTTTTAACGGTCTTTTCATTTTTGAGCTATGCTGCCCACGGATACACACACGGACATTTTTCTAAAAATGCTTTCAAAACATGTATTTCCGGTGAAATCTCGGTATCGAAATTTGGGTGCATTACAATACCTTCTCTATGCACTATGTACATAGTATGTGTAGAGAACGTAATAAAAAGATTCTGTTAGTTGTAAGCTGTTGAAGCAATTAGTATGTGCTCTCAGAACCGGTTTTTACTTTCTCTATACGTACTATGTACATAGTGTATAGAGAAGGTATTGCACTCCACCCAAAAATTCAATACCGAGATTTCACAGGAAATATATGTTTTAGAGTCCCCTTTATCTAAAAAAAAAAGCATTTTCGCAAAAGGGTCCGTGTGTGTGTGTGTGTGTGTGTGTGTGTGTTTGTGTGTGTGTGTCTGTTAACACGATAACTCAGAAACGAATAGTCGGTAAAACACCAAACTTGGTGCTTAGGTTTAGTGTCTTCCAGATATGCGATACAAAGATTTTGAGAAAAATTCCCCCACCCCCAACTACCCTTTACATGGAACTTTCTTTTTAATTTTCTCAAAAATGTGTCTAACGATTTTGATTAAAATATCATATATAAGATATTTATCTGACAATAAAATGTATATGTTGATTTTTCTGGGAATAGCCTCTGAAGAGTACTTTATTCTGGATGAATTTTACAAAATTTTGAATAACTGCTAAACCGTAAGAAATGGACAAAAACTTACCGTACAGAAAATATAGAGCACATTAAAACTCACAATATACTTTATATACATTTTATTTCGTGTAGTTGATCATTTTTAAGATATTCCTTTTATTAGTTTCCGTTATGGAAAATTTATACTTTTCTAATACAGGAATTTGTCAACTTCTCTCTGTACAAAGGAACTTCAGTCACATAGCAACCATCTTTTGAGTATTGCTTTAACCTATGGTACTCTTTTATTTCACTTCTACTTACAAGGAAGCAAGTAATAAGACTATTTCTGATAATTTTTGTAGATTAGCATGAAGTAAATAGAAGCATTAGCTTTTTAACAATAATTTGTTGCAGAGATGTACAGAAAGTCATGTGAATGAATCACATCATATTTTTAATAGAGAACACAAAACATAGAGAGGTGGCCTCACTATCAATGAAGAAAATTTACTGAACCCATTCCCAGTGTCCGATGTCATATTTGCAACTTGTATCTGTGGGAATACAGACTTGACGATAAGGAGAAAACGAAGGATATAGTGGGAAAATTGCGTTAATAGAAATAAATGAAGATCGCTTCACGAAACTTGTGATAAACGTCAAACCAAACATATCTTGACCGTTGGGAAAACCACCAGCACGATGGAAACAAGAGCATTATCAACAGAGTAACTTGTTTGTAGCAAACAGTTCATCTCCTAAGTTAAGAAGAAGCCAGAAGGCACATATTAATTAAATTTAATGTTCTGACCATCAAACTTATGTAAAATGAATGTTTTATTAGGGACAGTACATAATATGTTATTGAGCATTGCTTCTAGTATTTTCCCATGCAGCTATAATTCCATTGTGGTTTAAAAGCACTGTTAATTTGTTTTGTTTCTTTATACACTCACCATTAATAAGGTAAATAAGAGTGCACACATTGCACTAGCCATAAGCTTCTTACCTTAGCCGTCCAAGAGCGGACGTTTTTTGTTGGTTTCTTATTCTTGATAGTTGCTGGCATTTACTTATTTATGATGATTATTATTTTAGAATAAATTAGTCTATTTACAGATATTGGATCATATAAATTAATTTTACTTTCTCAAAAACTTGGGTTAAACTTATAAAGCAAATGGAAATTGTTTTCTTAAATTCTTTTGCGGTTTGCACAATCTGTTAAATAACAAATGTAGAATCTATCTTAGATCTGATTGACCAAAAGGCTTGTTTTAAGGCCCATAAAGCAAATAACTATTTTAATTTTGGTAAATATACATTAATATACTAATACCTAAAACATTTTCTGTTTCTTGAAATATTTCGCTGAAAATCTTGGAATAAAGCCGCATTCTTTTCGTTAGTTGAAGATAAAAAATTCGTAAAAAGTAAACAAGTAAGCATATACGGCGCCGATGCAGAAACGATTTTGCCGGGTATAGCTTTGACTGGAAATTTCAGAGGAAGCCAGTTAACGGATGAAGATATCAGAAAGGAAACTGTCGAATTAAGAGGTTATAGCAAAGTGACAATATTATGTTGCAACATGGTTGATGAACGGAAATAAATAGTGTTTGTAGCCGCTTAGCGTCCAATTCTCATGAAATTGTAGCCTTGCAGGGTTGCTGCACTTCGTAATCTGAACATTAGATGCAAAAAACTTACAAATTGTGCACAAATACAGTGTTGAATGTAAAAAGTGCAGCAGAACCTTGCGAAATGAAATTGAGTTTTATTTATGGACGCTCTTTAACTGCTGTGGTTCTCAGCGTCCCATTCTATACTGGGCGTGAAGGACCGCTTAATTTTGCTCAGAGACCTTTTTACCAGGCTTGAGGCTCTTTTACGTGCCGCAAATCTACGACACGGGACCCACGGCTTTACTTCCCTTCCGAAGGAGCCGGTCCCCATGGCCGCGCTCGCTAAAGCGTCTCGCTTTGGTGCTTCGTGTGCAGATGATCGTGGGTTCGAGTCCCGCCCTGGGCATGGGTGTTATATGTTTGTGCAATGTGTATATGTTTGTAAAAGAAACAGTAAAACCAGTAAACCAGTAATCAGTAAAAACTACGGGGGGAAATGTAAATAGGGATACAGTGGGGAAAAAAAAAAAAAAAAAAGTCAGCATGATAACCATTACACCACGGAGGGCAACTGATTAATGGCAATAATGATTAATTTTCAAATAGAGAAGTTTTATGAAATAAATAGTGATTTAAACAGAAAACTAAACAACCGGAACGCATTGAAATATTTGGTGACAATATACGGGGTAAACTGAAAGAGATGCTTATTAATAATAATATTATTATTAATATTATTACTATTATTATTATTATTATTAATATTATTATTGAGTAGATCGATACGTAAAAGCACAGCACTAAACCGAAACTGATCAAGGATTAAGCGATTAAAGACGGTGTTGCTACGCATTCCGAGAGCAACTTCGAATAGCTATCAGTGATATATAGCAAAGAGAGGAAACCACGGAACAGGGAAAACCAATCTTGCACGCGACAGAATGGTAATGTACGTGCAGTGAAGTTGAAAACTTTGTGTAATCCGTTAGCAATCACCCCCTTCCAGGACACCTGCCTGGGTCTGTTATAAACCTAAAAACTCCACAGCTACCAGAGAACCGAGAATCATGATACTGAACACGACCATGAGTCTGCCCTGGGACTATCTCCAAGACCTACAGGAGCATCCAACTTCTCACACCCCATTCAGAAGTCGGTGTTGGGGGCATAAAACCCTCAAATTGGACCAAAGTGGGGCTTCCAACTCCTTCTCAAAAAGTATTATATCTTTGTGATTACAACGATTGAAACGATGTTCTTAACAAAGCACAAAAAAGACTTCAACTGTTTCATTTTTCCAGTTCTTTCGGTTTTAATCATCATCTTAAAGAGGTTGCACTATAGTGTCAAATATATGAAGAAACTTTGGTGAAAATATATGCTGCAAAATAAACAAAGTCTTTTTTTTTAATATTTAATATAAGGAAAGAGACTTTCCTAATTACTGAACAATTTTAATAAAATACAATATCATATAATATGATAGAATGGATGTATCTCCAAAGTAATTATAGTTTTTTCAACTTACTAGTGTATGCGGACGAGAAATCTCACTGACTAATGCAATTCGACGTACTGAGTGAGTCAAAAACCTCCGAACCGGCTGCGTGGTGTTTTTCCATTGGTCGTGTAGACATATAATTCAGCACTGCTGCTGTAAACAAGGTCACAACTCTGACGCAGTGTTGCTCTGATCTGGAAGTGCAATATTGAGTTGATAGTGATATGGTGTAGATCAGTTATTACAAGTGATTTATTATTTTGTCCTGTATCTAATCACAAAGTGTACTATGGCCCAATATTTTTCAACTGCTTAGTGTTTATTTATTTATGATTCGTATGTGTTAACAATGAAAGCGTGATTTAGGACAGCATTATTAGGTAATAGAGATTTGTATCTCTATCGATGCCCCGACCAACACAATGTGATTTTTATCTCTGAGGTAAGTTAAACCGTAAAGTGTACAACACAAACCCCACACCCTAGATGAATTAAAAGCAAATATTAAACAAGAAATTGCCAGCATTTCTCAAGCATTTCACATTATTATTATCCCTTCCAGTTTTAGTAGGAGCTATTACTATACTTTTAACTGACTGACATCTAAATAAGTCCTTCTTTAACGGATGTGACGGATAGTTTCCTAAAGATGCACCAAGACGTATGGTCATTTTCGGCATCTCATTTCAAGAAGTTGGTCAGTAACACGTAACGTTTTAAAAACGTCGTAAGGTTTAAACCGCACCCTTCTGTGAGAGCGGCATCAACCGCCGAGGACGCGGACAGGCAAAACACCGCACAGTCGGTTCGTACCTTTTTTATTCCCTCGTTATTATGAACATCCAGAAAGATTTCAAGTCATATAGGAATTATCACATCACTATAGGTCATGTCGCACTAGACAGTATGAAGGCGAGAGAGAAGATAAAATACTGGCTCTCCTCACGAATTCAATACCGAATTTTTGGATAGAATACAATACTTCCCCTGCCTGCTATGTATATAGTACATGTAAAAGAAAGTAACGAGGTTTGGTAATAACTGTTTTATAGCCAGCAATATAAAATAGTAGGCAGAGAAAGTCATGTGAATGTATTCTAAGCACACTAGATGTTTCTGTAGTACGTTTTCATCTATCGCTTAACATTTACAGTTATTCAAGATTATACAGAAAAGGATGTGTTCCATTCACATTACTTTCTCTACATCTCTGCAACAAATTATTGTTAAAAAGCGTATGTTTCAATTTACTTCATGCTGATTGAGAAAAAATTAGCAGAAAAAGTCTTATTACTTGCTTCCTTTAAAGTAAAAGCGAAATAAGGGAGTACCATAAGTTAAAGTGAAGTTAAAAGTTGGTTACTAGGTGACTGAAGTTCCTTTGTTTGTATGTACACGAGTTGACAAATTCCTGTATGAAAAAAGTACAAGTTATTTAATCCTGAAACCCAAAAAAAAAGGAATATCTCAAAAAAGATCAACTCCTCGAAAAAAATGTATATAACATAAAATGTGTGTTTTAATGTGCTCTACATTTTTGTGTGGTAAGTTTTTGTCCATTTCTTACTGTTTAGCAGGTATGCAACATACCGTAAAATTCATCCAGGATAAAGTAGTTTTCGGAGGCTATTCCCAGAAAATTCAAGATATACATTTTATTTTTCAGGTGAATATGATTAATATTTGACGACTTTAATCAAAATCGTTAGAACCATTTTTGAGAAAATCTAAATGTTCGAAAAAAGTTCCATGTAAAATGTAGTTGTGGTGGGGGATTTTCTTGAAAATATTCGTGTCGCATCCTTGGAAGATACCAAACTTAAATACGAAGTTTTTGAGCTATGCTTTTCAGAGACACACACACACACACACATTTTTGTAAAAATGCTTTTTTTGGGATTCAGGTGGACCCAAAACATGTATTTCCGGTGAAATCTCGGTATCGAATTTTTGCGTGGAATGCAATACCTTCTCTATACACTATGTACATAGTATGTGTAGAGAAAGTAAAAAAGGATGAAAGTGAAGTATATACATTTCATTTTTCATGCAAATATCTTTATATCTGGTATCTTTAAGAAAATTGTTATTTTAACAGTGCAAAAAAATGTTGCTTGTAAAGGTAATTCGGAGAATAATTTATTGAAAGCTTTTAAGATACGTATTTGTAAAATTTTGAATTTAAATATTAAATGCAGTGCTTAATTCACTTTTTAGTTTTCACAGAAAAATGCACAGATACAGACTGTAATCCTAGCTTTGGTAACGAAATAGGCAACTAATTGAATATACCATAAAGTGGAGAGGAAGGTGAAGAGGAATTATAATTGTTTGTAGGTGGATTGGATTCTACATTTTGTAAAAGTAAAAATACTGTCCCATATATCAAGCATGCCTGTTTTTGTAGACCATTTTGTTCAAGAGTCGTGATCGAAGGTAGTGGCCAATCCAGTACATTGGCGCGTTAAACGCCAACCAATTGGAACTCAGTATCTCTGCATTTTAATCGTTTTTTATCACATCCAAGTGCAATTGTTTTTCTAAATTTATCGCACCCACGTGCATTTGTTTTTTCTCTGAATGTTTGTCTCTTAATAATAGTATCAGTTTGCAGTGACATTCCCGTACACAATGGCGGAAGTTCCCAAATGTTTATAGGGAAACATCTGAAATAGACATATTAATTGAAAACTCAAAACCGCAGAATACTAAAAACATCGGAGAGAGTGTGTGGAACCAGTTTAACGAATTCTGTAAGCAACGAGGCCATGATATCTTACCAGACACTCCAACTCAGGAGATTGTCACATTTTTTAAAGACTGTGCAATGAATATGAAGAAGTGTAATGGATATTATTCTACGAAATAGTCTTATTAAATACAACTCGAGCTACAACTTTAAAATTTGGAGCTCTCGTTATATTACTTATAAGCAGAGCTAGGAAGTTGGTACCAATTTCCTTAAGCAGAGTAGGAGCGGCCAGGCTGGCAATACCACGCGGTTTTACTTGCACGAGCAAAGGTCAACTTAGAGTGCAACCCATTACTGCAAAACCTGTATCACTGCACAACACAGAACCATGTGGGTAGCAAGAAAGGCGTTCGATAACATTTTTGCTCTGCTCAAATGTGGTTAAAATGGATATGTCTTACAACCATAGTAAGTTTTCTACCAGTGTTCTTATTCGTGTTTTTATTTAGAAATCGATGGCAGTTCTAGTATACAAATTGTCCAACGTCTAGTAACAAAGCAGCTTCACAGGAATATATTATTGATTGCAAATAAGTGCAAAAGATTACCCACAACTATCACGCTGTTACAGTCCAGAGGTATGAAGCCTGAATTGAATCTTGAGGCAAGTGGAACTGCCAAGACGGATATTTATCAATCCACGAACATCCTAGCTGAAATAAAGAAGTAATTGAAAAGAATGCAGGGTTCACATTCAAGATGCACTTTTAGATCCCGATAAATACTACCTGCTTGGTAATACTGATGCGAAACTGATAACATATTTCAAATATACACATCATGAAGTAGTACGAACCTTTTCGCATTACAAATCTTGTTTTTCGGAACGTAGAATAAGTTTTTCGTTTGAAATACTTCAGAAGTACCTACCATTTTCAATAATACGGCTGCAGATGAGTAAAGATTTAGTTTTAATTCCTGCTTTCGGTTTTACCTAGTAAGAGTCAGCAAATATTTAAGAAATTCATTTTATTATTTGGATATTATTTTATATTCGATCAGTAAATATTATAATTGCTTGGCTGTTTTCATAATGTACATTTGTAAACAAGGAAATGAGAATCAGTCTTATATATGTAACAATTTGTATGCTGTACATAATTTATGAAGGTCTGACAAGTCAATTTTGTTTACCGTTCTTATAAATGACTTGTTTTGATGCAGCGAGGTGGTCGGTCGCAACCTGTATACGAAATGGCGAACGGTACGAACTTCCTAGCTCTCACTTTAAATTTAAACATTCATTAGGCCAGCAAATCCGGGAGTAGATTTATAGGGTATTTTGTACACCATGTTGTTCTACAGTTTGTAAAGTTTCATTGAATTGCAGAGAACAGTTGCTGATAGTGTATGACTAACTTTAATAAAGGGGGAAAGGGATTTAATATTCGCTTGTAAACCAGGACCGCACGTTTCAGTTTTGGTTTGATAGCGGTTCCACTAAACGCATACTATTGGGATTGGTTCGCATACAGAAATCGGCGGTGAAGCTAACATGCGCGTTGAACATGGCGATAAGGGCAGAGAAAAAGGACGATTTAAGGCAGCAATTCGTACTACATGTTCCAAGCAGAACAAAAGGATTACATTACAATGGCACTTGTTATCTGTCTCCCCATTACCCCGTGTCGCTGTTTGTCCGGTAAACCCTTGGGGAAATAATAGATAAGTCGACGGAACTACTAGCGTCACGAGAAATATGGTAATCCGGCCAATTTTTAATCAACCTTGTTTTATTCTCGCTTCGCCCTTCGACTTTTTGAATACGATTTTTTCCTGTTCATTTATAACGTATAGCTGTCAATAGCAGTGTAATAAAAAACGATATGTGCTTTGATAAAAAATTGTGATTTCTAAGTCACAGAACACGAATAGCTATCATTTATAAATCTATGACATCAGCAATACAAACGTCACGCCCTAAAAATCCCATACACTATATGCGTGAAGCAAATTGAGTAGAAGCTATCTATTCTTTAAAGTTAATCTGATTCAAAATGACCAACTCTTGCCAATTTAATAACAAAATAATTTTAAAAAATCTGATGTATTCCAATCACATGACTTTCTCTACATCTCTGCAGCAAATTATTGTTAAAAAGCTTATTCTTCTTTTTACTTAATGCGATTCGAGAAAAAAAAAGTAGCAGAAACAGCCTCAATAATTTCTTCGTTATAAGTAAAAGGAAAATATGGGAGTGTCATAAGTTAAAAGCTGGTTGCTTTGTGACTGAAGCCTCTTTGTTTAATGCCATGAGTTAACAAATTTCTGTAGGAGAAAAGCATAAGTTTCTTAAAGTTGAAACCAATAACAAGGAATATCTAAAACAACGACCAGCTGTACGAAAAAAAATGTATATGACATTAATTTTATACTTGATTGTGATCTAGATGTTTTGTGTAGTAAGTTTTTGTCTATCTCATACGCTTTACCAGTTATGTAAAATTCAATAAAAATCATCCAGAATAAAGAATCCTTTAAAGGCTGTTCCCAGAAAATTCGAGATGAATATTTTATTTTGAATGTAAATATTTTAAATATAAAAGCTTTTAATGAACATCGTTTGAGCCATTTTTGAGAAAATAAAAATTTTCGAAACTTTTTCCATTTAAAGGGTAGTTTAGGAGTGTCACATCCTTGGAAGATACCAATTACAAAAGATGTATTCCCGGTGAAATCTCGGTATCGAATTTTTGGATGCAATACAATACCTTCTCTATTCACTTTACATAGTACATGTAGAGAAAGTAAGACTATTACAAACAAAAGATTTTCCTAAACCCCTTACTTATGCTATTATTAGAGCTTGTATGAAATACGAAAATAAATTTCAGTTCTGGTTATAAAATGTGGCATGAAATGTTAACAATTCAATGATTTTCATAAAGGTGTTGTGTATCACTCACATAATTGTATTTAAATTATAACTAACTATGAAGTAAAAAATGAATTGCAGTTGGTATCTAAATACAAGAAATTTATAAAGGCTTAATTAAATCCTGATAAGCAAATAGTTATCAAAAATTATCTAATAAGAGCAGTGTATAAATGAAATCAAAATGTGGCGGTTTATTATACAACTACACCTACAAAAAAAAAATATAAATGATCTTTATTGGTAAGAACCCTGAAAATTAAGGAATGTAAAATAGATAATCTAGGATATTATATTAAATTTTCGAGAGACTTGCTAAGAGATTTAAAACTTTTTGTGGTACAAGTGGAATAAATTTAAGAAGAAAACTATAAAGTAAATAGAAAATAAAGTTTTTTAGGTTGTGGCTGGGTCTACTGAATTAAATAGCTCCATTCTTAGACAGTAAGAGCATCTGTTGTGTTCCATTCACATGTCTTTCTCTAGTCTATAGCAAAATATTCTTGATAATGCCTATTCTTCAATCGACTTCATACTGATCAAGATAAACATTAGCAGAAACGGGCTTATTTTTTAGTTCCTATAAACAGAAGGAAAATAAGGAAACACACCAGACTAAAGCGTTTGTCAAATCTTTTAAAAATTATTTGATTAAGGTTAAATTTTTTTGGATGGCCAGGAGTAAATCAAAAGAAACAGGAGGGATAAATACCCGATTGAGAAAAGTATTTTTCAATTGAAACCTACAACAAGGAGTATCTATGAAATGGTTAAATGGTTAACTCTACGCAAAACATGTATATGATATAACATATATGTATTTAACGAGATCTAAATGCTCTGTGTTGTAAGTTTTGTATATCTCTTATGATTTGGCAGTTGTACAAAGCTTATTCAAAATCAAGAGGTCTTCAAATATTATTCTCAGAAAATGCTAAATGTACCTGTTATTCTCGTGTACGTATATTTAATATACGATATTTTAATCAAAATTATTAGAACAATTTTTGAAAAAAAAAACCGAAAACTTTTAAATGTAAAAGGGTATTTGGAATATGGAACTTTCTTGAAAACCTTCGTATCGCACACTAGGAAGAGGTTTAACTTATTTGTCAAGTTTGATATTTTACCAACTTTTCCCTTTTTCGTTATATTGTTCAAAGACAAACTCGACCTTTTTCTTAAAATGCTTTTTGGGCTCAGGGGACTTCAAAATGTTCGTTAAAATCTCAACGTGAAACTTTGGGTGGAATAGAATACTATTCTCTTCTTACTATGTGTATGTGCATGTAGAGAAAGAAAAAAAATCACATATAATTTTCTGCAGAAGTGAAATGCATTATACAGTGTTTCAAAACGACATCAAACAAGATGGGGACCTTGTTGGTCATACCGTACGTGATACGTGAATATAATTTTCAGCTCTAAATTCGGCACATACAAAAACTGCCATAAAACACCATGGATTAGCCAGACGTGCATAGCTAAATGGCACGTGCCTGGCCCACTCCAAGAGAGATGCCTGTTGGTAGCGAAGGTCCCAATCGCATGGTGTAGGGGTGGTTTGATAGACGCGGCGCGGCGCAGGTCACCCTAGTAATGGAAAATGTAGCATGTGGGTTTTGTTACGTATTTCGTATAATACGTTCTGAGGTTGTTTACGTGGCACCTAGCCCAACAGCTTTTACTAACGGATAGTCTGTGCTAAAGTTGCTCATTTCGCGGTGCAGTTAAGACGATGCAAAAGCACGAGGTAGTCACTTAGAGGAAGGAAAAAAAAATAACTAACACACCAATTGGACACTATTAAGGTGGAATATCTGTATTTATACGCCTAATATATTGTATTATAAACACTTTAGTATCTCTCTAACCACTTTTTAAAACAGCAACTGTATTACGCTCTAAACATAAAATCGTAAATAATTTATGAAATATAACAGATACATACGTTATTACTCTTTTTCAGCTTACAAATCTAAAAGGGTAGGAAAGCGAGAAACAATTTCACAAAGCAGTTTGCTGCGATAGTTTCCCAGTAATTGCAAATCGGATACGGAATGTCACTTCGACAAACTTCAATGATAGACTGTTGGATTAATTCAAACTGATTGGGGCTGTGAATTGGATTGATCAACACTGAATGCCAGGCATATGAAGTAAATAGTCATTTAAAATCCGTTTGTATTAAAAAGTAGTTGGCGTTTACTTCAGTAAAACGGGAGAAAGGAGATGCTGTGATTAAACCCTTTTCCAAAAGAGAATATTGAACTGCACGAAAGCATTACATTTTATTGGTTTTACTTGTACAAGAAGAGAAAGTATTGCAGTCCAGCTAGAAATTGGATACCAAGATTTCACTAGTAATTGGTTTTGAGACTATTTGAATAAAAAAAAAAAATTACAAAAAAGAGGCTGTGGATAAAGACGCAAATATTTTCAAAATTCTCCAAAGTACCTTATACATTCACAAAATTTTCAGCAGTTTTATCCAAAAATGGCTCTAACGGATTTTTACTTCCTTTATACGTACGAAGTACATAGTGTACACATGTACCCAAAAATTCGATACCGAGATTTCACCGGAAATATATGTATTAGGGTCCCATGTATCCAAAAAAAAAAAGCATTTCCAAAAAAGGTCCGTGTGTGTCCGTGTGTCTCTAAACACGATACCTCAAAAACTCGAAAAATCAGTAAAAAACCAAACCTGGAATTTAAGTTTGATAACCTCCAGGGGTGCGACATGAAGATTTTGAGAAAAATCCCCCCATTCCAAACTACCCTTTACATTGAACTTTTTTTCGAAAATTTTGGTGGACTCCAACGATTTTGATTAAAATGTATTTTAAATATATTTACCTGACAAAAAATGCATATTTTGAATTTTCTGAGAATAGCCTCTGAAGACTACTTTAAACTGGATAAATTTAACGGAATATTGCATAACTGCTAAGCCGCAAAAGCTTACCACACAAAAAACGTTGAGCACGTTAATGCACACACTTTATGTTATTTATTTTTTTCGTGGGAGTGATCGTTTTTCAGATATTCCTTGTGTTTGGTTTCAGCTTTAAAAAATTTATACTTTTCCCATACAGGAATTTGGGTAACTCCTGTCCTTAAAAAAACAGGAACCTCAGTCACATAGCAACCAGTTTTTGACTATCACTTTAACCGATGGTACTCCCTCATTTCGCTTCAGCTTACAAGGAAGCAAATAATAAGACTATTTCTGCTAATATGTTCTGGATTAGCATGAAGTAAACAGAGGAATAAGCTTTTTAACAATATTTATTGCAGAGATGTAGAGAAAGTCATGTGAATGGAACACATCAGATTTTTAAATATCTAGCTTATATGCAAAGGAGGCCAGACGAAGAAGGGCATGCACATGCATTGTTTTTAAACTGCTTTAGCATCAGAAACAATCTTATTTAGCATCGTACTTTTACACTCTGACGTTTATTGTGTCTTTTTGTTGGTTTTTACTTTCTCTAGCCCCATATGTACAATGTACATAGGGATATAGAAGTATTGTATTCCACCCAAAAATTCGATACCGAGATTTCACCGGAAATACATGTTTTAGGATCCCTGTATACAAAAAAAGCATTTTGAGAAAAAGTCCGTGTGTGTGTGTGTGTCCGTATGTCCGTGTGTCTGTGAACACGATAACTCAAAAACGAAAAGTAGTTAAAATACCAAACTTAGTATTTAAGTTTAGTATCTTCCAGGGATGCGACATGAAGATTTTGAGAAAAATCCCACCACCCCAATCTACCCTTTACATGGAAATTTTTTCGAAAGTTTTGATTTTCTTAAAAGTGGCTGTGACGATTTTGATTAGAATATCATATATTAAAGATATTTACCTAGCAAATAAAATGTGTATCTTGAATTTTCTGGGAATAGCTTCTGAAGACTTGTTTATTCTGGATGAATTTTGCTTATTTTGGCATAACTAGTAAACCGTAAGAGATAGACAAAAGCTTACTTTACAAAAAATTTAGATCTTATTAAAATACAAAATTTATGTCATATACGTTTTTCTCGTGGAGCTTCGCGTTTTCGAGGTATTCATTGCTATTAGTTTTAGTTGTGAAGTACTTATAATTTTCTCAGACGGGAGCGTCGGTTTTTCTTTTGTTCTACTCCTGGCTAAGAAAAGAAGCGATTTGTAATGACAATCGCATAACGACAGCTTTTAAAACATTTGACTATTTGTTAAGCCTAGTGTATTCCCTTATTTTCTTCCTACTTATACGAAACTAAATTATAAGAACCTTGTGCTAATGAGTATCACGATTAGCAACGTCCAGAAGGAAGAAGAATCTTATGTATGAAGTTTGTAGAACAGCTAGAGAAAGTCATGTGAGTGTAGCACATCAGATTTTTTTTTTCGATTTTCATTGGCGGATACAATCTTATTTTCAAGCTGTCCACACAATGCAGTTTTCGGTATAAATGTGTGGCATTTGGTATACTTCCTTATAAGTGGCGACGTTAAACAAGATGAGTATATTACTTTATCTATACGCACTAGGTATATAGAGAAGTACTGTAGCGCACCCAAAAATTCGATACCGAGATTTCAACAGAAATAAATATTTTGGATCCACTTGAACCTAAATCAAACATTTCTGGAAAAAGGTCCGTGTGGTGTGTTTTTGTGTGTGTGTGTGTGTGTGTGTGTGTGTGTGTGTGTTTGTGTATTTATGAACAGCATAGCTCAAAAACAAAAAGGCCGTTAAATACAAAACTTGCTATTTAAGTTTGGTATGTTCCAAGGATGCGAGACGAAGATTTTCAAGAAAATCCCCCACCCCCAACTACCCTTTGCATAGAACTTTTTCGACAATTTTAATTTTTTTAAAAATAGCTCTAACGATTTTAACTAAAACGTCGTATATAAAATACATTTACCTAACAAATAATATGTATATCTGGAATTTCTGCGAGTAGGCTCTGAAGACTATTTTATTCTGAATGTATTTTACGGAGTTTTGCACAACTGCTAAACCGTAAAACTTAGTTTTGCACAACTGCTAAACCGTAAAACTTAGACAAAAAGCCTACCACACAAAATTTTACATAGATCACATTTGAACATATAATTTAAATTACATACTTTTTTCCGTGGAGTTGATCGTTTTTGAGATATTCCTTGTTTTTGGTTTCAGCTTTAAAATAGTTATACTTTTCTTAACACAGGAATTTGTGATCTCCTGTCCATACAAAGAAAGGAACTTCAGTCATATAGCAATCAGCTTTTGACTATCACTTTAATCTATGGTACTCCCTCATTTCCCTTCTACTTACAAGGAATCAAGTAATAAGACTATTTCTGCTAATTTTTTCTCGATTAGCATTAAGTAAATAAAAGCATTTCCTTTTAAGAATAATTTGTTGCAGAGATGTACAGAAAGTCATGTGAATGGAACACATCAGATTTCTTTTGTTGGCATTTAGTGTGGAGTGATTAAATAATGATATCAATGTCGTATATGTCTTAGGCTTAAACTGAAGACTATGTTTAATAACTTTCTGGTAGCTTAATTAAACACCAATCTTTATAGTTTATTTCAATAGCATAAAAGGATTATATGAACGTTCATTTTTTTAAATATATGAAAGCAACTCGTGTTGCGTTTTAGAAGTAAACAAATGCATAAATGGAGTAATAATAATAATATTGATGTGATGATAGAATAATAATAATAATAATATTAATTATAATAATAATAATAATAATAATTATAATAATAATAATTATAATAATAATAATAATAATAATAATAATTATAATAATAATAATAATAATAATAATAATAATTTGTATATGAAACTATTGAACAAATTGAGCAGATCCACGTGGCACCAAGTCCTAGTGGTTAGACCACTCACCTCTCACCAAGGCAGCAGCATGTGGGATTTGTGGTGGACAAAGTGGCGCAGGGGCGGGTTTTGTCCGGGCTCCCAGTTTCCCCCGCCAACTCATTCCACCAGTGCTCCGTCTTCATCAGCATGGTGCCATATATAGTAAAAACGGGCGTTTAACATCAGAAAAATGAACAGATCTACGACATTGACTCGATTGCAACTCTTAATGTTATGTACATTAAAATTTAAAAAGAATCAAACTCAAATTTATTTTAGATACTTCATACATGAAATTTTAAGTAAAGCGTCTTTTTTTTTTTTTTTTTTTTTTTTTTTCGTGTCTGAGCTATTGAATGTTTTATAGTTTTATTCAATTCTGTTATTCAAATAAAATATCTCGTCTTAGTCAATCTTATAAAGTGGATAAAGTGGCAGAAGATATTTCCTTGTTGTTTTCTCTTCCTTCGACTCATTCTGTGCTTCTTTTGATTATATTATGTTTGTCATGGAACAAAACCTTCCATTAGCATTTTTAAGATATACTTTCTATTACAATGGAACTCAATTGGTGTTTCATGCCAAACCAGAACTGAAATTATAGTTCAAACATAGCTAATCCACTTTTTGTTGTCAGCTGGCATTAATAGGTTACAGTAATACATGTAGAATAATGAATTGGAATACCTTTTATTTATTATGAATTGTTATTGAAATGGATTAATGTATTAAAATGTTGCACACTGCGCAATATATTTAAACCTCTTGAGATATTTGCTTTTGTATCAATGTTTCATACGCATATTCTGTAACAATTTCTGTTTCATTATCTTCAGCTTCTACACTATCAGGATTTGGGGTAGAGAAATACTTCTACCATTGCACAAAGATACATTTGTAATGTTTCGCCATTCATTTGTCTACCTCGATGTCGGTCTGGATTAGTACCAGTGAAATACTTATTAAACGAACATGTACATACCTCTAAAAAGTCCTTTGATGCGCCGGCGATGCTCGTCTATGTAGAACGCAAGTGGTACTCTCTCTCTGAGAGGGACAAAGAATGACTGGGGTATCTAACACGGGGTAGACTTAAAATAAAAATACTTCACTTTAGGTGCCACTGAATTAATGCCTTTATTAGCCTTGGTGGCTTGTTGAGGCATTAATCCTACGAGCAGCTTCCGAAATGGAATTCTTGAAGCTGTAGAAATATTAATAACTAGTGCTATTTTATGCTGTTTACTAATTTCTTATTTTCGACTGTCATCGTTAATCACTATGCACCTTCCTCTTACGCAACAATTGACTCGTGCGATAATTACAATATCTGGGGTAATAAAATCACATACTTATGCACTCACACCCGCGTTCACGCACGCACAACGTACAGCTTATTGCGTACCGCGTTCAGCATCACGCGTCTAACACGAAGAATAAGCAGTAATCATCTAATTCCTTGTAAGCGCATCGCTTAAATACGTAAAATCTCCAATATTGAACTCATTTCTGGTCGACTGAAGAGACGCGCGAAAATAACGTTGTGACCGCTTTCTATAATGAAAAAGTCTCGACCTGCTTACTTTTAGGGGACAAACCTTTCTCTAAAAATTACCCTGTTACTTATATCTCTAATGCGGTAAAAGTCTTGCACTACAAAGGCAATTTTGTTACTAGAATTAACAAAGAAAGTAACCTTGGCGTGCACAATACCAACCTAACATTTTTGTGTTCTGCAATCTGCTCAGTTGTGACTACTGAAGCAGATCTTTCCTATATGAAACCTATACAAAAATATTAATTAGACTAATAAAATACACAACGGGCTAATATACTGTCGCAAATGCATCTGCTTTTCAGGGAGGGGCTATATCACAAGCGTAATGCATTACCCTTTTTCAGACGAAATACTGTTTATAACCTGGTAATATTTCTGTGGAAGATCTGTATACTAATTTGCTTTATTATCATTCTATTGCTCTGTTCTACAGTGCATGGTAGATAATCGATATGGAAAACGGTATAAGATATGCAATTTATAAGGAACCTGAACTCTAAAGAAAAACATAATTGCTATATAAATATTTGGATCCAATCCTCAGAGCTCACACACGAAAGGAAGAGCGACTGACTCCAGTATGAAAATATACGATCTATAAATAAAAGAATTAGTAAAAATCTGAGGTGTTCCACATGACTTTCTCTACATCTCTGCAACAAATTATTGTTAAAAAGCTTATGCTTTTACTTACTTCATGCTAATTGAGAAAATATCAGAAATAGCTTGCTTCCTTGTAAGTAGAAGCGAAATAAGGGAGCACCATAGGTTAAAGTGACAGCCAAAAGCTGGTTGCTATGTGACTGAAGTTCCTTTGTTTGTATGGACAGGAGTTGACAAATTCCTGATTGAGAAAAGCTTTTCAAAGCTGAAACCAAAAACAAGGAATGTCTTAAAAACGATCAACTCCACGAACAAATGTATAGAATAAAAATTATGAATTTAAATGTGCTCTCCATTTTCTGCATGATAAGTTTTGGTCCATCTCTTACGGCTTAGCAGTTATGCAAACTGCCGTAAAATTCGTCCATAATAAAGTGGTCTTCAGAGGCTATTCCCAAAAAATTCAAGATATAAATTATATTTGTCGTGTAAATAACTTTAATATAGGATATTTTATCAAAATCGTTACAGCCATTGAGAAAATCAAAATTTTCCAGAAAAGTTCCATGTAAAGGGTAGTTCGGGGTGGGGGGATTTCATTGAAAATCTTCGTGTAGCATTCTGTGAAGATATCAAACGTAAAAACCAAGTTTGGTTTTTAACGGTATCTTCCTTTTTGAGCTATGCTCCTACAGACACACACATATATACACACAGACACACTCACAAACATACACACACACACATACAGATACAAACGGAAATTTTTCTAAAAATCCTGTTTTTTGGTTTCAGGAAGTCTCAAAACATATTTTTCCGGTGTCATATATTCTGGTATCGAATTTTTAGGTGCATTACAATACCTTCTCTATACACTATGTGCATAGTACGTGTAGAGAAAGTAAAACATTAAATTAGAAATAATAAGACATGTGACATAGATGATATAAATACAGCAGTTTTAAAGTGTACGCATAGGAACTTTAAAAAGAGGCTACTAAATTTCTGCAAAAAATGCTGGTCACAGACGAAAACTTCTTAAGATAGGAAATACGTAAAATAATATCAATATTCAACTATAGAGGGATCAAACTCCTATGTATATAAAATGTCTACAAGGCTTGTAACTATAGACTAATAATCTAAGGTGTGCCATTCGCATGACTTTCTGTACACCTCCGTAAAAAATTATGGATAATAAGCTATTGTTCCATCTATTTCATGGGGATAAACATAAGCATAAATGATCTTATTACTTAGTTTCATATAAGCCGAAGGGAAATAAGATAATACACTAAGCTAAACCAACAGTCACATGTTTTAAAATGAGGTTGCTATGGGGTTGAAATTCGTTTCTTTGTGTGACCAGGTGTTGTGGATTTCCTGTATGAAAACCAAGTATTTTAAAAATGAAAACAAAGAGAATGAATATCTGGTAAACGGTCAAACCCATATAAAAATATATATGACATAAATTGTGTGCTTTACTGAGATCTATATTTTTTGTGTTGTTTTTGTCTCTCTTATTGTTTACCAGTTATGTAAAATTCAAAACATTCATCTGGAATCAAGAGGTATTCAGAGGCTAATCCCAGAAAATACAAGATATACATTTTATTTGTCATGTAAATATCCTAAATATAAGAGATTTCAATCAAAATCACTAGAGCTATTTTTGAGAAAAACTACAATTTTCGAATTTTGTTCCATGTAAAGGGTAGTTGAGAACGAGGGAATAATCAGTGAAAATTATCCCGCGTGCGTCATGACCTTGTCTGCTAATAGAACTGTCCTCGCCTTCTTTGGAGCCGATTCTCCCCTTCCAATCCACTGTTTTGATTGTTCCTTCGTCTCAGCTGTGAAGTGATGGACCCAGGTTTAATCCATTGTTATAAATCGACGCAAAAGCTCAGCTTCATTGCAACGAAACATTGCCAAACACTCGACTGTAACATCCTCACGACGCTGTTTTTGTTGTATTGTGAGTAAACGCGGAATCCACCTTGCACACAACTTTCTCTTATCGAAACTTTCAGTCAGCATGTAGGTACAGAACTTTTTGAAATGCCTGCAATATTTGCTAGCTGAGGCATTTCAGTCGACGGCCATCCAATACCATTTTGTGGATTTTCTTTACAATTTCTGAAATGGTAACCTCATTTGGTTGACCTCTGTCATGTTCGTCTTGGCAGCTCGTACGACCACGCTTAAACTTTGCCACCCGTTATTTCACTGTTGTAAACAAAGGAGTGGACTCCCTCAAAGTAGAATCTAGCTGAGCTTTAATATTAGTTGGACTAAGACCTTTCAAATGAAAGTATTGTATCACATAACGATGACCAGTTTTAACCATTTTTACAAATTCGCTAAGAGCGTTCACTAATGATGGCTGCCAAGCAAATGCTAAGCAATGAAAAATCGTCAAACTTATGCCTTCTACGTTTGACCACTGTTGTTGTTTGAAACAACAATCGCTATCTATATGTCAGGTCGGGTGCTTCTGGGATAGCCTAAGTATTAGGTGTCCCTTTTCCCACCCCCATAGCAATTAACCTTCTATGACGAATCTTAGGCAAAACCCAGTTTTATGATGCCCAATTACATCAATATAAACCTTTATTCACTGATTGGAAACATATATAATTATAGGTATTGATCTGTATGTACATAAGTCTTTGTCGGTCTGGTTAGCAGCTGGCCTTCTGATTCCAAGGGCGCAGGTTAAAACCCTGCGCAAAAAAAAAAAAAAATTAAGTGTGCTTAAAAGTGATAACCCCATGTCAGTAGATTTACTGGCATGCTCAAGGACTCCTGCGGGAGGAATTTGCGCTACACCAGAGCCACTTATAATCCTGGTAACTCACAGGATCATTATGAAACAAACAAATGAATGTCTTCTCTTATTCTTTGTTTCGGCATTGTCTTTGTATACCGTTTTGTTTATATAAACTGTGGATTTTTGTGTGTGTATGTGCAAACTGGCATTGAACTTCCCTTCAGAAAGTTACTACACAACATTTGAAATATTATTTACAAATTAAATTATTTGCAAATATTCTTAAATTAAATATATTACCATCATAGTGTCTTCTAAAATCATTTCCACTTTAAGAAGTTGATGAAAAAGAACTATAAACATTACACATCAAATTGTAACTTAATTAACATTGCTCTCGGGAAGGAATGGGTATTCATAGGCTTATTAGTAACTCAAATGTAATACACGACAGTGCAGAATTACACTTATCTCTTATTACCAATTAGATTGCACATAATTATATAAAGTTAAACTAACCTGATGTAATCCGACATGATCAGAATATTGGAAAATGTATGAACACTAATTCAATGAATAATAGCCATGTTAATATATATACTAATTCTGTTAGCGAATTTTAACCACTATTCAATGTGTAAACGTATTTTCAGTTTCTACTTTCTCTACACGTACTATGTACATCGTGTACAGAGAAGGTAATGTAATGCACCCAAAAATTCTATACCAAGATTTCACCGGAAACACATGTTTTGTGTCCCCCTGAATCCAAGAAGAGCAATTTTGGAAAAAGATCCGTGTTTGTTGGGGGGCAGCATATCTCAAAAACGAAAAGTCCGTTAAATACCAAACTTAATATTTAAGTTCAGTATCTTTCAAGGATGTGACACGTGGGTTTTCAGGAAAATCCAACCACTCTCAACTACCCTTTATATGGAAAAACTTTCAATGCTTATTTTTTTCCAAAATTGCTCTAACGATTTCATTAAAAACAGTATATTAAATAGCTCAAATAAAGTGTTCATCTTGCATTTTCTGCGAATAGCCTCTGATGACTACTTTATTTTGCATGAATTTTACGGAATTTTGTGTAACTGGCAAACCGTAAGAGATAAACAAAAACTTACGTAACAGAAAATGTAGAGCTCGTTAAAACACACAATTTATGTTACATACATTTTTTTCGTGGAATGGGTGGTTTTTTTAGATATTCCTCGTTATTGGTTTCATCTTTAAAAAACGTATTATTTTCTAATACGAGAATTTAGTAACTCTTGTCCATAGAAACAAAGGAACTTCAATACATAGCAACCAGCTTTTGACTAATACTTCAGCCTATGCTACTTCCTTATTTCCCTTCTACTCGCATGTAAGCAATGAATAAGACTGTCTCTGCTATTTTTTCTCGATTAGCACGAAGTAAAAAGAAGCATAGGTTTTTTAAACAATAATTTATTACAGATGTAGAGAAAGTCATATGAATGGAACACATTGGATTTTTAAAATAGGATCATACCTAATTAAATGCAAATACATTATACTCAAGTTTTATAATCAGAAGCCATATTTAAAATATCCATTATTTTACCTCCTTTTCCTGTGGCACTGAAATGATTTTTACAGCGCCGATGTTTCATTCTTTTCTTTCTATTAATTAAATTCTAATGGACCGCTTATAAAACAGTCAAGCATCACTGTACCACATTTCCCTAAAATATCGTATATCCTTATGGTATAGGAAAAATTTACCCTGCAGTCCAGAGCTATATGCATTTTTGACATAAAAAGTTTTACTTAATATAATGTGGAAAATTTTTGAATGATATATGCTGATTACAAATTGGGAACGAAAACGCTCGAGGAATGAAAATAAACTAATTAAGAGCAGTAGAGAAAAAGAATGTGCATCCTTTGCCTACAGAGTGAGCTAAAATGAACTTCAAATAATGAAATAAAAATATATATATATTAGAGACTAAACCAACAGGATCCATATCAATCAAAATTAAAAACATATACTTTCAACTCCTTATTACATTACAGTCTTTCGAAGAAAACGTAATGCATAAGCACTGCATATAAAAAAAATCTGATGTGTTCCATTCAAATGACTTTCTCTGCATCTCTGCAACAAATTATAGTTAAAAAAATATGCTTCTTTTTACTTCATGCTAATTAGCAGAAATAGTCTTATTACTTGCTTCCTTGTAAGTAGAAGGGAAATAAGGGAGTACTATAAGCTAAACTGATAACCATAAGGTGGTTGCTATGTGACTGAAGTTCCTTTATATGTATGGACAGGAATTTGTATGAGAGAAGTATAATTTTTTCAAAGCTGAAACCAAAACAAGCAATATGTCAAAAACGATCAACTCCACGAAAGAAAATAAATGACATAAATTGTGTGTTTTAATGTGCTCTACAGTTTTTGTGTGCTAAGTTTTTGCCCATCTCTTACGGTTTAGCAGTTATGCAAAATTCCGTAAAATTCACCCAGAATAAAGTAGTCTTCAGAGGCTATTCCCAGAAAATTCAAGATATACATTTTATTTGTCAGGTAATCTATCTTTAATATTTTACATTTTAATCAAAATCGTTTGAGCCATTTTTAGGAAAATCGAAATTTTCGAAAAAAGTTCCACGTAAAGGGTAGTTGGGTGTGGGTCGATTTTCTTGAAAATCTTTTTGTCGCATCCTTGGAAGATAAAAAACTTAAATACCAAGTTGGGTATTGAACGTCTTTTCTTTTTGAGCTATGCTGTCCACAGACACACACACAGACACACCAGCAGACACACACACACGGATCTTTTTGTAAAAATGCTTTTTTTGGATTCAGAGGCACCCAAAATCTCCGGTGAAATCTCGGTATCGAATTTTTGGGTGCATTACAATACCTTCTCTACACACTATGTACATAATGCGTGTAGAGAAAGTAAAAATATAAAAGCCTATGTAGTGAGTGTTTGTTTTATGTTATGGTTTGCCAGTTATACAAAATTATATAAAATTCTTTCTGAATGAAGTTATTGATAAGGTTTTTATATATCGTAAAATATCTTAAATGTATGGTATGCTAATAAAAATCGTAAATTTATTTCCGAGAAATTAAAGATAACGAAGTACTTTCTTATCAGGTAGTTTGATAAAGGGGAGATTCTGTAAAATATTTGTGGTGTCAAAAATATTTTAGATCAGATATTTTGTTTTTGAGTTCACACTCACAGAGCATTTGTGACGAAATTTACTGGAAAAAGTAGCAGAAAATTAATTATAACAAGGTGACTTACTTAGATGCTCAAGAAAATTTATCTAATGCAACTTTGTTAGAACTCAGGGTTTGGATTCGTTTATATTACAGGTAATATAGGCGTTAACACTTACGAATGATAAACTAAGATACTTTCTTGTAAAAGACAATTTAAAATATCATTTGACCCAGCAAAACTCTGCTGTTCTGTAGTCTTCTGTGGTTATTGCATTTAGTTGTAATTCAATAGGTTGTGTTCCATTTTAGTAAACGATCATTGATGTAATTCTGCATGACACTTATGCGGAATCTGAACAAATACTCGTAAAAATCGTATCATAAAAATATATATGAACACTTCTAGAGCCCTGCAGGCAATCGAGTCAAAGCGAACCAAATAAAAATTCAACGAACTGAAGAAAATCTATATTGTGGGTGACTATCGTTTATAACTCATGTTTAAGGCATTTTCTCCACATGTTGCATAAGTGAAGTGCACACAGCACTGAATGTTCGTGATAATGGCACTGAATGCCAGAGTAAAAACATGAAAGTATAGTAAAATAAAACTTAGTACGAAAGAAAATCTCAGTTACCAGCCAACCAATATTTATAACAAATAAAATGTGCTATATTGATTATAAATAAATTGAAATCAATAATAACTCTTATTTCTGTTTATGACTGTTCACGATATAAATCAGAAAGTTGTGGAAAATTAAGAATATTCCGCAAGATCATAATGTGACACTAGTAGCACAATTGCAGAGTTCCAGGTTTTAAATTTTAATTTCTCTACTTCATGCATAAAGAGAGAAGATTTAAATTTCATCCAAAAATTCGGCATCAAAATTTCACTGGTAATACACGTTTTAGGGTACCTGATTCCAAAAACTGCTTTTATAGTAAAAATATATAGCGTGAAGTGTCCATGTGGCTGTGAACAATATAACTCAAAAACGAAAATGCGGTTAAATATCAAACTTGATATTTAAATTCAGCGTCTTCCAAGAATTGACAGGAAGATTTTAAGGAAAAGCTCTCCGCTGCAAAATACTCTCTACATGGAAAAATTTTCAAATTTTGATTTTTTAAATAATGGCTGAAACGATTTTGATTAAAATAGCATATATTAGACATTTCCATGAAAAATAATATTTTCATCCTGGTCAAGCAAAGAGAACGCAATTTCAAAACTGTCGTATAGTAACTGGCTTTTAAAAGAGGTGTATATCTCTTTAGCTTAGTGAATTTCTATGTTCCCCATGTAAAAGGAAGTAATATCAAATAAATAAAGTCTCTTAATGTTTATCTTGACAAGTAGTAGATAGCATAATAACGATTTTTAAGAACAGTTTTCTGCAGCATGGGTAGAGAGAGTTATGTGATTGTAGCACACAGATATTTTAAAATTCCATTCACACTGTGAACATTAAATTATTAAATGAAATTGACCCTAATAGTGTGATTAATTAGCGGACCAAAGATTAAAAGTATTCATAGAACCTCAATTTTGTTTTAGTGGAAGTAATATGGCTTTGAAACTGAGTAATCATGACTCGAATCACAGAAATTTGATGAGTTCAGTTACCTAATAATGACAGATATTTCGTTATATTAGATATTTTCTTTGTAGGGTGGTAGGCAAAGTATTTTATAATACCAAAAATCGAGACAAATATTGAACTGTAAATATACATCTCGGGACCGCCTTGATCCAAAAAATATCTATGAGGGTACGTGCATGTGTGTGTGTGTGTGTGTACATATGTACAAAGCGCATCAGAGAAGTTCGGTGAATGGTCCCATTAGTTAAAAACCGTTCTGGTTAGGATTAGGCGCCCACGCATACTCATTGGAGACACATGTCCCTATAGTGCAAATTACGAAGTGAAGCAGGGGTGTACGCTGAGATCTAGCTAGGGTTTCGTAGGAAACTCGTCTCACTGGAAAATATGGCGCAAATTGGAGCAACGCGTTAACATGCAGTTTTGCTTCAAAATAGGAAAAACGCCTTTTTTTTTTTTTTTTTTTTTTTTTTTTTTTTTTTTTTTTTTTAAACAGTACCGGAGTCTGGTCAGGACTCCGGCGCTGTATCCCCTATTTACATCCCCCCTTCCCTCTATGATTACTGTATGATTACTGGTTTTACTGTTCCTTTACACAAACGTATACACATTGCAAAAACATATAACACCCATGTCCAAGGCGGGATCCTTTGGAGAATCGTGGAATATTAGTACAAGTGTGCGGTGTTGAAGCAGTGAGCAAGAAGTGTGTGTCATTAACGCTTTAGAGACGGAAATGAAGGTGTCGCGCATGAGCCGCGTTCTAGTCGACCATCAACAAGCACAATCCTAGATATCGATCGAGCGCATGCGTATGATAGGTGGATGTCTTTAAGGAGATAGTAGAAGAGTTGAAGACAAACAGGGAGAGTGTAAGCTTTGTTGTTCACCAACATTAGAAAAATCGGAAGATTTGTGCCCGGTTTGTACCCTACACGCTCACAGAAGAGCATAAGCAAACTCGAATGGAAACTTCTGGAGATTTCATCGACGAGGCTGACCGGCATCCGCTCTGTTTCGAAACCTGGTACTATTAATACGATTTGGAGCCAAATTATAGGCAAGGACATGGTGTTCGTTGTCTTCTTCGTCTCCCAGAAAGGTGCACTAATATTCTATGTTTCTCGGTCGCCGTTTTCCCTAAATGGGACCATTCGCCGAACTTTTATGATGCAGCTTGTGTTTACACAATCTCTGCAGTTTTTCTATAGTTGCAAGTTGATTTGTTCTGAAAATATTTCTCTTCTAAAGTCAGGCGTTAGTGGCTGGTTTGCCAAAACTTTTTATTGAGGTATTGGGACGTTCTATAACTTTTTTACTGTACTTACTATAATTATAGACAGCAGTGTTTTCCATCTACATTTTAATGTTCAAATTTTACCAGGAATACAGCATTTGAAATCTCTTTAACTAAACTTTACATACATTTATGTGGATTCAAACCCGATAGAGGGTAATTGATTTTTTCGGGGTAAAAATCCTTAGCATGGCTTCCTTCGGAAGGGAAGTAAAGACGTTGGTCCGGTGTCGCAGATTTACAGCACGTAAAAGAACCTCAAGCCTGATAGAGAGGCCTCAGAGCAAAATTAAGTGGTTTTTCACGCCCAATTTAGAATGGGACGCTGAGAACCACAGCAGTTAAAGAGCGTCCATAAATAACACGACATTAACATTTGTCAGTTCAAATTATAAAGACGCAAGCGATACAAAATGATTAAATTAAGATAAGGCTAGCCTTTAGGGACACATGCTAGACACAGAGTAGCAATTTCTATGTTGAATCTCGATGAAATATCTAATAAGAGTTATTTGAAAACTATACAAGCTTTCGTAATGAACATTTTTACCACTTATAAAAAATTTCTTCCAATTCAGAAACAACAGTCAAATAACCACTTAGGTTAATAATTTCTAATATGTTGATAAGTCACATTTTGAATACATTTTTCTAAAAAATTAGAATAGATAGAGCTGTGGATAAATGCGCATATAAAACATGTATTGTTCTGAACGTCTGTGAAAACTTTAACGTTACCTGTGTATGAACATTCTAAAAAAAAATTTATAATTACCTAAAGAAATTAAAACAAAATTTGCCTAATTACAGATTCTAAATTACTATTTTTGTTAAAATCTGTTAATATTTCACGAGTAATGTAAAATGATATATTTTTGAAAAGGTCATTTCTCTGAGGAGTCTGACTTTTATTGTTGAGGAAAAAACTGCATCTAAAGAAGAAAATATTTGAAAATGTTTGCAAATAGTTTTGTTTATTGACATATCAACACGTTATCAATTATTAAGTAAATTATGATTTTATTATGGCTTCTAAATTAAAATACGTTGTTAATGGTGGTAAAATTTCTATTATGATAGCTCGTATTGTTTTCAGGAAATTACAACTCCGTCTCTACCAAGTGCCCTTAAAAACACACACCTATGCTTTATTATCCTATACAGTTTACGATTAAGAAAAATCTAATTTGTTCCATTCGTACGATGTTCTATACATTACTGTAACACATTATTATTGAAAAGCATATTCTCCTGTACACTATATGATAGTAGAGATCAACATAAACAGTCTTAATTAATTGCTTCCTTGTAAGTAGAAGAAAAATAAGGGAATATACTAAGTTAAGTCGATAGCCAGATTTTTAAAGCTGGTTGCCATGTGCTTTAAATCCGTTTCTAAGCAGAGCCAGGAGAAAGTGTGAGAAAAGTTTAACAAATAAGTTGAAATATCTCAGAAATGGTCAATTCCACAAAAACGGTATATGTAATAAATTGTGTATTTTAACATGCTCTACATTATTTATGTAGTAAGTTTTGTCTATTTGTTACGGTTTACTATTTATGCAAAATTCAAAAAAATTCATCCATAATAAAGAGGTCTCTAGAGGCTATTACCAGAAATTTCAAGAAATACATTTTACTTGTCAGGTGAATATATATAGTATACGATACTTTAATCAAAATCGTTAGTGCCATTTTCAGAAAATCAACATTTTCGAAAAAACTTCCATGCAAAGGGTAGTTTGGGGTGTTTTTTTTTCCCTCAAAATCATCGTGTCGTATCCCTGGAAAATAACAAACTTAAATACCAAGTTTGGTATTTTACAGAATTTTCGTTTTTGAGTTATCGTATTTACAAACACACGGACACACTGATACACACACACAAGGACCTTTTCCAAAAACCACTACATGGGATCCTAAAACGTACATTTTCGGTGAAATCTCGGTATTGAATTTTTGGTGAAGTACATATATACCTTTTCTATACAGTGTGTACATACACTGTAGGTGTAGGGAAAGTAAAACGTGTACATGATAAAATTATATCCTCTACTGAAAGCTAAAGCACTTATCGGTTAAAGCTGGAAACTCTACTGATTATCGAATGAACGCACTCTTTCATTTGTGGTCGATATGTGACTGCAACATTATTTCTTTATTCAGTTGCACTTGTTGGCTGTAAGTTGGCAGAGCTGATAAGAGTAACGTAACACACCACCGAGACAAGTGTAGACACCCATTAGCAAAACCTGGCAAGTTTTATTCCCCTGTCGGATTTACGTGCGAGATGCAGGACGTAGAGCCCGGAGCAGGAAGGGGGTTGGCGGGGGGACGGGGGTAGCGTCACTTCGTCCATTCGTTCCCTCTCACGACACATTAAAGTGGGGATGTGCTACTAGGAACTTGCAGCTGCTTTTATTCTGTGGTACTGAATTCCGAAGTAATTAGCTGAACGGTAGTGGTGAAATGTAATGCATTAAAGCGGTCATCACCCATTGATGCAAATCACACTCCTTCTTGTGGGCTGAGTTTATATTTCTGACCCTCTGACTCATTTTTACTTTCTCTACACGTACTATGTACATAGCGTATAGAGAAGGTGTTGCATAAAATCCAAAAATTCGATACCAAGATTTCACTGGAAATACACGTTTTAGGGTTTTAGAAAAAGGTCCCTGTGTGTGTGTGTGTCGTGCGTACGTGTTTCTGTGAACACGATAACTCAAAAACGAGAAGTCGGTACAATATCAAGTTTTTGAGAAAAATCCCCCCTACATCACAGCACCATACATGGAAAAATTTTGAAAATATTGGATTTTCTCAAAAATGGCTCTAAGGATTTTGATTAAAATACCCTATATGAAATATATTTATAATGCAAATAATATGTATATCTTGAATTTTCTGGCAATGACGCCTAAGGACCTCTTTATTCTGAATTAATTTTGCTGAATTCTGCCTAACTGGTAAACCGTAAGACATAGACCGGTACTTACTGCACAAAAAAAATAGATCACCTTAAAACGCACAATTTAGGACTACAGTTCTTTTTTCGTGGAATTGACCATTTCCGAGATATTCGTTGTTATAGCTTTCAGATTTAAAGTACTTAAATATTTTTCACACGGAAAGTTGTTAACTTCTGGCCCTGCATAGAAACGGATTTCAATTTACATTCATTTTAGCCTAGTGTATTCCCTTATTTTTCTTCTAGTTACAAGGAAGCAAATAATTAAGGAAATATCTGCTAAAGTTTATCTCAGTTATCATAAACTAAATAGAAAACAATAATTTTTTACAGCGACATAGAGAAATTCATGTGAATGAACCACTTCAGATTTTTTGTTTTAAAGACTCTTAGATGTGACTTAACTGCAGAGATGTATACAGAGTGATTTAAAAAAAATATGGAGTCCTCCATTCACATGACTTTCTCTACATCTCTGTAACAAACTATTGTTAGTAAGTTTATTGTATATATTTAATGCTAAAACATTAGCAGAAATTGTCTTTATTAATTAGTTCCTTTATAAGTAGAATGAAAATAAGGGAATACACTAGACTAGACCAACAGTCAAATGTTTTAAAACTGGTTACAATGGGATTGAAATATGTTTCCTTGCGTGGCCAAGCGTTGACAAATTCCCGTGTGATAAAAGTAAGGTTTTAAAACTGAAATGAATAACAGGGAATATCTGAACAATTGAACAATTCAAAGAAAAAAATGTATGTGATATAAATTGTGTGTTTTATTTGATCTAAATTTTTATGTAGTAAGCTTTTCAATATCTCTTACGGTCTTACAGTTATGCAAAATTCAATAAAAATCATCCAGCATAAAGAGGTCTTTAGAGGCTATTTCCAGAAAATGGAAGACATACATTTTATTCGTTATGTGAACTTCTTAAATTAAGAGATTTTAATCAAAAACGTTGGAGCCATTTTTGAGAAAATAAAAATTTTCGAAATTTCTTCATTAAAAGGGTAGTTTAGGGTGGGAGGATTCTCTTGAAAATCTTCATGTCACATTCTTGGAATATCCGAATTTTGGTATTTAACGGTCTTTTCGTTTTTGAGCTATGCTGTCCACAGACATTATACATGGACCTTTTTCTGAAAATACTTAAATGGTCTATTTTCGCTGAAATCTCGGTACGGAATTTTTGGGTGAAATGCAACACCTTCTCTGTACATTATGTACATAGTACGTCTAGAGAAAGTAATACATTTACAAAGCTTGGGGACAGGTTCCTTACAGAAAAACAGGAAAAAAATGTTCATGGTTACAATGTCCGAAAGCCATTCGTTCTCGATTTATTCAGGTTCAAAATGCTATTAACGTTTTAAAGTGGCACTTTTATTTTATTTTTGCTTTTCAGCTTCTTAGGAGGTATTTCACACAAGTACCTCTTATAGCAAATTATTCCAATGCACAAACCTATGGTTTAAGGTTCCCGCAAAAGATAAAAGTCAAGGTCGGGTTACGTGCAGGCCATGGAACTGGTCCTCCTCTATCTATCCATTTGTCATGCTAGATACCAGTAATGCATCTCGAATAATGGGACTAAAATGTACTAGAGCATCATGCAAACTACAAATTTCTTCTTATTTTCAGAGGCAGATTTTCTAATTAGTCTGACTGTTCTCAATGAAGCCCCTATAGACAACACTTGTTAAGACGTGCTGGGGGAATGTATTACGTATCTAATAAGTAACAAAAGTTAACAAGTAACTACGGCAACACAGAGCCAACTCTACAGAGTAAAATGGATCAAAGTGTTCTATAAATAAGTGCATAAATAAATTAAGCTATTAGGTTTGTACTGGAAAGTGTTTAAGGCGACTTTCATTTAAAACATCTGATGTGTTCTACTCACATGCCTTTCTCTACAGCTCTGCAACAAACTATTGGTAAAAAGCTTTTGCTTCTATTTACTTCATGCTAATCCATACAAAAATAGTCTTATTACTAGCTTCCTTGAAGTAGAAGCGAAATAAGGGAGTACCATAGGTTAAAGTGATAGTCAAAAGCTAGTTGCTATGTGAATGAAATTCCTTTGTTTGTATGGACAGGAGTTCACAAGTTCCTGTATGACAAAAGTTAAGTTTTTCAAAGCTAAAACCAAAAACAAGGAATACCTCAAAAACTATCAGATCCACGGAAAAAGTGTATACAACATAAATTGTGTGTTTTAATGTGTTCTTCATTTTTTGTGTAGTTTGTTTTTGTCCATTTCTTACGGTATAACAGTTACGAAAAATTCCGTAAAATTCACTCAGAATAAATTAGTCTTCAGAGGCTATTCCCAAAAAATTCAAAATATACATTTTATTTGTCAGGTAAATATCATGTTTTAGAAAATCAAAGTTTTCGAAAAAAGTTCCATGTAAAGGGTAGTTTGAGGTGGGGGATTTTTCTCAAAGTCTTCGTATCGCACCCCTGGAAGATACTTAAATTAAATACCAAGTTTGGTATTTAAACGACTTTTCGTTTTTAAGTTATCGTGTTCACAGTCACACGGACACACACACACGTACCTTTTTCTGAAAATACTTTTTTTTGGATACTGGGGACCCTAAAACATATATTTCCGGTGAAATCTCGGTATCGAATTTTTTGGTGGAGTGCAATATCTTCTCTATACTCTATATACATAGCACGTATAGAGAAAGTAATAATAAACAAACACCTAAGGTGGACCCTTGAACAACAAAAATTCTTTAGGACAAAGCAAAATGGCTGCGGGCAATTTGACTCGACAAATGACACCATGATCACACTAGAGGCTTTATAGACCAAAGCCAATGTCCTGAAGTGATTGACTTTTTAATATTTTATGCAATTCATATTATAAACAGGTGGTATTCAAGATCATGCCGAATTTGATCATTATAGACGCACCCAAAATTAGCAGTAGTCCTCGTAGAAGCGATATCTATTTTCAAAATATTACATCAATTGCGTATTGCATTGCATGGATCAGAAGAAAACACATGAATTCAAAATATACCTACCCTATTTTATATCCACAACATAGTAAACCACACACACACACACACACACATTCAAGTACATGTGCACAAACGCTACAGCAATAAAAATAACAAACAAACAAAAATCACTCAACATCCACACACTCGTACACACCTACTCACACTTTAGGCTTACCAACTTATGAACTCCAAACTGCAGGTAATTGAAAACAGTTGCAAAATAGAGAGTTAATATAGCTAGAGCTATTTTTACCAAAGTTGCTTTTAGAACAAATATATTATCAGTAGTAGACTTCTGGAACTCTCTTTGCCGTTTTAAATATATTGGATAATGGTATTTTCTTCTTTTGCGAATATTTTTCCGCTTCAAATAGGATATTTAAACTTGGTTGTTTAAAATCTGCAATTTTATTAATATGTGGCGAGATTTTCAAGAGCCTAGACAAGCCCTCTGTACCTGCTGTCTTCCCATTTTTAAACATGTTTTGGAAGGACTCTGCTGAGACAATTTCTATTCCAGCAATTGCACAATCAGAGCCCAATAACTCCTTCAGTGATGAAAGTATTTGATTCAGGACAGTCTTAAGGTGTTTTATCAATTCCCCAACATGAATAGTTTCTTGAATGTGCCTTCGCATTCGGATGGGACTAATAAATATCCCCAGCTCTTCATTTTCGACTACCTAACACATTTCTTCCGCCTTTGCATCCTGCCAGGCCATTTCGTCCTGCTTTAGAATGACTTTGTATCCTTTTCTAAGATTTACAAAGAAATTCTTCGTACCTCACCCCCTCACTTCTATATGAGACAAGTGCCGATTATGCCGCTTTTGTCGCTGTTTTACATTAATCATTGTATCAACTATTTATTGATAGGTTTAATTTATTACCCCTTCTTATCAGCATGTGTGCATTTTATTTTTGAATAATGTTAGTTATATTCTTCTGTTCTCAATTTATTCGTGTGCCTCAAGGTGGCAACGAGGTGTGCTAATCACTTAGATACATCATTACAAATAGAATATATAAGATCTGCATTTGTAGACACTTATGATGCGTTTCTTCGAGGTTCTCTTGGACTTTCAGCCATGTGTAGATATGGTGAGGCACTAACGTTTCGGGACTATACATGTTCCCGTCTTCGGGGTTAGTGAATGAATTGAACTGAGTCTTATTAATATAGCTATGTTCGTTAGTTCCGTGCGGGCCACATTAATAAGTCAACATCAGTTCAATTTATTCAGTAACCCTGAAGACTTAACGTTGATGCCCACCATATCTACACTTGGCTGAAAGCCCAAAAGTACCTCGAAGATTTACGCCGCCAGAAAAGCTACCAGGCTGTTGTGATAATAGGCTGCATCACAATCCGTAACACCTGCTCACTTCTCTCCCAAGAAGTAAATGCAGGAAGAAAAACTAAGGTCTCATATACGGACATATTATAAAAACACTGTCATTTATAACGGCTAAGGAGACGACTTATACATTCATCACGCTTAAAAAAATGGTTAGACAGTAATTAAATGGGTAAATTCTCCGAAATGTTTAAAGATTTACGTATACAATGGTGTATGAAAATTATTTGAGAAATAAATGAGAAAACACCTAAAACTATAGACAAATGATTTAATGAAAGCGTGTCTCTACGCTGCTGGCACTATGTAGTAAATTAATTCAATTAGCAGAAAATGGATCCAGAGGTGTTTTTGATGTAGGAAATACGAAACAGAAATAATAATTCAAAATGTAAACTAATAAACAGAAAATGTTATTCAAGGAAAATACCCTAATTAATACAAATTACTAATTAGGAATAATTATTAATAAATAGCACACTAATTAATGTTAAAAATATGTAACTAATTAGGATGCAAGTATAAAGTAGCAATATATCCAAGATTGAAATAATAAACAAAGTAAATACTAGAAAAATGATAATATATTAATAGAAACAAATAAATAGAAATAAAAATCTGATGTGTTCCTTTTACATGACTTTCTCTACATCTCTGTAATAAATTATTGTTAAAAAGCTGATCCTTCTTTTTATTTCATGCTAATCGAGAAAAAAAATAGTAGAAATGGTCTTATTACCTGCTTCCATGCAAGTAGAAGGGAAATAAGAGAATAGCATAGACCGAAGTATTTGTCAAAATCTGGTTGCTATGTGATTGAAGTTTCTTTTCTTATATGGACTAGAATTGATAAATTCTCGTATTAGAAAAGAATACATTTTTTAAATTTGAAACCAATAACAAGGAGTACCTCAAAAACGATCCATTCCACGAAAAAGTATATATCATAAATTGTGTGTTTTAATGAACTCTACATTTTCTGTTAAGTAAGTTTTTGTCTATCTCTTATGGTTTGCCAGTTATGCAAAATTCCGTAAAATTCTTCAGAATAAAGTAGTCCTCGGAGGCTATTCTCGGAAAGTCCAAGATGTACATTTTATTTGCTAGGTAAATATCTTTGATATCCGATATTTTAAACAAAATCCTTAAGATTAATTTTTGAGAAAATCAAAATTTTCGAAAATCTTTAAATATAAAGTGTAGTTGGGGTGGGGGATATTCTTGAAAATCTTCTAGGTGCATTCTAGGAAGATACTGAATTTAAATAACAAGTTTGGTATTTAACGGACAATGTTGTACAAAGACGCACACACACGACCTTTTTCTAGATTTTTTTTGGGGGGGATTCAGGGGATCCCAAAATATGTTTTTCCGTGAAATCTCGGTAGCGAATTTTTGGGTTCATTACTTATCTTCTCTATATACATATACCATGTGAATACTACGTATAACTACATGTAACAGGCTTAATACTATTTTAGAAAGCAGCATTCACATATGGCTACTAAATGAAGACGATAAAGATAAATCATGAGCAAAATGTATTACAAATCGGATACCTTATAACTGTTGAAGGCTGCACAGTGATTTATAGAAAGCTTATGAATGCAGTAAGGAATAAATAAATGAAATGTAGTATACTATACACAAAATGTAGAATTTATTTCTAGATGATGAATGGTACCTTCGATCCTAAAATTCTATCCAAAAGTTATTGTCAACAAGATGTTCGAAAACCAATGAGAAAATGAAAGGAAGATGTTTCGCCAACCTTCTAAACCAAATATATATGAAAAATCTATGTTTGGAACGAAACATATTATTAATTAGTACATAATGTGCTTGTACTAATCCGGAAGCAAAAGTATACATTACTGATGATTGAATTTCTCTTGTTGATGATTTTAGCAAAGGGGTTCATTACTGATGATAGAAATCGTGTTGTTGATGCTTTTAGCAAAGGTTTTCATTACTGATGTCAGAATGCCTCTTTTGATGCTTTTAGCAAAGGTGTTCATTTCTGGTGTTAGAATGTTATTCTTGATGCTTTTAGCAAATGTGTTCATTACTGGTGTTAGAATGTTATTTTTGATGTTTTTCGCAAAGGTATTCATTACTGATGATAGCATACCTCTTTTTTAAGCTTTTAGTAAAGGTATTCATTACTAACGTTAGAATGCCTCTTGTTGATGCTTTTAGCTAAGGTGTCATTACTGATGATAGACTGCCTCTTGTTGATGCTTTTGGCAAAGGTATTCATTATTATTGACAGAATGCCTCTTGTTGATGCTTTTAGCTAAGGTGACATTACTGATGATAGAGTGCCTCTTGTTGATGCTTTTGGCAAAGGTATTCATTACTATTGACAGAATGCCTCTTGTTGATGCTTTTAGTTAAGGTGACATTACTGATGATAGAGTGCCTCTTGTTGATGCTTTTGGCAAAGGTATTCATTACTATTGATAGAATGCCTCTTGTTGATGCTTTTAGCAAAGGTGTCATTACTGATGATAGAGTGCCTCTTGTTGATGCTTTTGGCAAAGGTATTCATTACTATTGATAGAATGCCTCTTGTTGATGCTTTTAGCAAAGGTGTCATTACTGATGATAGAATGCCTCTTGTTGATGCTTTTAGCAAAGGTGTCATTACTGATGATAGAATGCCTCTTGTTGATGCTATTAGCTAAGGTATTCATTACTGATGTTAGAATGCCTCTTGTTGATGCTTTTAGCAAAGGTATTCATTACTGATGATAGAGTGCCTCTTTTTGATGTTTTTAGCAAAGGTATCCATTACTGATGATAGAATGCCTCTTTTTGATGCTTTTAGCAAAGGTATTCATTCATTACTGAAGCTAGTATGTCTCTTTTTGTTGCTTTTAGCAAAGGTATTCATTACTGATGATAGAGTGCCTCTTTTTGATGCTTTTAGCTAAGGTGTCATTACTGATGATAGAATGCCTCTTTTTGATGTTTTTAGCAAAGGTATTCATTACTGATGATAGAATGCCTCTCTTTGATGCTTTTAGCATAGGTATGCATTACTGATGATAGAATGCCTCTTTTTGTTGCTTTTAGCAAAGGTATTCATTACTGATGATAGTATGCCCCTTGTTGATGCTTTTAATTTAAGTTGCTTGACTACACATGTCTTATGAGGAAGAGAATGATTTTGGTGTATACACAAGTACATTGTGTATAGAGAAAGTATTGTGTTGCACCCAATAATTCGATACCGATATTTCACCGGCAATGCACGTTTTGGGAGCCCCTGATTTCAAAAAAAGCATTTTTAGAAAAATGACCGTATGTGTGTCCTCTGGCAGCATAGCACAAAAACGAAAAGTCCGATAAATACCAAACTTGATGTTTAAATTCAGTATCTAATAAGAATTCGACACGAAGATTTTTCAAATAAAATTCCTCCTATCCCAACTACCCTTTACATGGAGCAAATTTCGAAAATTTTAATTTTCTCAAAAATAGCTGTTTTGATAAAATCTCTTATGTTTAAGATGTTTATGAGATTAATAAAATTTATCTCTTGGGTTGCTTGTGAATAGCCTTTAAAGACCTCTTTTGCATACATAATAAACCGTAAGAGATAGATTAGATCTTACATCACAAAAAACGTAGGTCATTAATATATGTGACATACATTTTTCTCCTTTGGATTTCCAGATATTTATTGTTATTGGTTTCAGTTGTAAAATAAACTTTGCTCATACGGAAACTTGCACTCCTAGCCATGGAAGGAAAGGGAATTCAATCCCATATCAACCACATTTTTAAACATCTAACTGTCGGTTTAGCCTTGTGTATTCCTTTATTTGTCTTCTATTTATACTAAGTAATAAGATCAGCTATGCTATTGTTTTTCTCGATTAGCATCGAAGAATAAGGTTATTAACAACAATTTTTTGCAGAGATGTAGAAAAAGTCATGTGAATGTAACCTATCAGATGTTTTTTTCAATACACGCCGTAAGCAATAGTATAATATCCTTGGGATTGCAATTTGATGTTAGATGAAGCTATAAACCAATTATTCCATCTGATGTTATTCTTCAAAGTAATGAACTAAGTTTAATTCAGATCAATGGATTTCATGAAGTTTATGTGGTTTCTTGTGTTGCTGGGTTCCGACAAATCTGTCATAATTACAGAGAAGGCTATACAGCTCTCCGTATTTGGAATACAGACGGAAATTAGAGTTTACTCTGGCCTCTTGAGGCGTGTGATGGGATATCGATCTCTTGATTTTTGTGCTATTTTAACCCTTAGTTGCCTGCACTAGTGTATTACACATGCCGCTTTTCCTTTAATTCAAGTTTAAAGCTGGAGATCTAGTAAAAATATTTGGTAACAAACTTATAAAATTATTATATAAAATAATTGAGAAAATAGAAATGAAAACAAATGTATATCCTTTATCAGTATTTTTCTTCCCAAATAAAAGTTTAAATTCTTCTAAACCAGTTTTCATAATGCTGCCAAAGGCACTACCAAAACAAGAAGTTTAAATGACCATGAGTGTTAGGTAATAGGTAATAGACTGGCCATCCATTTATGGCCAAATGTTGCAAGTTCAAATTCCAGTGACTGTGGTAAAGGACGGGGAGAGCCCAAGTAAATAATCGGTGTGATGCTTGGGGTTACATTTGACTGTAGCTATGTCAGTTTTCTGTTTTATTTATTTTAAAAAAAGTCATTGTAATTTTAGGGCAAATATTGTATACATTTTTACAATATAAAACAGCTTTGATTACTTGTCATTTATGGTTGAAGCTTAGTATAACATGAAATTAATCCTAGAGTACAACCCTTTTTGTATAATTACGCTTAAAACAACCGGAACTTACCGGCAGGCAACAAAGGGTTAGGCACTTTCGAGTGTGGGTTGAGCTCTCTAATAGCTATTTAATACGCCAGTTTTCTTATATTTAAACTGTTATTCATGTACTTTTGTTCGGATGCATACACTTTTGATGAATCTGTAATCTCTGATTCTTGCTGTAGACAGTTACTTAACGTGAATAATGTGACTACGCCCTACCACCGAAATCACCAAATGTGAGTGAACGGCTTGATTTGCAATGTAAAGCTGGTTATTGGAATTCATTGTTGAACTGCGTTATTGGATATCTGTGCCGGCGGCAAGTTCTTTTGGCATCCAAACTGTGCGAGTGAACACGTACGATGTTCGAAGGTCGAGCCCACATTGTTACATTTACTGAGTTTGTGACCGAACGGCTATTTCTGGAAGTTTCCAGTCACCTAATCAAGAGTTACAAGTGCAACAAAGCCCTACCGAGCGTTTAGTTTTCACTTAAAATGCATCGTGTGCATCAGTTGAGTGAATTTCGACGGGAATCTTTGTCGCAGTGAACGTAGAATCTTTATGAAAGCATTGACAGTTATTTGTGAGAAAACTCTTTTTTGTAATCATTTGGTGGAGGAAAGAGAGAGGTTTTGGCGAAGTGAAAATCGAGTTTTTGTTACAATATACATTCTGTGATTATTAACAGTATTTTTCAAAAATGGATGTAGGTTCTGCAAACAAAATAAAAAAGAACAAAATTGGATTATGATATGCTCAAACATTTTTATTTATTAAACAATCTAAATAAAGAAATATAATTTCCAAATTGTGGCAAAATTCTTTCTTCTAAAAGGGAAAGGCCTTTTATTTTTTATGTCATCAATGAAACGTTATGTTCAGGATGTTTTGAGATAAAATCCAACAAACTAAGATTACCAAGCTTGTTATACCCATTGATCGTATCCTTGGTTGGGATGTGCAGCCAAACTTATTTATAAATGTCATTGCGTAGATTCGTGATTAATCTACTATGTAATTTCTCATGTTTCACTTGACTTAGAGCTTGTGTAACCAGCTAAACTGTGCTGGTAAAATAAATAAACATGTTTTATACTCATACTGAAATGTGTTCATTTGTTGTTAAAAATCTATATCGAAATAAAAACCATTTCCATACAGATTATCATTACTAGATAGATTTTCACGCTTGCACGCTGCATTACTAATGGCTGTTCACTATTTGCTAATCTGCATAAAATTATAGAAAAATCTTACGCGTATATTAACCTCCAAAAATATTTAATTATATTTAAGAATTACAAGAATATATAATTAGTTGCCGAATCTAAACTCATAATATTACGTCTGCAACGCAAAGTAGGTCATGGCATTGGCATCACGGAGACAAGGAAATCAATTAATCAGAGCTAGCTCTACTTCCAATCAAATTATTTGTTTTTGCAAGAATAATTATATTTCCATACCTTTATCAGTACATGTGTATTGTCGTATGCTTCATCAATGAAGTTTTAATTTGATCTGTGGAAAATTAGTTCACTTTTTACTTTCCCTATACGCACTATGTACATAGTGAGTAGAGAAAGTATTGCACTCCAACAAAAAATTCGATACCGAGATTTCACCGGAAATATATATTTTAGGGTCCTCTATATCTAAAAAAATCTGATGTGTACCATTCACATGACTTTCTCTATATCCTTGCAACAAATAATTCTTAAAAAGCTTATACTTCTATTTACCTTATGCAAATAAGAAAAAATTAGCAGAGATAATCTTATTACTCGCATCCTTGTAAGTAGAAGCGAAATAACGGACAACCGTAGGTTAAAGTGATAGTCAAAAGCTGGTTGCTATGTCAATGAAGTTCATTTGTTTATATGGATAGGAGTTGACAAGTTCCGGTATGAGAAAAGTATACGTTTTTCATAGCAGAAACCAAAAATAAAGAATGTCACAAAAACGACGAACTCCACGAAAAAAATGTATATAACGTAAATTGTGTGCTTTAATGTGCTCTACATTTTTTGTGTTGTAAGTTTTTGTCCATCTCTTACGCTTCAGCAGTTATTCAAAATTTAGTAAAATTCATTCAGAATAAACTACTCTTCAGAGGCTATTCCCAGAAAATTCAAGATATACATTTTATTTGTGAGGTAAATATGTTTAATATCCGAAATTTTAATCAAAATCGTTATAGCCATTTTTGAGAAATTCAAAATTTTCGAAAAAAATTCCATGTAAAGGGTAGTTGGGGGTGGCGGGATTTTTCTCAAAATCTTCTTGTCATATCCCTGGAAGATACTAAACTTAAATACCAAGTTTGGTATTTTACCGACTTTTCGTTTTTGAGTTATCGTGTTCACAGACACACGGACACACATACACATACATGGACCTTTTTGTGAAAATGATTTTTTTTTTGGGATATTGGGGACCCTAAAACATATATTTCCGGTGAAATCTCGGTATCGAATTTTTGGTGGAGTGCAATACTTTCTCTATACACTATGTACATAGTGCGTATGGAGAAAGTAAAAAACGTTTTCACCAAAACGTCCGTGTGTGTGTGTGTGTGTGTGTGTGTGTGTGTGTGTATCCGAGTCTCCATGTGTCAGTGTGTCCGTGTTACCATGTGTCTGTGAACAAGATAACTCAAAAACGAAAAGTCCGTAAAATGCCAAACTTGGTATTTGAGCTTAGTATCTTCCAGCGATGCGACACAAAGGTTTTGAGAAAAATCCACCCACCCCAAACTACCCTTTACATGGAACTTTTTTCGAAAATTTTTATTTTCTAAAAATGGCTCTAACGATTTTGATTAAAATATCATATATTAAAGATATTTACCTGACAAATAAAATGTTTATCTTGAATTTTCTGTGAAGACTACTTTATTGTGTATGAATTTTATGGAATTTTGCATAACTGCTAAACCATAAGAGATGGAAAGAACTTACCATACAAAATATGTAGAGTATTTTAAAACACACAATTTATGTTATATACATTTTTTTCATGGAGTTGATCGTTTTTGAGATATTCCTTGTTTTTGGTGTCAGTCATAATAGCCTATACTTTTCTCACACAGGACTTTGTCAACTCCTGTCCATACAAACAAAGGAACTTTAGTCATATAACAACCAGCTTTTGAGTATCACTTTAACCTATGGTACTCCCTTATTTCGCTTCTACTTACAAGGAAGCAAGTAATAAGACCATTTCTGCTAATTTTTTCGATTACCATAAAGTAAATATAAGCATAAGCTTTTTAACAATAATTTTTGCAGAGATGTAGAGAAAGTCATGTGAATGGAACACATCATTTTTTTTTCCACTGTACCCTGCCGATTTAATTTTAATAGGAAGTACAATTTATTAATTTGGGATATATCAATTCCATGTTTCACATTTAAAGTAGTTTTCAACACTATAATTTTCCCACAAGGTTGGGGATTTCATTGTTTTTGACATTTCTTCAAAGTATACTATGAGGACATTTCCCGAGAATGAAGTTACATCCATGCCATGAATTTATCATATAGATCTGTTTTGATTTCTGTGGATGCAAATTGTTACCAACATTACTTGCCTCCTATGAGGCAGTGGAACTAGATTCCATATCATTATCACAGGCCAAAGTAATTCAATCTCTAATTTGCAAATTAACTGCCACCGTGAATCGAATTAATTTGTTATCGGCACATGTACAATATGCATAGCGGTCGGCGGAGTTCATCTTTCGTATGTAGCATATCTAAATATTAAATATTTATTATATATCTACTTGTAAAAAATATGTATGTAACTTCTCACTCATATCTCAATAAATACCATTATATGATCTTTGCATAAATGACTAATTTGGCTACCGACACTGCTAACTGATAAGATATCAGTACCACTGGTAGGCCAGAATTTCGTCCAGCAGGAATTATTTTATACTCTGGAGAATCTACTGGCACGCTTAAAAATCATCGGTTTGAACCCACGACCTGGGGATCAGAAGCGTCTGACCAACTCATTCACCCAGAACTGACAAATGAGTGGAGCCTTATCAACATTAAACCACATGTGCTTATATACAAGGCATATAATATAGCAAGGTTAGCGTATCGTTCTGAATAACGTTTCTTTAGACAGCACCTTAAGTCGTCTGGGAAAGCATATGGAAGATGTGGACCTTATTGGTCTTACCGTACGAGATACGTAAGTATAATTTTCAGCTCTAAATTTGACACATACAAAAACTTCCACAAAATCACAATGGATTAGGCAGATGTATATAACCAGGTGGCACGTGCCTGGCCCACTCTAAGAGAGATGCGGGTTGGTAGCGAAGGTCCCAGTTGTGTGGTGTAAACGTGGTTTGATAGACACGCCGGTGCGGGACAGGTCATCTTAGTAATGGAAAACACAGCATGTGGGTGTGGCGTATGACAACCTAATCCCAAATGTGTTCCATTTTTAAACACACACAAAACTTTAATTAGAAGAGTTTGAGAGTTGCAACATCAAGTTTCGGACAAGTCAAAGTGTAAGCTAATCGACTGCTATCTTCGTTTGGTGTCGTTTTGAAACGGCCTGTATACTCTCACCTAAATTTGCAGCTCATACATCTTCTTAAACTGAAACCTCCTATCTAGCTTCAGTTGTAAAAGGGAAAATTCAACTGTCCTCAAATGTTGGTCGTGGAAATTTGTAATTCCACGTCCTCAAGTATTGTTGCACCTTTAAACAAGACAAAAGAGACAAGCAACAGATTGGAATAGGTAGTCAGACCGAATAATGCAATGCCATAGCCGGGATTTGAAACACGGATCTCCCGGTTGTTCTACCACTAAGCTTCAATAGCAATATGCCGCTTAACATTGAATTCTTAACTGACTCGCATGTTTCCCAGTAAACCACAATGTGATCTCAAATTATTTTGAGATGACGTATTCTAATGGCGACTTACACTGTTTTAAGTACCTTAAGTCCCAGGATTCATAGTATAGCCAACTATTATGGTCAATTGGAATTGGTTTAATTGTTTTTCACACAAGGCTTGTGTAAGACAGGAGTTGGATATGAAGAGTGAAACTGAAAAATCCAATGCCATAGCCGGGGTTTGAACCTCGGATCTCCCAGTCTCTGCCACTGAGCTACCATGGCAACATGCCTGTATAGCATTGCATCTCTTAACCGACTCACATGTATCCCGGTAAACCACAAGGTGATCTGAAATTATTTTGAGATGACATGCCCCAATTCGCCACTTACAATGTTGCAAGTACTTAAAGTCCCAGGATTCATAGTATAACCAACTTTTATGATCAATTGGCATTGATTTAACTGTTTTTTCACAGAAGCCGTGTGTAGGTTAGGAGTTGGATAGGTAGAGTCAGATGAAAAATTTGAGATCACCTTGTGGTAAACATGCGAGTCAGTTGATAAATTCAATGCTAGGTCAACCACCTAGAGATCGGGAGATCTGTGGTGCATATCTCGACTATGGCATTGAATTTTTCAGTCTGACTCTACCTATCCAACTCCTGTCCTTCATACGGCTTGTGTGAAAAAACAATTAAATCAATATCAGATTGAAAGTTGAGTAGCAAACCAATGGCAGAAGTTCTGCGGCGGAGAGAAATCGGGAGCGAGAGGCCCTCCATCGTTGAAGAATGAAGGTGACAAAACTTGTGAACTACCTTCCATGCGGTAAGAGATGCACAAATAATCGAGCCTCTTGTGATACCTGGGTCTTCTACAACAACCTGTAAATGCGTTGTTCCTGGTCATACGTATGTTACTGCAGATCCCATCTCACCAAACGACCACAAACAGCAGCAAATGTTGGAAGACTTGACTGTGATCGGTCCAGAAACGTCATCTGATACAGTCTCGTGTCCGTTATCATTCGCGCGACCGCCACATAAATCATACCCGATATCCTGCCGTGGTTAAACACAATACAAGCTCCAATACAAATGAAACGTGAGAAAGTATATAATAGAATGACAAATGGTATTTGCAAACAGGTCTCCTTGGCAATGCATCTCTAGCATACAATGGGTGCATCAAGAGACATGAATTGATGTCAATTGATTGACTATTGTTGTCTATTATTGGTAACAAACTTAAGTTATTGTATTGTATGTCAAAACAAATTGAATGTAATCTTTCATTCATAATAAAAAAGTTAAGGATTTTTTAAACATTTTGGTATATGAACCCTTTTTCTTGTTTCGGTGTACGGAACTCGTCAAAATTCGTAAAGCATTTCTGAAACACCTGTGTGGTTAATATTATCCGTAATCACAGACAATCTTTCTAAAACACCATACTATATTACGCAAAACCTGTAAATATGCTATGACGTTTAACTCTTAATGGAGGGGACTCCTAGCATTTTGATCATCCAATGGATGTTTTGCACATTTCCCTTACAAGAGAACCAGATAAGATGAAAAACCCGCAAATGTCTATGAGCACAGACGCGCAGAGTTGTCCCAAACACAGGCCTCACCACTTTTTTTTTTTTTTTTTTTTCTTAATACAGTACCGGAGTCTCATCAGGACTCCGGCACTGTATACCCTACTTTTATTTTACCTTTTTTTCTTTCACTTTGTTTTGCCGTATTATTACTGTTTATTACTGTTTTCTTACTTTTACAACACACACATATACACAAACATATAACACCCATGCCCAAGGCGGGACTCGAACCCACGATCCCCAGCGCTACGAAGGACCAAAGCGAGCGCGGCCATGGGGACCGGCATCACTCGGACACAGGAGTGTTCCTCTGGTGCGTCCCTCTAGCGGAATCAGGGAGAACTAGATCCAGCAGGCTTGAAAAGCTACCTACCGCCTGTCAGAACCGAAAAGAAGCTCCAATGCGCCAGCTGTTTGAGACCGACCGCGCTCTTCCCCCAATAAAGTCTGTAATGTGATGGAAGGAAACGAAATGAGAGGAAATTCGTGATAGAAACACCACCTCACCATTTAGCTTTATAGATAGGGAAAACCACGGAAAATTCAAGGTCAGAGTGTGCAACCACTGAGAATCGAACCCAAAAACTTCCAAATGCGAGCTTCACACATTTCCACGAGACCATTCTGCTCGGTTTCATTAGTAACTAGGTTTTTTTTTTTTTTGTTTTTTTTCAGGAATAATTTACAGTTATTCAACAAAACATTCGCTTACAGTTCCAATATTAAGTAGAGGGTGATGTTTCATAAAGAGAAATAATTTTTCTTTAATATTAATGACTTATTGAGATTGCAGCAATATGTAACATTGACACCATTGTTACAAAAAGGATGTTTTACTTGAGAAGTAAGTGATTTGCGTAATCACGAAATAATTCGGGGTCCACTAATTGGAGACACATCTAACATTTGTAATACCTTACAGTATACATTTGTACAGAACTTTTAAGTTTTATAAAAGCACATGACTTTCTCTAACTCTTCGGCAAGCAACTTTACTTATAACAGTTATTATTTTATCTACTTCATGCCAATCAAGAAAACATTACCAAAATTGGTCTTATTACTTATTTTAAATTGAAGGGAAACATGGGAATGCACTAAACTAAAACGATAGTCAAATCTTTTAAAAGCCGGCCGCTGTGTGAAGCAAATGGCATTCGCTGCTTACTAAGAGTAAACAAAACAGAGACGAAAAGAAATTTTTCTTCCCGTTTGAGAAAAGCATACGTAGATTACAACTGAAATCAATAACTCGGAATATTTCGAAAATATTAACTCTACATAAAAATGTATGTGGCATAAAGTGTGCGTTTTAACGAAATCTACATTTTTTGTGTAGTAACTTTTTGTCTATCTGTTACGGTTTACCAGTTATACAGAAGCTATACAAAAGTCATTCAATATAAATAGGTCCCTAGAGGATATTCCCAGATATACATTACGTTTGTTATGAAAATAACTTAAACATATGGCATTTTAATCAAAAGCATTGGAGCCATTTTTGAGAAAATCAATTTTTTTTGAAAATGTTATATGTAAAGGGAAGTTGGGAGTAGGACATTTTCCTCAAAATCTTCGAGTTATGTCCTTGGAAGATATTGAACTTAAATATCACGTTCGGTATTCAAACATTTCGTTTTTGTGCTATGATGCCCCCCACTTATAATATATACGCATCCAGACATGTTCCTAAAAATGTTTCTTTTTAATTGAATGGGGTCTCAGAACATGTACTTCCGGTGAAATTTTGGTATCGATTTTTTTAATGGAATCTATGCCTTCTCTATCCACTATATTCACTGTGCAAGCGTCTAAAAATCAAAACTAAAGCTTCGTTTATTTCACTGTGGCTGCAGTTTTGACAATAAAATATCAGCTAGTTTCTTAAAAAAAGCTAAAATAAACAATTCCACTTACAGTACTACTGCGTCAAGAAAGTTCCGGGAATTTGCCAATAAAACACAAAAAATGAAATATTCATCCAATTTTATTTTATCGCCTTCAAAGCAGGCCCCTTCAGAAACCATACATTTATGCCAACGAATAATCCAATCATCAAAACATTTTTTGTAGGCACTTTTAGGAATAGATGTCAATTTTCGCAGCGAATTTTTCTGTATGTCTTCTATCGACTGAAAACGGGTGTCTCGAAGTGGTAACTTGAGTTTTAGAAAGAGAAAGAAATCAGCAGGAACCAGATCAGGTGAATATGGTGGTTGTTCGATGAAATGTTTTGAGTTTTTGGCCAGAAGTTCGTTCACAATAATAGCCTTGTGAGCTGGTGCGTTATCGTGGTGCAGAGTCCGTGAGTTGTCGTTCCACAAATCTGGCCTTTTTCGCCGTATTTGTTCTCGAAAACGCCGCATAACGCTAAGATAATAGTATATCTTTACCATCTGACCTTCTGACAAGCACTCTGAGTGCACGACACCGCGGTAATCGAAAAAAAATGTCAACATGACCTTCAGTTTTGATCGAATTTGACGTGCCCTTTTAGGTTTCGCTTCGGTTGGAAGGCGCCATTCGGAAGCTTGTTGACTGGTTTGAGTGTCAAACTCGTAAACCCATGTCTCATCACCAGTTACAATGCGTTTCATGAATGTGGGGTCGGAACTGGCTCGTTCTAGCATGTCTTCAGTAATCCTTATGCGATTGAGTTTATGTAGAAAATTCAAGTCTTTCGGAACTAACCGAGCTGCAACGCGTGTCATACCCAAACAATCGTTTAAAATGGTACGAATCGATTCTTGAGACACAGAAAGTTAAGCGGCAGTCTCTCTCAGACCTAAATGACGAATTTTAGACACCATTGTCTTCATTTTAGCGATGTTCAGTTCAGTTGAAACCGTTGATGGCACACCAGAGGCAAATCTTCCACCACATCTCGAACACTTTTGAATGCACTGTACCACTCATATGCACGTGTTTTTGATAAAGTCGATTCACCGTAAGCCCTCTGTAACATTTTCATCGATTCGGTACACGAAATACCATTTGCAATGCAAAATTTGAGACAGATTCTTTGTTCAATATTTGTATCGCAAAATCGCAAATCACTTTGAGGTGAACTAACAATATGGCGTACTGTAAACAATTTAGATGACAGATGACGATCAAACTCCGCCTGGGTATAGAGGAAAGCTGTACCAGTTTAGCGACAACAATAGTTTCGAATCCCCTTTTGAACAGGATTTTTAAATGATCAATTCCCTGTATTTTCTTGACAGAATGTATACGTGACTTCCAATCAAAAGTTTAATAACTTAGGATAAATAATTCAAATTTACGAGAGTCGGTTGCAGACTTCGCAGACAGGCTCCTAAAACATAGGGAGTTCAAAATCATACATCATTATTATATCTTGCACAATGTTTCTGGCATCTGAAATTCTTGATGTTTTACAATATATTAGCTTTTTATAGAGCATATGACTTTTGGAAAGCTAGGTATGTATCTGATTGTTTATTAAAGGGGTAATGTGTACCAGGAGAACTCTCCTCTACATAGGAAATCCGCACCCAGTTTTCTATAATTATTTAGTGAGTATCAATTTAAGATGAAGTGTAGAGAAGGAAGGATCACGTCTGCGTAAGCTACACATGTTTGCTTCTCAAATGTGCAGTACTGCGATGATCTATATTTTTAATGAGTAGTTTCTTTATGCAAGAGAATTGCTTATCAAGATCGTATCATCCACTGATTCAGTTGCCTTTCCACATCGGTAGTAATAATCATAGCAACGAACAGTTTGTAACAATATATATATGTCATTTTACTTTCTCTATACACACTATGTACATAGTGTATAGAGAAGGTATTGCACTCCACCCAAAAATTCAATACCGAGATTTCACCGGAAATATATGTTTTAGGGTCCGCAATATCCCAAAAAAAAAAAGCATTTTCACAAAAAGGTCCGTGTGTATGTGTGTGTGTGTGTGTGTGTGTCAGTGTGTCTGTGTGTCCGTGTGTCTGTGAACACGATAACTCAAAAACGAAAAGTCGGTAAAATACCAAACTTGGTATTTAAGTTTAGTATGTTCCAGGGATGCGACACGAACATTTTGAGAAAATACCCCCACCCCAAACTATCCTTAACATGGAACTTTTTTCGGAAATTTTGATTTTCTCAAAAATGCCTCTAACCATTTTTATTAAAATTTCGTATATTAAAGATATTTACCTGATAAATAAAATGTATATATTGAATTTTCTGGGAACAGCCTCTGAAGAGTAGTTTATTCTGGATGCATTTTACTGAATTTTAAATAACTGTTAAACCGTAAGAAATGGGCAAAACTTACTACACAAAAAATGTAGAGCACGTTAAAACACACAATTTATATTTATATACATTTTTTTCGTGAGTTCGTCGTTTTTGAGACATTCCTTATTTTTGGTTTCTGCTATGAAAAACTTATAATTTTCTCATATAGGAACTTGTCAACTCCTATCCATATCAACAAAGGAACTTCATTGACATAGCAACCAGCTTTTGACTATTATTTTAACCTATGGCAGTATCTTATTTCGCTTCTACTTACAAGGATGTAAGTAATAGGACTATTTCTGCTCATTTTTTTGTGATTAGCATAAAGTAAATAGAAGTATAAGCTTTTTAAGAATAATTTGTTGCAGGGATATAGATATCGTCATGTGAATGGTACACATCAGATTTTTATAACATCTGATGTTCAAATAGTTTTGTTCTGTTGCATTCCGAAGTTAAAATCGCTGGATGCAAATGTTTATTATTACTTGTGCTTTCGTCACTTATAAGTGTTTTGGCTTTCTCTATGTGGTTTTGTTTTCCAACAATAAGTATTATAGTTACGTGTTGATTTTGTTGGTTGTGAAGCCAGTTATCAGGCTTTTTTCACAAGTATGGAAAAGGCCACTTGGAGATTACGCGTACATTAATGTATGCGTACAAATATTTGCAGTATTTAACAAAACACATAAATTGCATCGAGCGATTGCAGTTTCACTTTAGAATTGTACGAAATGATTACAAAATAAACTACAATTCTACAAAGAAAGTCCTAGCGATTTATTATTTAAGAAGTCGCCAGGTTGTCTGGATCTATGAAACCCAACAAGCCCGCTAAAACGCCCTGAGAAGAGTCGATTGCTACTCCAAACCAAGCATAAGCGCGAGTAGACTTTTAGTCCAAATTTAGAGCAAATGCGAGGCGGATCTCATGCTTCAAGTTTATAATCAATTCTCTAACACTTCTGTAATTGGTCATGCGTTAAACATATTTCTGGCAATGTCACATTTTTGGAAAAACCTTAATCTAATATTGATAATGGGATAATTTGAAGCCAAAATCGCGTTTTCAGATATTTACTTGTATGAAGGCTACTTCAAAAGTCATGGCAATTATCTTATATAAACCAAATAACTGAGTATGTGGTTATTGCAACATATACATTTGAAAACCTGTTTACACAGAGTGGGATGTCTGCACCAAATGACGTCTGAGTTCTTTGGTAGATGCTAGTAGATACATGCAAACATTAGTATCCTACAGCATACTGAGCATACATAAAAATTGCGTTTCTGCGTGGCAGAAATGCTTGTAAGTGTCAAAGGTGTGTGGAAGCCTTGAGGGATTATTTTGAAAATCATTAGCTCGCGTATTCTTTTGTGCATATAATACGAATAAAACAATGGTCACTGTTTGTGCATCTTACAATGTCCCGTACCCATAATCCCTTGTACCCGGATCCACATTTAGTACCACCAAGGAGAACAACATCCAGCAACTGTCAATCGTATATCCTGAGTTTTGTTTCCTGCAGCTTTGTTGACTGATAAAAATAGTTGCCATGACTTTTGAAAAGACTATCGTATGTCGATGGATGGATGTATGGTTGGATGGATGGATATAGTATTATTATTGTTGCTATAACTATAATTATTAATGCTATTATTGTTCTTTTTAATAGATGGAACATTTTACACACTAACATTTATATATTTCTTTCATTTTGAGTATTTCTCTGATATTTTTTTCTTCTGAGCCCCATTTATGACACGGCACCAACTTAAGAAAACCAGGTGTCTTTTATCCCCCTCCCGACAACTTCCAAAGCTAGAAGCATCGTCCCTCCAACAATTTTAGTGACGGAGGTTGCCCCAAAATTCGAGGATACTCATTAAACAAACATAAACATTGTTTAAATACACTGGAGTTGTGAAGGATTGTCTTTTTACTTTCTCTACGCGTACCATGTATATAGTGTATATAGAAGGTATTGTAATGCACCCAAAATTCGAAACAGAGGTTTCACCGGAAATATATGTTTTCAGACTACCTGAATCCAAAAAAAAAGCATTTTTAGGATAATGTCTTTGGGCAGCATAGCTCAAAAACGAGAAGTCCGTTAAATACCACACTTCGTATTCAGGAATGTTCCAAGAATACGACACGAAGATTTTCAAGATCCCCCTTCCCCAACTACCCTTTCCATGGTACATTTTTTTGAAATTTTTGATTTTCTCAAATGGCTCTAACGATTTTGATTAAAATATTCTATATTAAAGATAATTACACGACAAATATGTTTATTCTTCTTAGAAAATGTAATCTCTCTAAAACACACAATTTATGTTATATGCATTTTTTCTTAAAACTGATCATTTTTGAGATATTAATTATTATTGGTTTCAGGTTTAAAATACTTAAACTTTTCTCATAAGGGAATGTGTACAAACAAAGGAACTTCAAGTATAGAGCAACCAGCTTTTGACTATTGCTTCAGCCTATAGTATACTCCCTTATTTTTCTTCTGTATTTAAATGAAAATAAGTAAAAATACCATATAGAGAGAGCTATAGAGAAAGTCACGTGAATGGAACACATCAGATTTTTTCAAATGTAGGGTTCAACTGTTAAACAAAAACAATGATGACACCACCTAGGTTTCAGTTAATATCCTGTCGGAATCGGAGGACACAAATACAGTCCTCTGTTCTGGATGGTACATGTTTTCATAGTAAGGTGTGATGTAAAATACAACTTATTTTGTATGTTTTGAGAAATCCACTCTAACGAATTGCATTGCACTCAGTTTTAAAATGCATGACTATCCTCACTCGTAAGTAATAGCCAGCTTTTAAAATTACTTTTGTGTTTTGTATGGCCAAAGTAACATTTTGTCATCCATTGTTATCGTGAAGAAGCCGTGTATTGGAGTTCATAAGCATAAATAAACACCATTACTTTCTCTACACGTACTATGAACTTAGTGTATAGAGAAGTTGTTATAACGCACCCAAAAATTCGATACCATATTTCACCGGAAATATATGTTTTAAGGCCTCCTGAATCATAAAAATCAACATTTTTAGAAAACTGTCCGCATAGCTGATAAACGAAAAGGTCGTTAAATACCTAAATTGGTGTTAAGTTCAGTATATTCGAAGGTTGCGAGACGAAGAAAATCCTCCCATCACCTATATTAAATATATTTATGTGTCAAACAATTGAATTTTCTCGAAATAGCCGCTGAGGACGTCTTTATTCTGGACAAATTTTGCGGAATTTTGCATAACTGCTAAAGCATAAGACAGACACAAAAATGTATTAATAAATGTAGAGCACGTTAAAACACACCATTTATGTTATATAATGTTTTTCTCTGGAGTTGATTGTCTTTTAGATGGATTGAATTTATCTGTAAAATACTTATACTTTTCTCATGCGAAAGTTTGTCAACTCCTGTCCATACAAACAAAGAAACTTCAGTCACATAGCAAGCATCTTTTTACTATCACTTTAGCTTATGGTACTCCATGATTTCCCTTCTACTTACATGGAAGTGAGTAATAAGACCATTCCTGCTATTTTTTTCTGGATTAACATGAAGTAAACATAACAAAAGCTTCTTAATATAATTTGATGTAGAGAAAGACATGTAAATGGAAAACATCAGATTTTTTAGCACTGTTTAACTTTGTTTCTTAACACTTACGAAACATGATACACGAAATGATAACGGGAAGAAGGCATTCACAGCTGTAAGTTTACGTCACCTCCCCTCCCTGGAATTTTGCAATTATGTGCTTCGAGGAAAACCTTAAACAAAAAGCTAATGTTCCATTCACATGACTTTCTCTATATCTCTGTAACAAATTATTGTAACAAATTTTTGTTAATAAGCTTATTATTTTATTTATTACATGCTAATCGAGAAAAATTAGCAGAAATAGTCTTATTTCGTGCTTTATTGTAAATAGAAGAGAAATAAAGGAGTATCATAAGTTAAAAAGTGAAAGTCAAAAGCTGGTTGCTATGTGACTGAAGTTCGTTTGTTTGTATGAACACGAGTTGGCAAATTCCTGTATGAGAAAGGTATAAGTTTTTCAAAGCTAAAAAGAAAACGTGCTCTACATTTTTTGTGTGTTAAGTTTTGGTTCATCACTTACGGTTTAGCTGTTATGCAAGATTCATCCAGAATAAAGCAGTCTTCAGAGGCTATACCCAGAAAATTCAAGAAATACGTTTTATTTGTCAGGCAAATATCTTTAATATACGATATTTTAATCAAAATCGTTAGAGCCATTTTTTTAGGAAATCAAAGTTTTCGAAACAAGTTCCATGTGAAGGGTAGTTGGGAGTGGGGGGATTTTTTTGAAACTCTTCGTGTCGCATCCTTGGAAGACACCAAACCTAAATACCAAGTTTAGTTTTTAACGGTTTTTTCGTTTTGAGCTATGCTGCCCACACACACACACACACTCAGACAGACAAATACACACACGAACATTTTTCTAAAAATACCTTTTTTGGATTCATGATGTCTCAAAACAAGTATTTCCGGTGAAATCTCGGTATCGAATTTTTGAGTGCATTACAATACTTTCTTTATCACTATGTACATAGCACGTATAGAGAAAGTAAAACTTTTGTCAGAGAAATTGATCCTAGCTGAATTTTAATCGTAGATGACTCCAGGTTTTAATAACCTAGACCACCTGACTCAACAGACATATCGTTTTTACTTTCTCTACAAGTAGCATTTTTAGAAAAAGGTCCGTCCGTGTGTAAAATACCAAAAATATCGTCGAGTTTGGTATCTTCAAAGATTTTCAAGAAAATCCCCCACCCCAACTACCCTTTATTTGGAACTTTTTTCAAAAATGTTGACTTTCTCAAAAATGGCTCTAACGATTTTGATTAAAATTTCATACATTAAATCTGTTTGCCTGACAAATAAAATGTACAACTTGAATTTTCGGGGAATAGCCTCTGAAGACCACATTATTCTGAAGGAATTTTACGGAATTTTGCATAACTGCTAAACCGTAAGAGATGGACAGAAGCTCACCACAAAAAATGTAGAGCACGTTAAAACACACACTTTATGTTACATACATTTTTATCGTGCAGTAGATCGTTTTTATGATATTCCTATTTTGGGGTTTCAGCTTTGTTAACCTTATAGTTTTCTCAAAGCGGAATTTGTCAACTCCTGTTCATGCAAACAAAGGAATTCCAGTCAAAAAGCAACCAGTTTTTGACCATCACTTTAGCCTATGTCACTCCCTTATTTCGCTTCTACTTAAAAGGAAGCAAGTAATAACAGTATTTCTGCTAATGTTTTCTCGATTAGCAGGAAGTAAGTAGAAGCATAAGCTTTTAACAATAATTTGTTACATAGAAGTATAGAAAGTCGAGTGAATGGAACACATCAGATTATTTTGTATTCAAACTTATTTAATGTAATGACAAATGCATTCATATTATATTGTGATTTCTTCTTATTGCACTAAGTAGTTTTAATGCCCGGCTTTATTGTACAATTCTACCCCATAGCAATTCGGTGCAAAACGTTTCTGCTAGATCTGCAATTTGCGTATTGTATATATTTGCCTCCCCTCAAAATATCACTGCAAACCACCACTGAAAGAGTAATTTAATTTGATATAGTTCTAGTTAATCTTTCCTATAGTGAGCTTTGAATTATCTAAGCCGCAGCTTGGAAATGCTGCTAAATTATTCCATAAGGTTTTAGATCCAAAGGCATGTTTGGCGGGAGTAGCACTGCTTGTTTATTGCTTGATAAAGTGCCTACAAAGCAATTTCGCCTTGGATGTTAAGGTATCGTAAAGTACCTTGATTGTGTGTTGTGTTAGTTTATGTTGATTAGGAAACTTTATTGTTAAACATAACCTTACACAGCTCTCGAATGTTGTAGATTTCAACTACATTGCTGGCATCTGAAGGGAAACTTATCCCAGCTTGCAAATTACTGCATCTTCACATGCTGAGACACAGCAGAACATTCTGGAAGTTTTGAGGTGTTCTCCACACTTAATCGATTTTCATAGAAATTCACAATTAGAAAGCGCATTACATTTTCTTATAATCTGGGATAAGATTTTTCCATAAATGTTTAATTTAATTGAATATTTAACTGGAAATGTATATTTGTACAGTTCAGTTTCTGTGTTTATGTATAAATAATATCAATACACCTACAAGTGGTTCTTCTTGGATATGGAATAATTATTCCTTCTGCCTTTATAGGAGCCATTGGAGCTTAATTACAGTTTTATTCCTAAAATTGTATGATTTACATCAATCAATTATATTGTATGAATACTAGTTACCACACTTATGGGATCAAATCTATAATTAATATATTTTCTTATTTATATCTGTAAAAAAGTTCCTAACCTGGCTGCTGTAAAACTCCGCTTCCCTTATTTTCATTACGTTGCCTATAAATAAGCAATATTTTGTCAAATGAAAACTTGTGTACTTAAACTATAAAATCAATTTAAAATAATGAGCAGCTTAAAGTGTTCAAGACATGTCTATCTCATAAAACAGACATTCAATTTCAACTAAACCTTAATCTATTCGTACATAATATTACACAATTATACCAGAGATTTTTAAATAACTAATTAGGTGCTTCTCTAGTTCTAAAATTACTTTGCTTTTGTTATTTTTAAATTAAGAGTACTTTAATATGTTTAAAAACTATTTGTTTCCTCATTTTCAATACATTGTGCTAACGTTTTCCTATTTATCTCCCAACGAACACGATTTTTAAAATCTGTTCCATTCTTATTTACAACACTTACATAAATACATTTAATTGCTTTTACTTAATTGATAGCGCCTTATTTATTTAAATTATGAACATAACAGGTTTCCCTAATTACAATATTCACTTGAAAGAAAAGTAGAATTCAATATCATTTTGGTAACAATAACAGTAAAAAAATTAAGAACACGACTAAAATACTACTTTCTATACTTAGATTTTTGGGTTTCCACGAAACCCCAAAAATCTGAGTGTTATATTCATATGATTATCTCTTCTTTTGCAACAAACATTTACTACAAAACCATATTTTTCTATCCACTTTGCTATCCGACAGCAGAAGCATGCTGACTTATATTGCACTCACAAGTTAGTAGAGAGAGGTTGTCACCATGTTTCCTCTCCAATGGAATATGTATTGACACGAAATTTCCGTAGCATTTTTACTTTGCATGTTATTCTGTTCTTCTATTATGTTATATTCCAATGCATTCTGAACTAAAAAAAAATCTGATGTGTTCCATTCATATGACTTTGTACACATCTCTGCAACAAATTATTGTTAAAAAGCTTAGGCTTCTATTTACTTCATGCTAATCGAGAAAAAATCAGCAGAAATAGTCTTATTACTTGCTTCCTTGTAGGTAGAAGCGAAATAAGGGAGTACCATAGGTTAAAGTGACACTCAAAAGCTGGTTGCTATGTGACTGAAGTTCCTTTGTTTGTATGGACAGTACTTGACAAATTCCTGTATAAGAAAAGTAAGTTTTTCAAAGCTGAAACGAAAAGCCAGGAATATCTTAAAAATGATCAACTCTAAGCAAAAAAAAGTATATGGCATAAATTGTGTGTTTTAATGTGAACTACATTTTCTGTGAGTAAGTTTTTGTGTATCTCTTACGGTTTAGCAGTTATGCACAAATCCGTAAAATGCATCCAAAATATAGTAGTCTTCATAGGCTATTTCCATAAAATTCAAGATATACATTTTATTTGTCGGGTAAATATTTTTAATATACGATATTTTAATCAAAATCGTCAGAGCCATTTTTAAGAAAATCAAAATTTTCGAAAAAAGTGTCATGTAAAGGGTAGTTTGGGGTGGGGGGATTTTCTTGAAAATCTTCGTGTCGCATCCTTGAAAGATATCAAACTTAAATATCAAGTTTGGGCTCTAACGGTCTTTTCGTTTTTGAGCTATGGTGCCCACAGACACACACACACATACACACAGACAGACACACACACACACGGACATTTTTCTAAAAATGCTTTTTTTGGAATCAGGGAGTCTCAAAACATGTATTTCCGGTGAAATCTCGGTATCGAATTTTTGGGTACAATACAATACCTTCTCTATACACTATGTACAAAGCTCGTATAGAGAAAGTAACCAGTGTCTTCTTCGCAGGCATGTTTTTATTTACTTTTTTTTGTTTGAACTTTGATCGTCATTTATTTAACCATTAGAATGTAATATTTTAATTAAAATAAAAAACACACTTCATTAATACTACATACTCCAAAAAGGATGGAGAATAATGGAGAATGATTAAATAAAACTTCTCATCCTCCAAATGGGACCTCTGGATTTGGATGGTAGCATACTAGCTAGCCATCTGAGGACAGACAGTCTAGACATAATCTTTGATAAGTCCAATATGCTTGCACTTGAATCTTTTCTAATGTTTTGTAATTTATCAAATGAAATTAGATGGTATAGCATACTTCCATGTACGTCCGGCAAAACAAATGGGGTTTTGTACAGTAATTAGTAATATTAAGATTCCTGGATTTCTTTTTACAGATCTACTAATAGCTGCAACTATAGGTATGACTTGAAACAATCACTCCACGAATAGACGATTACTGTAAAGAATGGAGATTAAAATTGAAGAAGATAATGTGATCGTAGAGTGTAAGAAGGGGGGGTAAATATGGAAGCACGAAGATAACGAATATTGGGTAGTCAGATAATGCAATGATATAGGGCTAAAATAGTGTTGTGACTGAAATCAACAATCAGTGAACAGCAATGAATTTTATATTATGAAACACATCATGGAAACGTTCGACTCGCTTTCTTGAGATGGTACCAAGAATATAATTTTTTGTAGAGTTTTTAACACCCGTTTATACCACTACGGCACCGCAAGCGATGGCACTATGATGCATGGAATGAAGATGCAGCACCGGTAGAATGCAATGGCTGGAGAAACCGGATAAAATCCGCCCCTGCGTCGCTTTGTCACCCACAAATCCCACATACGTCGTCTGGGATCGAATTGATTGAAAGACGGATGGTTTTCCTACTCGGCTACTGGGACTGGTAACCAGTAATACAAAAAGAGAAGTTGAATAGGAAGCTGGTACAATACTGCTCAGGTAGTTAAATCAGTATACAACTTTAAATACTATTAATTCACATTGCCTTTTTTATCTTACGCGTCTGATGGCCGGAGGTTTTCGCTCTGTGCCTTCACTGCAAGTCCCGCTACACGTTAGTTTGGAAGATTTCATCCAGTGTCGGCACGCCATCTTCTGTGCGTGCGCGGCACTCGATGGAATGGCTGCCCAACTTGGCGTGCAATGTATAAACTCGGCTACCTACCCAAGGAAACCCTAAGATTATTAACTGCCTTTACCTGTGTTTTGAATGCAGAAATATCTACTAATTAATTCTCCATATGCTAAATACATTTATGCTACTTAACTCCCCATATACTAAAATAGATTGTGGCAGCCATAAAGGTAACTAAAGGCAGGATAAAGTGAAAAAGCAAATCGTTATGGACAGTAAACAGAGTTAAAGGACACATTTCAAAGGAGACAACAAACTAAAATTAAAGAATTATCGTAAAAAGAAGTGTTGTAAAACATAAATGTGGCTGACAAAGAACTTCAGTCATATTCGATTGTACATAGCTAGTCACAAGCAAATAATTAAACCAAAATCAGACTGAAAACTGCAGTGCCACACCCGGGATTTGAACCACGGATCTCCTGGTTCCGTCCACTTGCTCTAACCACTGAGCTACCATGGCATCATGAGACACGTCATTAAATTCTGCCAATGTTTTCCTGTAGTTCACAAAACGTGTGGTAGATACTAGTACATCAAAATAAAATTAACACAAATGGTTTATTGTATATTTTCTTATAGATTCAGCAGGAATAAAGGCATGAACGATAATCATAATTCTTAAAAGTTGATAGTAACGCAGACTGCAACAATAATGTGCCTTAAAGCTTTATGGAAAGATTTCTCAGCCGTTCTTGCTCCAAGCGATACCAGAGGGCATAGATACTGATGAAATGAAATGATTTCTGGTTAAAGCTTTTGTGAAGGAAATCTCCAGGGTTAATATCTCCCCTCATTTGCCAGTTATGAAGATAAAAACTCAGACAAAGAGACGACCCTAGCTGGATTTAAATCGCGGACATCCCATTCAAGAGTCCATACCTTTCAAGCTCGGTCGGTCGAAATACAGGTGTTAATGAACTACACCGAAATAATTTGCGAGATTGTGCACGTGACTGATATAAGTAATTTGAGATCGGCGATGCATGGTCCCCGGATAAACATAACGCAGTTACATAACGCTAAACGTGTGGGTATCAGATGCTGATAAGTCGGTGTTAAAGCAAAGCAGGCTGAAAAAAATGGCTTAGAATGTCTTTAAAACTGCTGTCCGAGTATAGAAATATCAATTTTTAGTAGCTCGTTACTAGCGTTCTCAAGATTTAATGTCGCAAAAATCTGTAAAATCTTCAACTAATCATTTGACAGTGCGACACTGATCATTCATTAACTACGTTATTGAGTTATGTAGCCTACTCTGGAGGTGTTTTTTCAACTGCTCTGGTGGCTTAATGCGTAAAGCGGGAAACTGCTATCCTAAAGGTCATGAATTCGATTCCTGTCATACGGTAAATGTTTATTATTTTTATTTTTTTTCATTCCAGACGAAGTGCCGTGATACGTGGCGTACTGGCACTTCAGAAACTTATAGCCGTTACTTCGAAATTTCAACAAACAGCCCATAAGTCTACTATCTCAAATTTCTTATTTAAGTAATCTACATATTTTGTGAAAATATTTCGGTATAGTTCATTAAAAAACTGTATATCGACCGAGAATATATATACTAAGAACCTGTTATATAAACATGAGACTGAGTAAGGCTTTCTTTATTGTTTAGAGCTGATTTTATTCCACTTTCTGTATATAAGTAATAGGTAATAAAATAATAAGTAACAACACAGAAATGTATGGCATGAAACACTATAGAACAAGAAGTTTCAAATTTTTTCCCATTATGACAGATACATCCATCAACCTGATCTGGACATTTATTATTTTTTAAGCTCACTTGAAGTGTTTGTTTGTGTCCAGTTGGCAGAACCTGCAACAAAACTTCTCCAACATTGCCGCCCTCTAATTGACAAGACAGTCTTTGTCATTGATGTATTGAACCAGAGATATACGACTTTTGCTGCCCCTACGGGCTGATTATAGAAATCTGTAATTACGTATCTTCAGATATAAGCTCGTTCGTAAACAGCTGTTGCAGTAAAGCCAATGTTGACGAGATTATCAAAGCTATGACAAAATACTGTGGAGAGCACTTGGACATGTTTTACATGAATACGTATGCAGTAATTTCTCATGCTTTTGCTTGGTACGCCATGTGTTCAGCATTACTTGTTGTCTTATATACCTGTTATGTCGTACAAATTTGGAGTGGCCTAAGGCGTCACGTGAGAGCATAGGGCAGAGGTTAGAAAACTCGCATTTACTAAACTTGTTCTGTAAAAATTATGGATTTAATATGCTGCTGCTGCTACTGCTGCTGCTGCTACTGCTGCTGCTGCTGCTGCTACTGCTGCTGCTACTGTTGCTTCTGCTGCTTCTTCTACTGCTGCTTCTACTACCACCACTACCACTGGCTGTAGCACTGGCACTAACCCTAAAACTATGAGTAGCAATAATAATAATAATAACAAGAATAAGAACAACAACATAGGAAACCGTAATTATAGAAGTTACTACAAACAAAGTTGATTATTAACCAGGGCAAAATAAACTATGCAAATCATGACGAGACCACTCGAGCCGTGACTGGAAATGAATTTGTGTTGGGGCGTGGCCGAGTTCATTTCCTCTAGGTCGTCGAACCGGCAGAGTATTTGTCGTCACATAATCCTGACTATCACTACACCTGTCTTAGGTTCAATAATCTTATACAGCAAATCGCAACCTACTATTCTCAAGAAATAACCAAATATGGTATGCTAGACTATTCATCTTGGGCTATGACATTCTGCACACACATGGTGTTCGGAAGGGGAAGGAAGTGATTCAATATTCTTATCACAGTGTCAAAGTTGAATAAGGTTTTTGGAAAATACGTTAACTTAGCCTGGCTCATACGTTGAAATACAAGAGTTGTCTTCAAGCGAATGAGGAACTAGCTCCTCGTGTTATTGCAAGTTCCTCAGTTTAAACATTCTCTAGGATGATGACCAATGGCTTGAAATGTCCTATCTCTACACTGTCTTCCTGGAAATTTCTTCGGATAGAAATTATGAGTAATAACCATATGTCAAATGAGCATTGACTATTTCGTAGTAACCCACGACTGTAGGGCCCCAGTGACAAAATCCGTGATGAACACAAAATACAGTAATATGTGCTTCAGCTAGCTAGGGAAGTGTCTCTTGGCCTTCAGTTGAAAATCAACACTAATGGTAAACCAAAGAATTACAACCACCACCCGACTACCGCTGATCGAACGTAAACACTGCTACAGTTAGATATCAGACTTTTTCCAAATAAACTCTTATTTTCAAGCTTGCTTTGGTCATCGGTGGAAGCCTATTGCAGAAACCAGGCTTTAATATTGAAGTAAACTGGTAAACCGTAAGAGATCAACAAAACCAAGCAGTACAAAAGTGTAGTTGCAGAAACCATACTTTAATATTAAAGTAAACTGGTAAACTGTAAGAGATCAACAAAACCAAATAGTACAAAAGTGTATTGCAGAAACCATACTTTAATATTAAAGTAAACTGGTAAACTGTAACAGATCAACAAAACCAAACAGAACAAAAGTGTATATCCGGTTAAAACCAAATGGTCTTTTACTTTGGGGTAACCATACATCTGCTTTTAGAGTGCTTGTATTGCAGAAGAAAGCCTTGAGATTAATTTATGCAGTTTCATCTAAGTTTCATTGTAAACCACTTTTTATTAAACCTGGTATACTTACTCTGCCCTCGATGTACGTTCTCGCCTGTCTTTTGTATGTAAAGAAACATATTACTGAATTTACATCTTGTTCTTCTGTAGATAGTCATTATACTCGAAGTAATTCTTATATATATATATATATATATATATATATATATATATACATACACAACTATCACTTCAGGTTTTTTAAGAGTAGGATCAGTACCACATTGAGGGCAAATCCTCTATATAGTCTAAATGAATTTTATAGTGTAAAAGTTACTTCATTTATAAATATAATTATACAGTTTTTGAAGATGCCATGAATTCTTGTATTCCTATGGCAAAAAATTACCTACCTACCTATCGATCTTCCTATCTGCCGATCTATCGATCTATCTATCTATCCATCCATCCATCCGTCCGTCCATCCGTCCTTCCATCCATCCATCCATCCATCCATCTATCTATAATGCCCGGGAATAAGAGTATATATAAGAGTATAAGTCAAAAATTGGTCAAATTGAGATTATTAAGTCAGATGACCAAATACAGCATTCCCAACGTTGAGCAAAACAATACAAGTAAAACTGCAAATGCTGTCCCTGATATTTCTCCGAACACAACACGTTAACTCTGTAAGAACACTCTACGGTGTGGTAAAAACAGTATATGTAAGTTATTCTATTTGAACCAGTATTGAGTAACTGCGTATTGTAGTATAATTTGACTTATACTATTTCTACCGCATGACTTATCCTACTTGTACCTAATTTAGTCTTACTTTAAGAGCCGATAACTATAAATAAATACAGGTTATTAATACTGGAGATATTGAATATATTCTCATCCTTTCTTAAACAAGGGGATTACTGAAGTCTGGAAATAAGATACTGCATATAATAATGAATATTTGCATTTTAACACTGCTACTATAGAGGGAATACATGATTGCATCTGAAGGGGAATTTGTGTCAAGTTTGTGTTGGTATCTCATCATTGCAAAAGTTACTTGACTCTTAACAATATTATTTTATACGTGCACACTTGTTTTTCTCAATTAACAGTATGATCAATGTAAGTATGAATCTAGGTTTGGTTAAAATAGTATAAGTTCTAAAATATTACATAATTAGGCAATATTAATATCAACTTGCATTGTTTATTCAATTGCCATTACTAATAGTGTTTCATAACCTTCAATATCCAAATACAAAGTATAAACATTTAATATGTATAATCACCGATCTGGGATAGCTCTTCAAATCTTTAAACCCCTATCCTGTAAAAGTGTATTTTTTGACTTGTACTCTTTTTCCCGTGCATCAAAGATATATAATATATATTTTGTGTGGGAATATGCTATTCTCCATATGTTTCTTGTAAGTTTTTTGCATTTTCTCAAATGGGAAGACTTTTATTACTTTTTGTTTCACCCCAATTATGTAAAGGAAACGGAATTTTAAATGTATTACATAGCGACTAGCTCATAAAGAATTTGAATATTGCTTAAGCCTACTGTATTTCTCCATTCACCTGGTACCTACAAAAGGAAATATTAATAAATCCATTTCTGCTAATCTGTATCTCGATTTGCATGAAGTAGAAAGAAGAACAAGCTTTATAACTAGTGTTGAAGAATTGTAAGGAAAATCATTTGAACGTAACATGGATTTTTTATATAATTTCTTACACCGTTACCATGACCTTTAACAAGTGATGATACGTGGTATGTATGGTGAAACTGAGGTTGGTTATCTCAACTACAATAGAGCTTCCACAATGACAGCATCCGGAAAAGTTACTGTCTGTATGTTGGATGTACATTCTAGTTCATCCATTGTTGTTCGCATGTGTTTTACGAAACACTAGTTGAGGCTGTGAAACAGGATACCGATCGGTTATGTCACTGTGTACGGAAATCAATCCGCAGTTGTGTTTTTATCCAATTAGTTCATTAAATCCCATCCGAGAGGCAGTCGCCATGTTTAAAACAACTGCAGTACAGCTAATTACTCAGTGGAGGGTATCGCGTGCCCGGAAACCAACCGAATAGAAAAAAAGAAAAAACGAAAAAAGAATTCCAAACTTGTCTAATGCTGCCGTTAATGAACATCTTGTTTTCCGGTCCGTAGTCAGGAATTCGATATAGCACAAATCCACATTTGCTCCACTTTTTTCCCTTTGGTTATTTTCTGTCAGCGTATGCATCAGTAACTCTTGAAACGATACCTGTCGCTATAATTGGCACCCTGCAAAGTAGACTTCAGGTAAATGAGATCAGCGCGTATAAAAGCGATACGGCGGAAATGTGCTGGTCAAAATGTACTACTTTGGGGTACGCAGGATTTTCAGCGAGCAGAATATCTTCCACTTAGGCAGTCACTCACTGGCTACCTAATGAAATGAACCTAATGTGCGATTTCCGCAACTAAATAATGAATTTACTATAGCATGTAAACTGAGTTTCAATTTTCTCTTGTTGCCCAAGGCAGAGGAAGTCAGCGCCTTTGAGAAAAAAATAAATCAGATTGCGGTACAGAAACCATGCGTGTAGAAGCATCTACATATGACAAATTACAGACTCAATTCAAAAAAAAATATTCTAATGAGTAGTAAAAGCACATGGTCGTGTCCTTAGTGCGATGGGAGCAAGCTGCTTACCAAACGGGAGTCCTGAGTTCGATTCTCAGTACCGGCATTCGGACTTTTCCCCTGCTAGGAGACCTGGATTGGGGTGCACTCAGCCTCGTAAGGTTCCTGAGGAGCTACTTGATGGAGAAGTAGTGACTCCAGGTCATGAAGACCGCATTGACCTCCTGGGAGGGGGCTCGAGGCGCTGACCACGTCTCACCCTCCAATACTGCACCCCATCCATGACGACTGTAGTGGACCGAGATGGGGGACGCAGCGGCCGGGCGGTAGGCCAAGGTTCCTAAGAGCTGTCGTGCCATGGAGTAAAAAATAATCTAAAGCCACAAACATTTTTATGGTGTTTAACACCCGCTTTTAATACTGAGGCAACGCAGGCGATTACACGACGTTACATGGAATGAAGATAAAGCATCGGTGGAATGTGAGGTGGGGGAAACCGGAGAACCCAGAGAAACCCGCCCCTGCGCGACTTTATCCACCACAAATTTCACATGCAGTCGCTTGCGTTCGAACGCGGACCGCCTAGGTGAAAGGCAAGTGATCTAACCACTCGGCCACGGCGCGGCCAAAGCCAGAACCAGGACAGAGAATAGTCATGTGACGTATTTCTTCAAATTACTTTTTTACACATTTTTCGACAAAACATACTAAAATCCTGCTCTTACAACACGTTAAACGAGATGTAACATTTGTAGAAATGATTTTATTTAATATCACCTTCTACGTACAAGTGGTATAAGGGAATACAATAGATAAAATCAATGAGTTATGGGTTTGCCCGGTATCGCTGTCACGTGAACCAATCCTCGTTTCGTATAAGATGCCTTCCACAAACCTCTTTCCCTGATTGGCTAAATACACCTTTGAAAGTGATACACAAACTCTATGCAGAGCAAAGTCAGACGATAAACATGATATAAACACTCCGGCATAAGTGCTTTCATCATCCAAGAGGAAGATTTACAACGAAGGATCCTCGCCTATTACATCACACCAGCCAATGAGAGGACTATAATGTTTTTCAAATGGGAAGAGATATACGCTGCAGCGAATGAGATACCTTATCATGCTCTGCGTTGCCAGGTTCATATTTCCGTCTCACTCGCACACTGAGCATGCAAATCTTCCTAGCGAGATAGTGTTTATTCAGGTCTATTGTGAAAACTATTTGAGCTAAAAATCTGTGGCTTTTATGTTCTGCTACAAACATTACCATCTAAACTTCATTGTGAGTTATTTGTTGCACAATTTGAAAATATTGTCTTAGTGCAAGTAGTATTCATGAGAGACGGAATCACTTAGCGCGTTGCTCCCGAGTTAAGCGGCATTGCAATATATCAACACAACAGCATTCCAATTGGCTGCCGGCCTGGTGGCACTCAAGGACACACCTCATCCCATTTGAAAATCACTCTAGTCACGTGGCAGTTAAGACATAATTGAAAAGCTTAAAGGAAATGAGGTATAGAGAGCTGGTAGATATAAAGTTGCCTTTTTGTTTAGTGATAATAGGAAGACAATAATATATAATGTAATAACTATTCCTATTAACACCTAAAGGATTACTTGACCCCAGTCATTTTATTTGCAGGTTTTCTATAACAATTTTGAATACCTGCCCTCTGCGTTGATCTTACCTTTATCTACATTCTTGGCCTTTGTTAGAAGTTATTAATACTGGAGTGTAAGCAGTATATTCCTAGAAGAAAATGCTGTTTGTGTTCCTCGGCAGAAAGGAGGGCAGGAGATTCTCCACACCACCTCTCCTGCTGCATGTTGTGTGTCTCCTTCACTGTGGCTAAATTTTGTTTTTACATTATACTTGAAATTAGCTATACGTATTCTATAGTATACGTATACTTTTTAAGTATTTAATGCAGTGCTGGTTTTATAGCTCCTGATGAATTATGAGGAATATCAGGCAAGATTATGAGCCCTAATAAAGGAAGTGGAAGAAGAGGAAAAAATATAAGAAATACAGGCGGTTATAGCAGAGACTATAGACAGTTTGAAAATCAACAAAATGCAGAAGAGGAAATATATAATCAAGATAACAAAACGTGCCAGGAAAGAGAGAAAAAAACTCAGCAAATTTGGCACCAATGAGAAATTTGTTTAAAACGTTGGTGCACAACTACATGATTGATTAAACAGTCAGTGCGTAGTCTATTCGTGCTACGCTGCAGATGGAACCTTAGTAAGATTCTATGGAAGACGTGCTTTCCATCAATTTATGTGCAATAAACTTAAAAATATCGCATTACCAATTATTTTTTATTATTGTTTTATACTCTCATATATATTTTGTACATCAGCGGTCGTTCTCTGTATTCTGCGTTGCTTGGTAAATATAATTAACAAACATGTTTATTCACCGTGATTAAGTGGTTAGACCGCTGGCCTCCCATCTAGGTGGAAAGGGGTTCGATCTCTATCGCCTGTATGTGGACTTTTTGGTGGACGAAGCGGCGTCGGACGAATTTTCTCCGGGTCCTCCGATTTCCCCTGCCACTCGTCCCACCAATTGTTCCATCATCACCTATCCTATCATAAATTTCGCCTACATTTCATATCATCCAGGTCCTCATGCTCATTTCTGGCTACGGGACGACCCCACGTGTGTTTTCCATTCTGCGGTTTAGTGCCGTTGGCTCCCCGACAGGCCTCTGACCCCTAGACATTGGCTTGTAGGTCCTAGGGCGTGTCAGTCCTACAAAAAACGGGCATGGGAAGCTGATTACGAAACGAAACAATTACTCAGCTTACTTACAAGCAGAATTTTATTCCCGGAGCCACCACATGTTGTACAAATACGACCTCTCAAGAGTTAAAAGCAGGTTTATAAGTAATACCACTCATATGATGCTCATTTTGTATATCCAGTGGAAGAAAAAAATAATGACTTCCCATTTGAGCACACTATAGAAATTGAGGAATTTTACATAACTAAAAAGAATGTTCGAAAATAGTTAACTACACAAAACGAATCAAGGTGTTTATTTATACTTTCTCTACACGTATTATGTAAATTGTGTATAGAGAAAGTATTGCACTCCACCCAAAAATTCGATACCGAGATTTCATCGGAAATATATATTTTAGGGTCCCCTGTATCCAAGAAAAGCATTTTCACAAAAAGGTCCACGCGCGCGCGTGTGTGTGTGTGTGTGTGTCCGTGTATCTGTGAACACGATAACTCGAAAACGAAAAGAAAGGTAAAATACCAAACTTGGTATTTAAGTTTAGTTATCTTCCAGGGATGCTACACGAAGACTTTGGGCAAAATCCCTCCACCCAAACTACCCTTTACATGGAACTGTTTTCAAACATTTTTATTTTCTCAAAAATAGCTATAACGATTTTGATTAAAATCTCCTATAGTACAGATATTTACCTGACAAATAAATAGTATATCTTGAATTTTCTAGAAATGGCTCCTTTATTCTGGACGAACTTTACAAAATTTTGTATAACTACTTAACCATAAGAGATGGAGAAAAACTTGACACACGAAAAAATGAAGAGCACGTTACAACATGCAATTTATGTTATATGCAATTTTTTCGTGGATTTGATCATTTTTAGATATTCCATTTTTTTGGTTGCAGCCTTAAAAAACTCATACTTTTCTCACACAAGACTTTGCTAACTCCTATCCATACGAAGAAAGGAACTTCAGTCACATAGCAACCATCTTTTGACTATCACTTTAACCTATGGTACTTCCTTATTTGCTTTTACTTACATGGTAGCAGGTAATAAGATTATTTCTGCTAATTTTTTCTCGATTAGCTTGAAGTAAATAGAAGCATAAGCTTTTTAACAATAACTTTTTGCAGAGATGTAGAGAAAGTCGTGTGAATGGACCACATCAGGCTTTTCTTTTACAATTTATTTCCTATGCTTATATCAGTTCACATGCCTACCATTTGCATCCAAAAATCTGGTGCTGTGCTGTTGCTCCAATAATTTATTTCGGATTGACTAGCGATTCTAGATTCGCTTACAAAATATAATTTGTAAGTTTTACTTTCTCTACATAGCATTTGTTATACACATAGAGAAAAATTGTACCGAACCCAAAATGTAATATCGAGATTTCACCGGAAATACGCGTTTTAGGCTCTCTAGAATAAGAAAAGTAATTTTTATAAAAATGTATTTAAGTTTAGTATAATATAAGGAAGCGAATCGTAGATTTTGAGAAATATTTCTCACTTCAAACTACTCTTTACATGAAAAAAAAAATCGACAGTTTTGATGTTTTGAAAAATGGCGCTAACAATTGTGTTTAAAATATTGTATTTTTAAGGTATTTACATGACAAACAATATAGTATTTTCTTGGAAGCCTTTCTCACTCTTGAGGACGTTTGCATAACTATTACAACATAAAAGATAGATAAAAACCTACTATCTACACAAAAATTGTAGATCCCGTTATACACACGTCTTATGTCACATATACATTTTTCGTGGAGTTGAACGAGATATCCAATCTTATTGGTTTCATTTTTAGAATAGTTAAACTCTCCTCATACGGGAATATGCCAACTCCTGACCATACCGATGCAACGAATTTCAATCATATAGCAAGCAGCATTTAAACGATTTCATTATCGCTTAGCCAAGTGTATTCCCTATTTTCCTTCTTCCTGCTTACAAAGAATACAGTAATAAAATATTTCTGCTAATGTTAAATAGAAGAACAGGCATTTTAACAATAATTTTAGAGAAACACATATGGATGGAACTACTAAATATGTTCCTCAGAATCGTCTTTTCCTCTAATAAAAGATAATATGCCAAAATCACCTCATTTTATTAGTTTTCTTCCTCCTGATACTGCCAATAGAGAATAAAAATCTGATGTATTCCATTCACATGAATTTCTCTATCTCCTTGCAATAAATTATTGTTAAAAGGCATACCCTTCTATTTACTGAATACTAATCAAGAAAAAAAAAATAGCAGAAAGAGTCTTATTATCAGCTTCCTTGTAAGTAGAAGGGAATAAGGGAATTCGTACAGTACGCTAAACGATAGTCAAATCTTTTAATAGCTGGTTGCTAAGTGATCGAAATATCCCCTGTATGGACAGGAGTGTCTCAGTATTTAAAAGCTGAAACATATAACAAGGAATATCTCAAAAACGCTCAGCCTCACGAAAAAATTATGTCTTATGGCTTATCAGTTATGCAAAATTCCACATAATTCATCCAGATTAAACAGGTTTTCTGTGACTATTCTCTGAAAATTGAAGATATACATTTTATTTGTCACGTAAATATCTTTAATATGTGGTATTTTAATAACATTCCTTAGAGCCATTTTTGAGAAAAAAAAATTCGAATTTTTTTCCATGTAAAGGGTAGTTGGACTGAAGGGATTTTTCTCAAACGCTTCGTGTCGCATCCCTGTTTAGTATTTTAGTATTTGAGCTATCGAGGTTACAGGCACAGTCAGACACATTGACCTTTTTAAAAAAATTTTTTTTTTATACAGGGGACCCTAAAACGTCTATTTCCGGTGAAATATCGGTATGCAATTTTTGGGTGGAATGCGATACGTGTAGAGAAAGTAATGAGCACGTCTCTCTTGTGTTTCGCTTCTTTTGACTGCAATTAGGTATATCATATAATGGAAATTGCCTGAAAAGAATCTTATTTAGATCCATTTCACACAAATTTTCTTCAGAACTATTTTTGCTTTCAGTTTGCTCATTTAAATACGTATTAAAATTACAATTCTTAATTTTTTTTAAAAGCTGATAATTCAGAGCAGCGCAGTTATATCTTTTGTGTGCTTTTTATTTTTTGAAAATAATGTTGTCTTTTTAACTGGACTCTCATTACAGAATATAGGAGATGCCTGTCTAACAGAATATTTGTTGAATAATTTCAAAGAAACAGAGAACATTCCATTACTTAGCATGTTTTTTTGTACCTGCTGCTGCTTACATCAAGACCTCGGGCCTTTCATACATCGAGTCTGTAAAAAGAATGAATTTTCCTTCACCCATTACTTAATTAGTTTACTGAGGACTGATGTTGCTTTCTCGATCTTCATTTTTCATCAGTCGAAAGTCTTTATTCCATGAAAACAGCAAACCCTTGTTCCTTTCCTGAAAAGTCTTCATCACCCATAGTCAATTTACCCGGGGCTGTTGAGTATCTCATATTCTTCTGCCCCTTCCTTTGTGGTTTTTTGTATTCTTTATCTACCTCGCTTATTCCGTTGCTGCTTTCATTCTCCATCAGACACAATGAATTCCAGTTGTTCTTTGTGAAGTCAAAGCATTTTTATCACGCTAAATTAATTCCCACCTTTTTTCTCTAGAGCCTTTATTCTTTATATTTCTACTTAATACTTTTTTTTCTCTTGAATTGTCATTTTCAACTCTTATTTTATAGTTGGTGAGTTTTATGCATTGGAATTTTTATTTACTAATTTCTTTCATTTCTCCAGCATTTGTCTCATAACTCAGAGCTTCATGTAAGTTTTGCTTTTTCTTGTGGCATTGTGACATTTATTTTTACTTTCTCTACACGTTTTATGTACATGGAGTATAGAGAACGTATTGCATTCCACCAAAAAATTTGATACCGCGATTTCACCGGAAATGGTCTCCTGTATCTAAAAAAAAAGACATTTTTGAAAAAACGTCCACGTGATTGTGTGTGTCTGTCAACACGATAAATCAAAAAAGGAAAAGTCTGTAAAATACCAAACTTGGTGTTTAAGTTTAGTATCTTCCAGGGATGCGACACCAAGATTTTGAGAAAATTACCACCACCGCAAACTATCCTTTACATGGAAAAAGTTTCGAACATTTTTATTTTCTCAAAAATGGCAAAAACGATTTTCATTAAAATACCTTATATAAAATATATTTATATACAAAATAAAATGTATATCTTGAATTTTCTGGGAATAGCCTCTGAAGACATCTTTACTCTGAATGAAATTTGCGGAATTTTGTATAACTGAAAGGATGAAGCACTCGTTAAGACACTCAATTTATATTATATGCATTTTTCCTTGAGTTGACTGTTTTTAAGATACACTTTGTTATTTATTTCAGTTTTAAAATATTTAATACTTTTCTCATACGGGAATTTGTCAACCCCTGAGCACACAAAGAATGGGATTTGTATAGCACAGCAACGACATTTTAAAACAATTGACTGCCGGTTTAGCCTGCTGCATCCCCTTATTTCCCTTCTACCTATTAGGAACTAAGTAATAAATGCTCATGTTTATCTGGCATAGCATGGCGTAGATAGAAGAATAAGCTTATTAACAATGATGTGTTACAGAGAGGTAGAGAAAGTAATGTGAATGGAGAACATTAGATTTTCTTCTCATAAAATCCTTATTCTAGTCTAATACCTTATCGCTAGCTTCAGTCCATATTTGCCAGCTATTGTTAGAGTCTGGTAAAAGTTTAGGATTTGTCGATTTCCTCCCATTAATCAGCCAATGAGTAAATACATAAATTGGACATCGTTGTCTAGCTGGTAGTTCCGTTTAGAGATGGGTATTCGCAGCCTGAAGCTTTTGCAGATACGAAAACATTCAATTAAGTTGTAAACTGTGAAAGAAGGTATATTTTATCACAAAATAATTTTAAGAGTTTTGAGATGCTTATGCATTATATTCTCACATGCGTAATTGGTGAGTGCTGTAACTCATATTACCTTGAGAATATTTTATTCGGAACACTCGGGATTTGACTGTAAATTCATGTTACAGTTCCATAAAGCACAAAAGCTTTGTTAGATTGCGTAAATAACAGGAAGACTGCTTTCCGAAGGCAAATCCCATGGAACTTACAAAGACATCAGCTTCCCCTGGTCTACGTGCAGAGTTGCACAGAGCAACATGGAGCTTTGCTCCTGCTCACATCATAGAGATTTTCTAGAACAAATCAAATGCTCTATGCTGATTGGCTGCTTCAATTTGAAATTAGAATGAGGCAAGCTATATTTGTTATTTACTCGCATGTTGCAAAGCGCTTCCGGAAATGCCTCAAACTACAAGGGTCAGTGAATAACTAATGCCTTCTATTTTGCTACCCTTTTAGTTTGCAAGAAAATTAAACATTGATTACACAACATGAAAGCCACAACATAGAGAATTAAATTGTCATTTATGAATGTAATCCCTGTCGTTTTCCACAGTTTTAGTCCACCTTTTTAACAAGAGCAGTATTCTTGTGTGGTAAAATGCACAGTCTTGTTTCTAAAGTCGTTGACGAATAGCGTTTTTCGTGGCCCCTGCATCTGGAAAGTGAATCCTGCAATGATCTTCCTTATCCCTCCAAATTGAAGCACTGCAAATGTTCCTAGGCCATTGTTCTTCGTGTCTCCTTATTGTGCTTGGTCAACAATCGGGGTTACTACGGCGACCACTCTTTTGAGTACCCCAGTTATTGAATAATTGTCATAACACTCTCTTTACTGAGAGGCGTAATGCAACACAATTCATCCGCTGTTCAGCTTGAATGGTCTCATCCACTCGCTTAATGTTACGTAGAGTCACAGCAGTCACCGGTCTACCGCTCCGCTGTTCATCAGTTGCCCTTCAGCTTCATTACTACGATGAACCCATTTTCTAACCGTGCTGACATCCACTGCTGCATCACCATGGACCTTTGTGAGTCTTCTTTGAATGCAAATGGACGTTTCACCTTCCACATTCAAGAATTCAATGACAGGATGTTATCTAATACGAACATCAATGTCAGCAATTTTGCAACAGGAAGCAGTGCTGCCACTGGTAGACTATGAAGTTTCTATTGCAGCGGAGTGGAGAAAAATATTTGAGGAATTATGTAAAACAAAATTGTTCACATAACTTAGTTTTGAAGAAAAAAAAAATAGGAGACATTACTTATTGACTAGCCCTTTGTATAACTGGACGCAAGGGCCGATTTTGGATCCTATCAGAACTCTCTCCAAAAGTAATAAGGCAACTCTACCTCTCCATCATACGATCAAATATAACATATGCAGCCATAGATATTGCACTATTCATACCCAGACACATGCTGCAGAAAATAGTCATTCGGGTGTCTATGTCTCAGGACAGCGCACAAGCTAAAGAAAAACTACAGAAATTAACAACTGTAGAGAACACAAAAATAGAACGCATAACGTAACGCATCTTAAGACTCATGTACACAAAGCACAAATAGTAATAGACATCGAATTTCTGATTGTCTGTAGGGGCATTTATAGGACGTGTCTTCTGATATCCACTGGCCGCTCCGTCACTCTAATTGGGGAAGGAGGAGGGGTTGTCGCTTACTGTTGTAGTCCACGTTACCTAATCTCATTTCCAGTTGAGAGAGGTGGCTAATCCTATTAGCGAATGAGTTGACAAACCCAGCATAGGTATACTCTATTGGTTCGATATAGAACACTCACCTGCAAGGTGACAGTATCAGCCAATAAAATAAAAACATGACGTAATAAAGTACCCTAGAAACGGTAAGCAATGCGGTGTACGGAACGAGACAGTGCCGGTTTCCTTTTGTGCCTTTTGTACAAGCACATAGATAATGCACATATACAATACTGGAGGAAACTCATACACACAGCACCATAGATGAAAAAAGTAGAAGAAATACCCACAGAAAAAAAAAAACCCACCTCTATTTACGCTACTACAACACTAGCAAAAAAAAATCTGTTGTGTGCCATTCACATGACTTTCTCTGCATCTCTACAACACATTTCCATGTAAGCAGAAGCAAAATAAAGGAGTACCATAAGTTAAAGTGATAGTCAAAAGCTGCCGCTATGTGACTGAAGTTCCTTTGTATGGACAGGAGTTGACAAATTCCTGTATGAGAAAAGTATAAGTTTTTCAAAGCCAATACTAACAACAAGGAATATCTTAAAAACGATCAACTCCACGAAAAATGTATATAACATAAATTGTGTGTTTTAATGTGCTCTACATTTTCTGTGTGGTAAGTTTTGTCCATCTCTTATGGTTTAACAGTTACACAAAAATCCGTAAAATTCATCCAGAATAAAGTAGCCTTCAGAGGCTATTCCCAATAAATTCAAGATATACATTTTATTTGTCAAGTAAATATCTTAAATATACGAGATTTTAATCAAAATCGTTTCAGCCATTTTTAAGAAAATCAATTTTTTTGAAATGTTTTCCATGTAAAGGGTAGTTTGGGGTGGGGGATGTTTTGTGGAAAATCTCTGTGTCGCATCCTTGGAAGATACCAAACTTAAATTCCAAGTTTGGTTTTTAACGGTCTCTTCATTTTTGAGCTGTGCTGCCCACAGACAGTCTCACACACATACACACACTCAAGGACGTTTTTCTAAAAATGTTATTTGGATTAAGGGGGTATCAAAACATATATTTCTGGTGAAATCTCGGTATCGAATTTTTGGGTGCAATACAATAAATACCTTCCCTGTACACTATGTACATAGTACGTATAGAAAAAGTAACAAGAACTGCAGAACAAGCTATCAGAGCATCTTCGAGGACTCATAAATTAAATAAAAAGCCCAGAAATAACAACTAAAACAACAAACACCACTAAACCACACTATAAAAATGCACTGGAACATTAAAGAGCAATAAATTCGACAGTAATAAATGACGATGAAAAATCACAAGCAAAAGAGCTAGGTTGAGGTAAAAGGGAATTAATTAAATCATTAAATTAATAAACCAAACATTTAAGGAATCAAAACAAGCGAAAACATAAAGCTTCATAAAATAAATAAATAAAAATATGTAATAAAATTAATGAAAACAAGTAATTGTTAATAATTTATAATACGCATATCCAACACCCATGAGGGACATGATGCTGCAAATCAACAAATAATAAACTAGAGATCTTTCCGTAAAAACATAATTTAAAAAAAAATACAAAAATTGATGTGTTCCATTCACCTGACTAAATTATTCTTAAAAAGCTTATACTTCTATTTACTTCACGCTTATCAGAAAAAATTAGCAGAAATAGTCTTATTACTTGTGTCCTTGTAAGTAGAATTGAAATAATAGAGTACTATGGTTAAAGTGATAGTCAAAAGCTGGTTGCTATGTCACTGAAGTTCCTTTGTTTGTATGGACAGTAGTTGACAAATTCCTGTATGAGAAAAGTATAAGTATTTCAATGCAGAAACCAAAAACAAGGAAAGTCTCAAAAAGGATGAACTCCACAAAAAATGTGTATAACATAAATTTTGTGTTTTAACGTGCTCTACATTTTCCCTTGTCCATCGCTCACGGTTTAGCAGTTATTCAAAATTCATTGAGAATAAAGTACTCTGCAGAGGCTATTCCCAGAAAATTCAAGATACACATTTTATTTGTTAGGTGAATGTCTTTAATATACGAAATTTTAATCAAAATCGTTATAGCCATTTTTGAGAAGATAAAACTTTTCGAAAAAAAGTTTCATGTAAACGGTATTTGGGGGTGGAGGGATTTTTCTCAAAATCTTCCTGTCGCATCCCTGGAAGATACTAAACCCAAATACCAAGTTTGGTATTTTACCGACTTTTCGTTTTTGAGTTATCGTGTTCACAGGCACTCGGACACGCACACACACACATGGACCTTTTTCCGAAAATGCTTTTTTACTTTCTCTACACGCACTATGTACATAGTGTATAGAGAAGCTATTGTAATGTATCCAAAATTCTATGCCGAGATTTCACCGGAAATACAGGTTTTGAGACCCCCTGAATCAAAAAAAGCCTTTTTAGAACAATTTCTCTGTGTATATGTGTGTGTCTGTCTGTCTGTCTGTGTGTCTGTTGGCAGCATACTGAAAAATGAAAAGATCATTAAAAACCAATCTTGGTATTTAAGATTGGTATCTACCAAGGATGCGAAACCCACCCCAAACTACCCTTTACATGAAGTCAATTTCGAAAATCTTATTTTTCTTAAAAATGGATGTAACGATTACGATTAAAATCCCGTATATTTAAGATACTTATTTGACAAATAAAATGTATATCTTAAATTTTCTGGGAATAATCTCTGAAGACTACTTTATTTTAAATGAATTTGACGGATTTTTGCATAACTGCAAAAGCGTAAGAGATGGACGAAAACTTACCACACAGAAAATGTAGAGCACATCAAAACACATAATTTATATTATATACATTTTTTTCGTGGAGATGGTTGTTTTTAAGATATTCCTTGCTTTTAGTTTCAGCTTTAAAAAACATACATTTCTCATACAGGAATTTGTGAACTTTTGTCCATACAAACAAATGAACTTCAATATCATAGCAACCAGCTTTTGGCTGTTAGTTTAGCCTATGATACTCCTTTATTTCACTTTTACTTACAAGGAAGTAAGTAATAAGACTATTTCTGATAATTTTTTCTCGATTATCATTAAGTAAATAAAAGAATAAGCTGTTTATCAGTAATTTGCAGCAGATATGTAGAGAAAGTCATGTGAATGGAACACAAGATGTTTTAGATAAAGGGGACCCTAAAACACATATTTCCGGTGAAATCTCGGAATCGAATTTTTGGGTGGAGTGCAATACCTTTTCTATACACTATGTACATGTTGCGTATAGAGAAAGTAACTAGGCTGAAGAGAAATTCTCCCTAAGTAACCCTGCCACTAAGGTATCTAAATACCACAATTGATAGATTGATTGGTTCTGGATTCTGGCCGGCACTTTTTTGTTGTGTTTTTTGTTTAACTATACCGGAGTCTGGTCAGGACTCCGGCGCTGTATCCCCTATTTACATTACCCCCTGTATGATTACTGGTTTTACTGTTCCTTTACACAAACATATATAGATTGCACAAACATATAACACTCATGCCCAAGGCGGGATTCGAACCTACGATCCCCTGCCCACGAAGCACCAAAGCGAGACGCCTTAGCGAGCGTGGCCATGGGGATTAGCACACTTACGGCCACTCACTCGCTCTTTCTCTCAAGGTAGGACCTACAAGTTACTAAGCATCTCAATCTGTAATATTAATATTGTCAATGTTTAACTTAGGAAACCACTCTGTTTGTCATCCAAACAACCACACATTGAAAGTATACACAACTTCTTTATTATATTGTTGTTATTATTAAAAGCCAAGCATTTGTTATTCTTCTTCTATCCTAGACTCCTACTTAGGTGTTCCCTAAATATAATTATGTATATCGTTAATTTATAAATTCAGTTATTATGATTATGATTGCCATCACTGTATAAATCAATGTAATTTATATCAATAAAATTTAAAAACAAAAGTTGTGGTTATTTCCAATTGGTGTGTGAAAAGCTGTTACAGTATATAAAGCAAAACTCTGTTTAACCTACACTGGTATACTGCATATACCTTGTTTCGTTTAATTCAAATATAATACTGGAATTATAGTAAAAATATTTGGAAATAAACCTTTATAGTTATTATATAAAAAATTTAATGTGTTCCATTCATATAATATTCTCTACATCTCTGCAACTATTTATTGTTAAAAAAGCTTATGCTTCTATTTACTTCACGCTAATCGAGAAAAAAAGCACAAATAGTCTTATTACTTGCTTCCTTTTAAATAAAAGGGAGTACAATAGGTTAAAGTGATAGTCAAAAGCTGGTTACTATGTGCCTGAAGTTCCTTTGTTTGTGTGGACAGGAGTTGACCATTTCCTGTATGAGAAAAGTATAAGCTTTTTAAACCTGAAACGAAAAGTCAGGAATATCTTAAAAAGGATCAACTCCACGAAAAAAATGTATATGATATAAATTGTGTGTTTTAATGTGCTCTACATTTTCTGTGTAGTAACTCCTTGTCCATCTCTTTGGGTTTAGCAGTTATGCACAATTCCGTAAAATTCATCCAGAATAAAGTAGTCTTCAGAGGCTACTCCCAGAAAATTCAAGATATACATTTTATTTGTGAGCTAAATATCTTTAATATACGATACTTTAATCAAAATCGTTAGAGCCGTTTTTGAGAAAAACAACACTTTCTAAATTTTTCCATGTAAAGGGTAGTTTGAGGTGGAGGGATGTTCTTGAAAATTTTCGTGTCGCATCCTTGGAAGATAGCAAACTTAAATATCAAGTTTGGGCTTTGACGGTCTTTTTGTTTTTGAGCTATGCTGCCCACAGACACACACACACATACACACAGATAGACAGACAGACAGACACACACACACGGACATTTGTTTGAAAATGCTTTTTTTGGATTCAGGGAGTCTCAAAACGATGTATTTCCGGTGAAATCTCAATATCGAATATTTGGGTGCAATACAATACCTTCTCTATACACTATGTACATAGTTCGTATAGAGAAAGTAAAAATAGAAATAAAAATAAATGTAGATCCTTAATTAATGTCTTTCTTCCCAATTAAAAGCTTAAATTCTTCTATATCACTTTTCATAATGCTGCCAAAGGCACTCTTAAAAAAGGCAGTTCAAATGGCCATGAATGTTAGGTGATAGGTAATGAACTGGCCATTCAAAGGCCAAATGTTACAAGTTTAAATCCCAGTGATTGTGGTAAATGACGGGGAGAGCCCAAGTAAAATAATAAAATAATCGGTGTGATGTTTGGAAGTTAATGGGGTTAGATTTGGCTTTAGTTATGTCGGTTTTCTCTATTATTTATTTAAAAAAATCACTGAGATTTTAGGACAAAAATTTTAGATACTTTTACAGTCATTTTTACTACTTGTCATTTATGGTTTAAGGTTAGTATAAGATGGAATTAATCCTAGAGTACAACCCTATTTGTATAGTTGCCCTTAAAACAAGCGGAACTTATAGCTACCGTTAGGCAACAAAGGGTTAATTATAAAAATAAAAAGAATAAATTCGGCTACTTATTTTTACAGCTTACTAATATTGTTTTGTTTTAATAAAACATTTTAAGGCTATCTATTTTAAGGAAGGCAAGAATTCTTGTCTATCTCTACTTTCAGAACTAAATATAACATACTCAAAAGAATTCAAAGTATTTATTATTTCAATCTAAGGTATAAATGAACCATTAATACGTTCTAAATGCACATTATACATCATATATAACAATGTGATTCAAAGTTGTTTTTCTCCATGGAGGAGAAAATTTGTATTCATTCTTAAAACTGATGTTTTTAAGAAAAGAGATTTCCAGTTCAAATCTAATTTAATCAGATTCCTTTTAGCATGATAACGGTGAAGTTATGGAATGAAAAATATATTTTAATAGCTTCATTTGGGAGCACAGCAGTACGCTGTTGTTGGTCCACAATTTCCTCTTTTACACTCATTATTTCTTAGTCCGGCCCTAGAGAATGAGCTCTGCACTATGGTATATGTTCTAAGAATTGAAATAAAAATCGACTTCTTAGGAAGGAGATTATACTCGAATCATACGAGAACCAATCTGAGGAGATAAACGTCGATAACAGGTAATAAATGAAGGTATTGTCAATTATTCCAAAGAAAAATCTGATGTCTTCTATTTATATAACTTTCTCTAGCTATTCTGCAACAGATTTTTCAAACAAAAGCGACCCTTCTCTCTATTTCATGCTAATCAAAATAAACATAAGATAGCAGAAATAGTCGTATAAATTACTTTATAATAAGTAAAAGGGTAATAAGTGAATATACCTGGCTAAACCAATAGTCAGATTTCTTAAAAGCGGTCGCTACGTGATTGAAATGCCTTTCTTTGCACGGTGTGGACTGTTGAAAAATTCCCGTATGAGAAAAGTTAAAACTGAAACCAATAATAATGAATATCCCAGAAATGACAAACTTCACGACCAAATGCATCTGGTATATAGGTTTTGTGTTTTAGCAAGAGTTACATTTTTGTATAGTAAGTTTTAATCTATTTCTTACGTTATATCAATAATGCAAACATCACCCAGGTCTTCACAGGCTCTTTTCGGAAAATTCAAGATACATTTTATTTGTTGTGTAAATATCTATAATATACGCTACTTTATTCAAAATCGTTAGAAAAATTTGTAAGCAAAACAAAATTTCGAATTTTTTCAATGTAAAGGGTAGTTTGGGTTTCGGGGATTTTGCTCAAAATCTTCGTGTTGCATACTAAGCATAAATACTTTGGTTTTTGAGTTATTGTGTTTAGACACACATGCACACAAGGACCTTTTTCCAAAAATGCTTTCTTTGGATACAAGAGACCTAAAATGTGTATTTCCGATGTGTGTGTGTGTGCTAGAGAAAGTAAAAATACCACATTTACTCTATAGATGTACCTGGGTTAATTACCGGTGCCAGAGGAACCATTCTCCACTTTTTTATAAAGCTTATAATTTTTTTTTTTAAATTAGGGTTTAATAAAATTGTTATTTGTTTACTTATATTAACAATATTATACATTGCATTAGAATTTTAAAAACCACTTTACACTTTGAACCCTTTTTATCATTGTATTAGTGCCTTTATAACTACTCAATCTGTACATTATTATCTTCAGTTTTGATATCCTCTATTATTATTGTTATTATTACTTTCTCTACACGTACTATGCATATAGAGTATAGAGAAGCAATTGTAATGCACCCAAAAATTCGATTTCGCGATTTCACCGGAAATACATACATTATTATAAAAACGTTCTGGGTGTGTATGTTTGTGTGTCTGTGAACAGCATATCTCAAAGACGAAAGTTGGTATTCAAGTTCATTGTCTTCCAAGGATGTGACATAAAGATTTTCAAGAAAGTCCCCCCCCTTCCAATTACACTTTACAAGAAAAATTTACGAAAATTTTATTTTTATAAAAAACTACTCTAACGATTTTGATTAAAATATTGTGTATTAAAATATTTACCTTACAAATAAGATGTATATTTTTATTTTTCTGGGAATAGCCTCTGAAGACTACTTAATTTCTGGATGAATTTTACGGAATTTTGCATAACTGGCAAACCATAAGAGATGGACAAAAACTTACATAACAGAAAATGTAAAACTCGTTAAAACATACAATTATTTTTATAAAATTTTTTGTGGAGTGGTTCGTATTTGAGATATTCCTTGTTATTGGTTTTAGCTTTAAAAAACGTATACTTTTCTCATATGGGAATTTGTCAACTCCTGACCATAAAAACAAAGGAACTTCGGTCACATAGCAACCAGCTTTTGACCAATACTTTGGCCTATGCTACTCTCTTATTTCTCTTCTGCTTGCATGGAAGCAAGTAATAAGACTATTTGATTTTCTTTTCTCGAGTAGCATGAAATAAAAGATGCATAAGTTTTCAGCAATATTTTGTTGCAGACAGATAGAGTAAGTCATGTGAATTGAGCTAATAAGATTTTGATTAATAATATTATCATTATGATGACTATTATTTTATATCATTATTATGTTTTGGAACTATTTTCTAAGTGGCAATCTGTGGCTGGTTCAGGAAGTACCATTTCGCAATGATGCGCCCATAAAATACAGCTATGAAGAATACAAATTAAAGTGTGTAGTTAGTTTTTATCATATCTTTACTATGTAAAGTGTGAGCATCCATTTGAAAATTCAGTTTTCTGTCGTGTTTTTTTGCACTCTGGGTTGTTGACCCGAAAGTAATAACGTTGCCGCATGCTTATAATTAGATTTCGCTAAAGGTGAGTTTGATATTCGCATTGAGCACGTAGTTCTGTACTTCGATAGGTTTTCATTGTTTCTGCGTTTAATACAGGGGACGATACTTGTTTAAGACATATTTTCCATCGGTATTGTTCTTAATTACTTTTTCTATATGTACTATGTACATAGTGTATAGAGAAGGTATTGTAATGCACCCCCAAAAAAATAAATATCGAGATTTCACCGGAAAAATATGTTTTGAGGCCTCCTGAATTCCAGAAAATAATTTTTAGAAAAATGTCCGTGTATGTGTCTGTCTGTCTGTATGTTTGTGTGTGTGTGTTTCTGCGGGCAGCATAGCTTACAAACGAAAAGACCATTAAAAATCGAACTTGGTGATTAGGTTTAGTATCTTCCAAGAATGCGACACGAAGATTTTCAAGAAAATCCCCCCCAACTCCAACTAACCTTTACGTGGAAATTTTTTCAAAAATTTCGATTGTTACAAAAATGGCTCTAACTATTTTTATTAAACTATCATGCATTTAAAGATATTTACACGACAAACAAAATGTATATCTTGAATTTTCTGGGAATAGCCTCTGAAGATTACTTTGTTCTGGATGAGCTTTACGGAATTTTGCATAACTGCTAAACCGTAAGAAATGGATAGAAACATACCACAAAGCAAATGTATGGCACATTACAACACACAATTCATGTTATATACATTTTTTGTGGAGTTGAACGTTTTTAAGATATTCTTTGTTTTTGGTTTCAGTTTTGTAATGCTTATACTTTTCTCATACAGGAATTTGTCAACTCGTGTCCATAAAAATAAAGGAACTTCAGTCACATAACAACCAAATTTTGACTGTCACTTTAACCTATGGTACTCCCTTATTTTGCTTCTACTTACAGGGAAGGAAGGTATTTCTGCAATGTTTTTTTCTCAATTACCATGAAGTAAGAAGCTTAAGCTTTTTAAAAGTCATTTGTTGCAGAGATGTAGGGAAAATCATGTGAACGGAACACATAATATTTTTTTATTTTCGTCTCTTTTCTTCCATTGGACACAAATTGGCAGTTAATGGGCTTACATATATTTGAAAAAAATCTGATGTGTAACAAATTATTGTTCGTATGGTTATTCTTCTATTTAATGTTAAAACATTAGCAGAAACGGTGTTGTACTTAGCTCCTTTATAATTAGAAGAAAATATGGGAATACACTAGTATAAACCGACAGTCAAATGTTTTAAAATGTGGTTGCTATGGGATTGAAATCCGTTTCTTTGCGTGTTCAGCGGTTGAAAATGTCCCGGATGAGAAAAGTTTAAGTACCCTAAAACTGAAATAAATAACAAGGAATACCTGTAAAACGGCTAACTCCACGACAAAAAGTATATGACGTAAATTTTTTGTTTTACCGTGAGCTACATTTTTGTGCAGTAAGTTTTTGTCTATCTCTTGCGGTTTACCAGTTATGCAAAATGGAATAAAAATCATCCAGAATAAACAGGTCTTTAGAGAAGATTTGGGCCGCGCCGTGGCCGAGTGGTTAGATGACTAGCCTCTCACTTAGACGGCCGGGGTTCGATCCCAATCGCATGTGAGTTTTGGGCGGGTTTTCTCCAGGTACTCCTGTTTCCCCCGCCATCGCATTCCACCGGTCCTCCATTATTATTCATGTATCATCAGTATCACCGCCTGCGGTGACATTAGTAGTTAAAGCGGGCGTTAAACACTACAGCAACAAAATCTGATGTGTACCATTCACATAACTTTCTCATTATCCCTGCATCAAATTATTCTTAAAAAACTTATATTTCTATTAACTTTATGCTAATCACAAAAAATGAGCAGAAATAGTCTTTTACTTGCTTCCTTGTATGTAAAAGCGAAATAGGGGACTACCATAGGTTAAAGAAGCCAAAAGCTGGTTGCTATGTGACTGATGTTCCTTTGTTTGTATGGACACGAGTTCACAAAGTTCTGTATGTGAAAAGTATAAGTTTTTCGAAGCTGAAACCAAGAAAAAGGAATATCTCAAAAACGATCAACTCCACGAAAAAATGTATATAACATAAATTGTGCGTTTTAACGTGCTCTACATTATTTGTGGGTCAAGTTTTTGTCTATCTCTTACGGTTTAGTAGTTATGAAAAATTCATCCAGAATAAAGTAGTCTTCAGAGACTATTACCAGAAAATTCAAGATATACATTTTATTTGTCAGGTAAATAACTTTAATATGCGATAGTTTAATCAAAATCGTTAGCCATTTTTTAGAAAATGAAAATTTTCGAAAAAAGTTCCATGTAAAGGTTAGTTTGGGGTGGGTGGTATTTTTCTCAAAATCTTCGTGTTGCATCCCTGGAAGATACTAAACTTAAATTCCAAGTTTGGTATTTAACCGAAATTTCGTTTTTGAGTTATCGTGTTCACAGAGACAGGGACACACGGACACACGGACACACGGACCTTATTCTGAAAATACTTTTTTTTTGGATACAGAGGACCCTAAAACATATATTTCCGGTGAAATCTCGGTATCGATTTTTTTGGTGGAGTGTAATACATTCTCTATCAACTATGTACATAGTGAGTATAGAGAAAGTAAAAACAGAAAATTCATCATATAGATTTTATCTGGCATGTAATTGTCTTAAATATAAGATATCTTAATAAAAATCGTTAGAGCCATTTTTGAAAATATTAAAACTTTCGAAAATTTTTCCATGTAAAGGGTAGTTTGGTGTGGTGGGATTTTTTTGAAAAATCTTCGTGTCGCATCCTTGGAAGATACCAAACTTAAGTACCAAGTTTGGTATTTAACGGTATTTTCGTTTTTGAGCTATGCTGTGCACAGACACACCGACGCTCATACATGGACCTTATTCCAAAAATGTTTTTGTTTTTGGGCTTCATGGGGACTCAAAACATATATTTCCGGTGAAATCTCGGTATCGAAATTTTGGGTACAATACAATACCTTCTCTATATACTATGTACATTGTACATGTACAGTAAGTAAATATTAACACAGTATTTGCGTGGCACAATAATACAAATTAAAATATAAGTTCCCAAATACACTAAATAAAAATCTAGAAGTATTATTCCTCGATACAATTGTTTTCTTTTATTTACCTTAGTTGATATAACCGAGTGCATACGATTCACATTTTAGGGCTCGATCTCCAGCATATTGACCCATACTGTTTTTGTGTTTTCTCATTTACCACGATTTCCTAATCAAAATTTCCCCTTCATTCGTTTTGCTCTTAGCTTTTAAGCCTGGTTACATGCTGGCGATGTATGGCAGTGGGGAAAGATGGCATGGAAGCATGATCAATGTAATAATTACTCCCCGTGAATACTGGTTGGCATCTAACTCGACGAGTCGATTGTATGCGATCCTGCAATGGACCGGTCATCTGGCTTGGAAACATAAGGGACCCCGACCTCTGCTGGCTGTCTGTAGTCCCCTATAGTTTTATCATTCCATCCTCCTGGAATTGTTACTTTTCTCACAGAAACGGTGTGTAGAACAAGACTTGGATGGGTAAAAGTTAATGCCATACCCGTGATATGAACCACGGATCTCTTGGCCTAAGGTCAGTTGCTCTATCACTGAGCTACCATGACAACATGCTGGCATAGCACTGACTTTCTCAGTCTCACTTTACCTATCCAACTCCTATGCTATACACGGTTTCTGTAAGAAAATAATTAAAGATATTACAATTGTCCATAGTAGTAGTCTAAAACTATGAATCCTGGGACTTAAAATACTTAAAACATCGTAAATTACCATTGGGGTTGTCTTCTCCAAATAATTTGAGATCATCTTGTATGGTTCACCGGGAAACATGCGAGTCAGTTGAAAACTTCATGTTGCCATGGTAGCTCAGTGGTAGAGCAACCGGCTAGAAACCGTGGGATCCGTGGTTCAAATCCTGGTGATGGCATTGCATTTTATAGTTTGACTCTACCTATCCAAGTTAAATTGAGTTTTATTTATGGACGCTCTTAACTGCCGTGATTCTCAGCGTTCCATTCTATATTAAAATCAATTAATTTTGCTCAGAGGTCTCTTTGTTGGGCTTGAGGTATTATTGGTTATTGTGGTAATAACAGAATTGTGGATCATCTTTATTTCATAAAACAGAATATTTCTTGCTGTCATCCAAACTAAAAGGACATTGATTGAAAATGGGTGCTGGAAGACTTTGTTATTCCTAGGTCATAAATATTTAATAATTGTTCAAAATAATTATTGTCCACTTTGACAGCTACTACTGTATTGTAGACCAAATAATGACTCTGAAGTCATATTAAAGGTTTAATTAAGTTTTTCTTAAAATAAGAATTCACCGACATTCCTTGTTTTTCCAAGAAACCCTTCATGTTAATATCAATGCCCTTTCTTTAATCATCATATTATTAAAATAGCACTATAATGAAACGATCATCTTGGAAGAACGACAGTCGTTATTGCCGTAAAATGCAAGCTCCTAATATGACCTACCAGCTTTGTTAAAACACTAGAGACAGATATTGTGCTGTCCGACACAGCAGCAGAAGAAATGTCCATTTGCCTGGGCAAACAAAAGAGAGCAATGGAGTTTTTTCATTGGGTTTCAAAGAAAATGAACTTCATGCGGCTGGCAAAATCCCGTAGTTAGAATGCAGGACAGAGTATAATATTAGAGGACACAAAAAGCAATTCTCCAAAACCTTTTGCTCCTAGAGGAACCTCTAACAGACATTTTAATAGTGAATTTGGAAAGGCATTTCATGTGGTCTTCTTTTTGTTTCACTGGCAACCATTTAGGCAGCACTTCTGAATGGAATCTGAATGGTATATTTGGAAAATAGTTTTTCTTGCAAGACTTTGGATTTAAGTTTGATGCTAGATGTGCATACAAAATAATTGTTATTCAAATGTGATTGAACAGGTTTTGGGTTATGAACTTTTTCCCAATGATGAAGAAAAAAATTATGCTCAATGCGTCATTTACTAGACATAAGTATAATGTATTTCATAAAGAATAGTTATTTTTCAATTAAGTACCTTTGCCTAAATTAGAAAAAAAAATCTTATGTGTTCCATTCATATGACTTTCTCTGCAACTTACAAATAATTATTATTAAAAAGTTTATGCCTCTCTTTACTTCATGCTAATCAAGAAAAATAGCTTCTTTGTAAGTAGAAGCGAAGTAAGAGAATACCATAGGTTAAAGTGACGGTCAAATTCCTGTATGAGAGAAGTATACGTTTTTTAAAACTGAAACCAATAACAAGGAATATCTCAAAAACGATCAACTCAACCAAGAAAATGTATACAACAGAAATTGTGTGTTTTAACATGCTCTACATTTTTGTGTTGTAAGTTTTGTCCATCTCTTACGATTTAGCAGTTATACAAAATTCCGTAAAATTCATCCAGAATAAAGTAGTCTTCAGAGGCTATTCCCAAAAATTCAAGATATGCATTTTATCTGTCAGATAAATATCTTTAATATACGATATTTTAATCATAATCGTCAGAGCCATTTTTGAGAAAATCAAAATTTTCGAAAAAGTTCCATGTAAACGGTAATTGGGGATGGGGGGTATTTTGTTGAAAATCTACTTGTCGCATTCTTGGAAGATACCAAACTTCGCACACACACCAGACGTACACAAACGGACCATTTTCCAAAATGTTTTTTTTTTGTACTCAGTGGGTCTCAAAACATATACTTCTGGTAAAATCTCGGTATCAAATTTTTGGGTGGAGTGCAATACGTTCTCTATACACTATGTACATAGTAAGTGTAGAGAAAGTAAAAAGCGGTATCTCTAAATTGTAGAGTAGGAATTCTTAATTATTTAAATATTAAAATTTAGTTTATTTTTTCAGTTTTTTTTTACTTTAAGTGATCTCGTAAGTGACGCAGTGATGTAGCGCTATGTGATGCATACTCCAATGCTTTCCCTAGTGTTCTAACAAGCCGAATTGTATGTCCAAGTGCTTCTCTTGTGCTAAATAAATGTGTTATTTGTGCACGCTCTTTAACTACAGTTCCCAGCGTGAAAGACCGCTTAATTTTGCTCTGAGGCCTCTCTATCAGGCTTTTAAGTGTCGTAAATCTACGACACGGGACCAACGGCTTTACTTCTCTTCCGAAGGAAGCTATGCTAAGAATTTTTACGCCTGAAGAAATCCATCGCGACCTTGGGTATATGAAGTTAGCATGGTAACCATTACACCACGGAGGGCGACTCACTCGTGCAATTTGATTTAAGTACTAGTAATGGCATGCCAGTAGCGAGTCTATTAGTGCTTATCACACGATCCTTCTGAACTCAATGTCGAGGGTTCACACCCGGCAGAGGGTAATGGAGTTTTTCAGGTGTAAAAATTCTTAGCATGACTTCCTTCGTAAAGAAAGATAAGCCTTTGCTCTCGTGTCGTATACTTACGGCTCCTTAAAGTATCTCAAGTTTTTAAAGAGGTCTCTGTCCAATCTTTCCCGGGAATTCCAGCTAGCCCGCCGTTCACTAATTACCCTTGTATAATACCTGTTCTTGACCTGCTCCGCAAAACGGTCCTGGGTTGTTTCTGACATGCCTTTAAATATTACATCAGTACAATTCTTATTAATATTGATGTTACATACATATCCATATTATAATAATATTGATTATCTGAACATGTCATATCCTCTTACACACTGTCAGATATTATTAAAGTATCATGGCTGCGAGTCACAGTGGAATGGGAAAAATATCGTGTATTAAAACGAGAAATTGCTGTAAATGATATGTCAGATCAATTTGACAACTTACCTTAAGTACTACCTTTCCTGAAAATAAAAATCTGATGTGTTCCACTCACATGACTTTCTATACATCTCTGCTACAAATTATTGTTAAAAAGCTTATGCTTCTATTTATTTCATGCTAATCGAGAAGTAGAAGCGAAATAAGAGAGTACCATAGATTAAAGTGATAGTCAAAAGCTGGTTGCTGTGTGATTGAAGTTCCTTTGTTTGTATGGATAAGACTTGACAAATTTGTGTATGAGAGAAGTGTAAGTGTTTTAAAGGCGAAATCAAAAACAAGGAATACCTCAAACGATCAGTTATTCAAAATTCCGTGAAATTTATCCAGAATAAAGCAGTTTTCAGAGGCTATTCTCATAAAGTTCAAGATATACATTGTATTTGTCGGGTAAACATCTTTAATATACAAAATTGTAATCAAAATTTTATAGCCATTTTTGATGAAATCGAAATTTTCGAAAAATTTCCATGTAAAGTGCAGTTTGGAGTGGAGGGATTTTTCTCAAGATCTTCGAGTCGCATCTCTGGAAGATATTAAACTTAAATAGCAAGTTTGGTGTTTTACGGACTTTTTGTTTTTGAGCTATCGTGTCCATAGACAAACACACATACACACACGCGGATTTTTTTTTTTTTTGTGAAAATGCTTTTATTGGATACAGGGAACCCCAAAACGTATATTTCCGGTGAAATTTCCGTATCGAAATTTTGGGTGCACTGCAATACCTTCTGTATACACTTATCTTCATAGTGACATTTCCAGTATGGTTCAGTTTATCGATGAGCAAAATTTGAAGGTTTACAATGATACTTTAAGCATCTAATGTTCAGAACTCCCTGCACTTTGTTGTATCAACAGACGGACACTTCTATTATTTTTTGTTTTTATTATTTATTTTACTGATTTGTTTATTGAACTGAAACTACAATACTTTGTAAGTACTGACCCATATATTTTATAATGCTATTACTTTTAAATAAACTAAAAAGCATTTTTCTTCACTGTTATGCTGTTACTCAAAACTACTACATGGCACTTATATAATTAGCACCTCCTGTACAATTAACCAAAAAAGAGAACGAAATGAAAATTAAATACCAAACTTGATAATTAAGTACAGCATCTTCCAGGGATGTAACAGGAAGACTTTCAAGAAAATCCCCACCCCAAATTAACCTTTACATGAATATTAGAAAACTTTTATTTTCTCAGAAATATCTGTAATTATGTAGAATAAAATACGAATTCAAAATATATTTACATGATGAATAAGCTGAATTTCTTGAATTTTATGGTATAGCTTCTGAAGACCTTTTTATTCTGGATAAATTTTGCGTAGCTTATAAACCGTAAGAGAGTACTCCACAGAAAATATTGATTTCGTTAAAATACATCTTATCATTTTTTTTTTTTGGACAAAAAAGTTTCCTGGATATTCCTTCTTTATGGCATAAATTTTAAAGTACATAACTTTTCTGAAATGAAAATAAATTATTCGTTTTTCGTTTGTTTTACTCCAGTCATGCAAAGAAAACTGAATTTCAATCACATAGTGACAGCATTAAAATGATTTGACTGTCGTTTTAGCCTAGTGTATCCCTTATTTCTCTTTTACTTACAAGAAACGAAGAACCAAAGTCATTTATGTTAATGTTTATCTTGATTAGCATGAAGTAGATAGAAGAATACACTTTTGTAAGAATATTTTGTTAGAGAAAGGATAGAGAAAGTATTGTGAATGGAACACATAAGCTTTAATAATAAAAATCCCTTGTAAGCGAAAATATCCATAAATTAATTCTTTCTTTGACATTAGCCGTGTGTAGATATGGCCGGCTTTAACTTATAATGACCAACATTAGACACATCTTCCGCCCAACGTTCAGCTGCCTGGTACTATGCTCGCTCCGAGACTACAGGTATTTGCGCGCACTAAATATAGTCACCTATGATTTCATTTAGGGAAAAAAAATCTGATGTATTCCATTCGCATGCCTTTCTCTACATCTCTGTAACAAATTATTATTAGTAATCGTATTCTTCTGTCTACTTCTTGATAATCGAGATAACATTAGCATAAATAGCCTTATTACCATTTACTATACAACCGTAGGCTGTAGCAATAGTCAAATCTTTTAAAACTAGTTGCTACGTGATTGAAATTCCTTTGAAATGTCAGAAGTTGACAAAATCCCATAAGAGAAAAGTGTAAGCATTTAAAACCTGAAATCAATAACAAGGAATACACACCTTAGAAACGGTCAGCTCTAACAAAAAAGAGTAGATGACATAATTTAACGAGATCTATTAAGGTTTACCAGTTATGCAAAATTCAGCAACTGATCAGCTCTACCAAAAAGGTGTATACATAAATTATGTGTTTTACCGAGATCTACACTTTCTGTGTGGTAATTTTTTGTTTATGTCTTATGCGAAATTCAGTAAAATTCATCCTGAATAAAGAAGTTCTCAGAGATTTTTCCCAGAACACACAAGAATATACATTTTATGTTTCATGTGAATTTCTTGATATTTTAATCAAAATTGTCAGACCCATTTTTAAGAGAGTGAAAATTTTCGAAAATTTGTTCAAGTAAAGGTATCGTGTATATGATATGAGTTATGAGTTTTAACGAGATCTACATTTTCTGGTAGTAAGTTCTTTCTATCTCTTACGGTTTACCAGTAATGTAAAATTTAGAAAAATTCATCCAAAATACAGAGGTCTTCAAAGGCAATTTCCAGAAAATTCAAGATGTATACTTCAGTTTAGATGTAACTATCTTTAATTTAATTGGAATCAAAATTCCAAGGAACATTTTTTAGAAAATCAAACTTTTCGAATTTTTTTCCATGTAAATTGTAGTTTGGGGTGGGAGATTTTACTCAAAATTTCCGTGTCGTATTCTTGGAAGATACTTAACTTAAATATCATCTTTGGTACTTTAACGAATTTTCATTTGTGAATTATTGTATTCACAGACACTCGGAGACCTTGTTCTAAAAATGCGGACCCTAAAACGTGTATTATTTGTGATGAAATACCGTTATCGAATTTTTTGGGTGAGATGTAATACCTTCCTTGCATGTGAACTATCTACTATTTAGAGGAACTAAAAAGATAATAATCTTAAAATATAAAACACAACTGATTACTAAATATTTTGTCCTCAGACATACAATGCCAGAAATATTGTTCAAATATAACTATATTTATCTGAGTAGTCTTTAAATGTTTTCTGTAAATATTTAAGTCTAAATTGAATTCAACAGATGATAAGTGGTAATGGAATTATAATGAAGCATTTAAAAAGTTATTTTAAGTCCTATAATTCGGTAATCAGATTTTATAGATTTCAGTGAAATATGATGGAGACTTCTGGACCCAAAAACCCAAATTTAAGGGTTACTTTTTTTGTTATATTTAGTTTAAAAGTGTAGTTTAAGTTTAGGAAACACAAGAGTATAATCAGCTCTTGCTTAATTAACATAGCGTCGTAGAGATTGAAGGATTTAGTTCTTCAAAAATCATATGGAATAATCACAGTAAAAATGGAGAACTCCTTGGGTTTACTGGCTGGGGAATTTGATTCGTGCAGCTTGTAGCTCAGTTAGAGCATTGGAACAGTAAGACAAAGGTTTAAGTTAAGGCCATAGAATTGCATTTTGCTTTCCGATGCTGTCTTTCCAGTTGAAACCTGGAGAGGCAGATCTGAAGTTAATTAACACAGGTTGGCCCAATCATGGTAACCTATAAAACTGAGGCTTAAGGGGAGACGAAATGTCCTATCTTACCAATGTTAGAGTTTGATTCATTATCTCAGCAACTATTGAAGTAAAAGAGCTAATTTTATCAAGGTATATTCAGCAATACCCTTACTCTTGACTAATAAAAAATAGAACACTTCTGTTGATTAAAAGGAAAGGTATGATCTTTTAATTAAGATATTAAAGTTACATAAAAATAATGATTTCTGAATTAAAGAATCTGATGTGTTCCATACACATAACTTTCTCTACATCTCTGCAACAAATTATTGCTAAACCTTATGCTTCTATTTACTTCATTCTAATCGAGAAAAATTAGCAGAAATAGTCTTATTACTTGCTGATTTGTAAGTAGAAGCGGAATAAGGGAGTAACACGGGTAAAACTCATAGCCAAAGTTTGATTGCTAAGTGACTGAAGTTCCTTTGTTTGTACGGACAGAAGTTGACAAATTCCTGCATGAGAAAAGGTATAAGCCTTTCAAAGATGATACAAAAAGCAAGGAACATCTTTAAAACGACCAATTCCACGAAAAAATGTATATAACATAAATTGTGTGTTTTAATGTCGTCTACATTTTTTTGTGTTGTAAGTTTTTGTCCATCTCTTATGGTTTACCAGTTATGCAAAATTCCCTAAAATTCATACAAAATAAAGTAGTATTCAGAGGCTATTCCCAGAAAATTAAAACTATACATTTCATTTTTCAGGTCAATATCTTTAATATACGAAATTTTAATTAAAATTCTTACAGCCATTTTTGAGAAAATAAAAATTTTCGAATTTTTCCCCTGTAAAACGTAGTGTGGAGTGGACCTTTCTCTGAAAATACTTTTTTTTGGATCCAGGGAACGCTAAAACATATATTTCCGGTGAAATCTCGGTATCGAATTTTGGATGGAGTGCAATACCTTCTACTAATTCATATGCATAAAAGCATTTCGTTAAACTAAGGCGTATTTAGGTGTAAATGTGTGATACAAATTTCAACCCTTAGTGAAAACGGAAACGGTGTTTTATTTATGGACGCTCTTTAACTGCTGTGGTTTTCAGCATTCCATTCTTTGCTGGACGTGTAAGACCAATTAATTTAGCTCGGAGGACTCTCAACCAGGCTTGAGGTTCTTTTACCTGCCATAAATCTACGACACGGGACCAACGGCTTTACTTACCTTCCGAAGGAAGCCATGCTAAGGACTTTTACACCCGAAAAATCCATCGTCCTCCGCCGGGTTTGAACCCGCGACCTTGTGTATATGAAGTTAGCATGGTAACCATTACAACACGGAGGGTGACACAGCCCTTAGTGTCAATATGTTTTTGAGATAATGGGGCATTAGTACAGAAAATTTTACTTCATCAGAACTTGCTTTCAAATTTAAATTAAAAAAAAATTGCAACCAAACTTTCGAAACACAACTTTAGAATACTTTGAAACTCTTACATAAAGGAAATGTAATAAAATAAAATAAAATATATCTTCTCTAACATTAATATTTACAACGTTATTGATGTTTTACCAAAATGTTCTAAAGAACTACAACGCAGAATTATTTTCAACAATATTTTTAAACTATTTAAAATTAGCGTACCAGTGTCAGCGAAATTTACAAAATACCCATATACAGTTAAAACATGAAAATGTAAAAAAAATTATGAAAATCCCATTTCGACTCCCCTTAAAGTACTTACGAATTTGTAAGAAAACGTTAGGATGAGTTTCTGAAAATGAATTTCAAAATCTCTTTTGGGTTGCTGGGAAAACTTTGAAGCAGAATGTAATGTTGAGCCGGTATGTCACCAAGGTGCCCAGTTGGCTTGAACAACGGCAGCTGAAGTTTCACTTTCTGGCTACTACATTAAATGTTTAATTTGGATTCTACTTTTCCAGTGGTTTGGCTAACTGCGGGCTTCACCTTCGGTGCAAGAATGACATTTTTTATTACAAAGTGCGGAATTGCTCGCTTCCAGCATTTTAAGGTATCAGTTGCCTCAATTCAGGTTTAACCTTGGGCATCCTACTTAAGAATGTCTTTACCAACACGTTCCCTGTTATTGCCTATTCCATAGAAGAATAGTCAATCTGTAGATGATGGTTTACTTTTACTCCATGGCACGGCAGCTCACAAGGAACCTAGGCTTACCGACCTCCCGCTGCGTCCCTCTTCTCGGTTCACGACAGTCGTGCTGACACAGAACACTTTACCACAAAACGCCACCGACTAGACAGTCAATCTACGACTGGTATAGAAAATTCGAGACAACGGGATGTTTGTGCAAAGGGAAGAGCTCGGGAAGACCAAGAGTTTCGGAAGAAAACGTTGAACGTGTTCGTTCTGCCTACATAAGAAGCCCACAGAAATTGACATCTAGGGCAAGCATGCAATTACAAATTCCACAGCAAACTGTATGGAAAATCTTGCGGAAGCGACTGCACATGATGCCTTACAGATTACAGATGTTGCAATTTCTGAGTGAAGAAGATAAGGTCATACGGCGTGACTTTTGCATTGTCATGTTGCGACATGATAAAGACGATGCTGGTTTTTGTGAGCGCATCATTTCATTTTTGTGGTAACGTGTTCTAAAATGTCGTTGGACAACAGTTGCTGATTGCGTTCCAGCAAATTCCAACCTGCAATATGCCTTTTCCACAGGATTTTCCGCCATTTCAGCTTCTGCAACAACAACAACAAACAAAACACTACAGCGTTACCAAGAGTAACAAACGAAATTTTGAGAGTTTCTGAACATACCTCCAAAATAATTAGGTTGCTATCTCTAACAGTTTTTGTTTTAAAGGCAGTTGAAGTTGTCTATTTCTTTTGTAGTAACCCTGTATAATATTCTATGAATGAAGGAGCTTCTGCAATATTATTTGAGGAATCACAGAACTTACACGCTTTAGCAGGCGCTGTGTTACAAATCTCCTATTTTGTCAGAACTCAGACGGATTATGATGAACCTCATTACACAATCCATGTTTAATCTTTATTTTCAATATGTTAATATTTTTTTTAGAAAATTCTGTTTTGGAGCATATTTTGGAGCGCGGAAGGGTTATTTGAGTGCACGTATTTTGATCATACTAGATGTGCTGGTCATATTTGTGACAGGGCATCGACACAAGGGCTCTCTAAACGGAGACACTCAGCATCTCGAATGTATAAAGGGCTAAGCAGGACCTAAATCCGTTTCTAATTACACGTAGGCGTGAAGTATAGACGATATCCCACTCATTTATGCGGTTTTCATCGTGCGTTAGAGCAGATTAATGGGCGTGCCTCTGCCAATACGATCGTTAGGTCTCATCCATGATTACTGAGCGGAACTAGTCTTTACTGATTGGCTTCAGCTCGGGTAATCCCTCCGAAAAGCTTTCTGGTCCGTACACCAGGGATCTAAGCTGTTGTGCACCGTTCGTTAATCCCTGCATAACCCACTGCGTTTCAATTCTTAGACACAGTACTTGCCTGAATGGCCTTCCTCAAGAGAGAAAGAGAATCCAAAGAGTTTGGTGGTTATCTATATCAATTTCATGCCTTCATCGACTTAACCTAGAGTTAGATGCATATTAGCTGTAAAAAATATTTCACCAGTATTTATATCAATGAAATCCAATCAGATAAGTTTTCTTAGCTTAAAATAGGGCAAAATACGGAAGTCACATATTCAGACAATGTTTTATTTTCTAGGAACGTTAACATTTTAATGTCCTTTTCACGAATGTAACTTGATGGCTATACTCAATATCTAAAACACAAATCTTATAGCAATTTTACCTGAGACGCACGAAGGTTTTGCTGTTCTTTTCTATAACCGCAGCTTTTGGAATTCTGTAGATAAAACATCGTAGTGTGTGTACATTTATTGGCAGGAAAATCAGTTTATGTGGAAAAAATTTTGGTGTGGTGGCAACTTAGGGAATAGCGGGTTCGTATCATTGGTACAGGTTTTGGCTATTAAGGAATGGTGCGATGATGTGGTTGCCCTAGCTCAGGATTTTGTTAGCATGGAATCTTTCCATGTAAGACACAAGTGATTTTCTGTGAGTTCCTGATTATTATTCAACTCATTTATTCAATTTGTTTGGCATTTTCTGCCATCAAACACATAGGCATTCCTCCTGAATTTTTTACTCTTACGTTACACTTTACTCGACCGCGCTTATTATTACTTATTACTTTTAGTGCGGTGATTTCGTCCGTCTTCTGGTCTGTATTCAATCAATCAAAGGTAGCCCGTTCGGCTCCACCACGAAGCCAAATATTATATGTTAGCTCTGTGGAAGTTCCATGCCAAGTGCCAAAAGTGTCGCTCGACCAACAAGAGAATTGTTTCTGTTTACCTTGTTATGTCCATCCTCGGCAGTGTAACCTCGCCCCTTCAATATCCTTCCCTTAACGGTACTATCCTACCTGGTTCGATTGTCAGCTCGTGACAACTGTTTGTTCTTGCCTTCTTAGACGTGTTTTATAATATTTCTTCCCAGGCTGTTGTTAATGTACATTTGTCCTCTTAGTATAATTTATATGATATTTATTACAATTTATATATCCCTTTTAGATAACTTTTAACCCTGTGACACGACATGTACTTCTCAAGTGGTGGCACTGATGTAATCATAAGCGCTCCTGTTTCCTTATAGCTTATCTAAATCTTAAAAGACAGGATGGAAATAAATGGAATCCTTCTGATTCAAACGTATAAATGTTGCCTTTATCTTGTCCTTTTCTGCTCTGGCACTACCATCAAGTTGTTAATAATGTGCAAATATTCGATTTTTATAATTTTAATTCATGATTCCAAGCAGAAGTTTTATCTCAGTTACAAAAATCATTTGTAGAGTTTTTATAGACATCTTTTCGTTTTGTAGTCGGCTTACCTTCCCCTGGTTAGGACTGATTCACCCTAGAACTTACAAGCTAAAGCCTAGGGGTCAGAAGCCTGTCGGGGAGCCAACGGCACGAAACCACAGAATGAAGAACCTGGAACGAGTGGTCGTGAGGAAGTATATGAATGAAATGCAAGAGAAATGGAGGATAGGAAAGCTCACGATGCAGCAATTGATGGAATGAGTGGAGAGGGAAACAGGATGACCTGGAGAAAACCCGCCAGATGTCGCTTCGTCCACCACAAATCCCATCTGGGGGACTTGGGATTTAACCCGTGTCGCCTAGATGGGTCTAACCACTCTGCCTTGCTGCCGTTTATAGCACCACATTTGAAATGAAAATATGTTTTTTCTGTAAAAGTTCGATTCTTTGTTTCTATGTCTATCACACAGTAACTGATAAAGTCTAGGGTAGAACATAAAAATACTTTTTCACTACTGTGCTAATACCTGCTTATTTCAATTCTCTGTCTTTAATAAAATCAGCGTTTTAATTACTTAAACTAAATATTTTCGGAAAATGCTATACCACCGCAGTAGAAAACTCAGCCAGCGAAGAAGTTTGTGTTACTTGATTTACATCGGGGAGAGAAAATATTGAGGAGGGTTGCAGACATTTTTAAAAGAAGCCGGAAGCTTGTAGCTTCTTGCAAATTTTTACTTTCTCTACTCGTACAATGTACATAGTGTATAGAGAAGGTATCGTATTGCACCCAAAAATTCGATACCGAGATTTCATCGGAAATACATGTTTTGGGTTCCCCTGAATCCAAAAAAAAAAACATTTTTACAAAGAGGTTCGTGTGTTTGTATACGTGTGTGTGTCTGTGGACAGCATAGCTCAAAAATGAAAAGTCCGTTAAAAACCAAATTTGGTATTTAGGTTTCGTATTTTCCAAGGATGCGACACGAATATTTTCAAGGAAATCCCCCACCCCAACTACACTTTACATGGAACTTTTTTCGTAAATTTTTATTTCCTAAAAAAATGACTATCGAATTTTATTAACATATCGTATATTACAGATATGTACCTGACAAATAAAATGTATATCCTGAATTTTCTAGGTATAACCTCTGAAGACTACTTTATTCTTGATGAAGTTTACGGAATTTTGCGTATCTGCTAAACCGTAAGAGATGGATAAAACTTACTACACAGAAACTGTAGAGCACATTAAAACACACAAGTTATATTATATACATTTTTTTTCATGGAGGTGATGGTTTTTAAGGTATTTGTTGTTTTTGGTTTCAGCTTTGAAAAAACTTACACTTTTCTCATACAGGAATTTGTCAACTCCTATCCATACAAACAAAGGAAGTTCAGGCTCATAGCAACTAGCTTTTGACTATTAGTTTAACTTATAGTTTCCTTTATTTTGCTTTTACTTGCAAGGTAGCAAGTAATACAACTATTTTTGCTATTTTTTCCTGATTAACATGAAGTAAATAGAAGCATAAGCTTTTTAACAACAATTTGTTACAGAGGTATAGAGAAAGTAATGTAAATGGAACACATCAGATTTTTTTTTTTTTTTTTGTATAACAAGCAAAAATCATCCCTCTCTTGAGTCAACAGGTGCCACTACCGGTTAATATGAACGTAAATAAGTGTGTGGAATACCTTAGGACGTTATGTAGACATTATATTTAAAATTGTACATACATTTATGATCATGGAGGATAAAACTAGGAAGAGGTGGAATCTGGATAAAGTTAGAAGTAACGTAAAATTATAACGAAGATGTTAGACTATATTAATATAATGCGGATTAATAAGATAATAAAAGAAGCAGTTCAGATACCGGTGTTCAGAAACAGTAATATAGATATAGGTTAAAAATCTAGTGTGTTCCTTTGACAGAACTTTCTCTATCTGTTCTGCAATTAACTATTCATAGAAGATTATTCTTTTCTCTGTACCATGCTAATCGAGATAAAGGGAAGAAATTCCTTTAAGTAGAAGAGAGGGTGGCGTGGTGAGTGGTTAGATCGCTCGCCTCCCATCTAGGCGGCCCGGATTCGATACTAAGCGCCCGCATATGGGAATCGTGGTCGACGAAGCGACGTCCGGGCGGGTTTTCTTCGGGTCCTCTGGTTTCCCCCGCCACTCATTCCACAAATTGCTTCATCACCCTAATTTCGTTTGCTCATATTCATGCATGGTTACGGACCGACCCCCCGTAACAGGTTCTCCATTCTATGGTTTCGTGTCGTTGGCTCCCCGACAGGCTTCTGACCCCTAGGCATTGGCTTGTAAGAGGGGTGTTAGTCTTATAAATACGAGGAGTGTAAGCCGATTACAAAGTAGAAAGGAAATAGGAATGCACCACGTTAAAGCGATGGTCAAACATTTTCAAATCTGTCTGCTATGTGAAAATATTCCAGAAGCAAAATATAAGAGGGAACTTCTCGTTTGAGCAAATTTTAAGTATTTTAAAATTGAAACCATTAACAAAGAATATCTAGGAAACTTCTAAAAAGATATAACAAACAAAGAAAATAAATAAAATACACATATGGCAAAATGTTGTGCTATAAATGGATCTACATTTTTGGGTAGTACATTTTCGTCTCTTTTACGGTTTATAGTAATGCAAAAAGCATTCAAAATGAAGAGATCTTTAGAGGTTATTCCCAGAAAATTCAGGATATACATATCACTTGTTATGAAATATCTTAACTATATGGGCATTTTAACCAACATTGATTATTTTTTAGAAAATCAAAATTTGCGAAAAATGTTCCATGAAAGGGTAATTGACGGAGGGCGATTTTCTTGATAATCTTCGTATCGCATCTTTGGAAAATACTGCTGAATTTAAATACTCAGTTTGGTAATTAAGAGACTTCGATTTTTACTTATCGTGTCCACAGACATATATGCAAACCTTTTTTATAAAAATCTGATGTGTTACACTCACATGACTTTCTCTAGCTACTCTACAAACAAGCTTCTTACGAAAGCACTGGAAGCACGCTTTAGCAAAGTCTTTGTTTTTTCAACGTGACTTGGAAGGGATGAAATAAAATCCAAAACGCGATTTTACACGCTACAGGGACTTACATATTGGACCATAATGATTCCATAATAACACCAAACCGGACGGTCACGATACCGTCTTGGTCATCTCCAGCCTGGTCATATTGAAACTAAAGGAGCCACTCTCAGGAAAGGCCCCCCAATCAGCCAGCCTGGGAGAAACCATTACAAAGCTCGAATTCCACCGCCCCGCCGAATTCCACCGCTTACCAACTCCCGTCGCCCGGTCCTACAATCCTTAAGCATATGAGGATAAAACATACGGAAACAAATGAGAGCAGGAAATGATAACAGGAAATTTGTGTTAGACGGGTAACTACCCTTGCAAGTAAATTCAGAAAACAAACCTGATATATTCCATTCACATAACTTTCTCTACCTATTCAAACAAACTTCTTGCAAAATATTCTTCTTTCTAATGCTAATCGACATAAACATTAGCCGAATGGTTTTCCGGTTTTCCGGTCCCCATGGCCACGCTCGCTAAGGCGTTTCGCTTTGGTGCTTCGTGTTCAGGGGATTGTGGGTTCGAGTCCCGCCTTGGGCATGGGTGTTATATGTTTGTGCAATGTGCATATGTTTGTGTAAATGAACAGTATAACCAGTAATCATACCGTAAATTTAGGGGGGGGGAAATGTAAACTGGGGATACAGCGTCCTAACCAGACTCCGGTACTGTTAAAAAAAAAATTCTTGTAATTAGAAGATAAAATAAAGAGCTATACTAAGCTAAAGGGATAGTAAAATGCTTTAAAAGCTTCATTATACGATTGTCATACAAATTTACTTCTTCGCATGCCCAGAAGTAAAACAAAAGAAACACGGAAGACTTCCGATTTGAGAACAGTATTTGTGTTAAAATTAAAACAATAGCAATAAATATCTTGGAATAAATAATCACCCACGATAACAATTAATCATGCACATAAGGCGGACTTTTGATTTAAGGTATTTATTAGCTATTTTCCAAGTTGAATTATTACTAGTTTTTGCATATAAAACTTACAATTTCCAAACGTTTATATTTTTAATGCAAAACGAAACACATTACGTGATTCTGGTTAAACGGTATACTGATTAAATGTTGTGGCTGATTAAAAGAATTTGCATTTCTGGAAAAAAAAAAAAAAAAAAAAAAAACTATGGTCTGCATAACAGCTGTATACTTTCCTAACCAAATTTTGCTCACCTTCCGTCGACTTCGTAGCTTTAGGGCTTAGTTTGTATGTAGAAATGCAATATTTGTACATCTATTTAACATTTCGTTTAAAATGGGATGAAATATCATAATCTCCCGTTCCTAATCTTATTAATATTTAAAATTCTTCTCCTCATTTGTGCAACGTTACTCTTCAGGTCTTTAGATAGTTTCAGGAAGTAGCTTACTGAAAATATATGTTGTATATACGGGGTGAGTAAAAGGTATGGTAACGTTGTTGTTATAGTTTTCTGAAGTTATATTTTTATAAAACTTGTAAGATATCAACATGTTTTCATATTGCTATAATTGTGAACAGGGTGTGACTTTTTTTTCATTTTTTTTTTTTTTGGTCCTCAGGTCTTGGAACATACAAGTACAGGCTTTTTTGAACTGTAATTTAAATTTATTATAACGTATTACATCAAATGAAATTTAAACCAACAAAACACATTCATAACAAAATTAGTGGCGCTGTGTTTTAACACATGATTATATCACCTCAAAAGGTGCTCAAAATGCTCTCCATTTACTGCCAAAGTCTCCCTTCCAAATTAGTTAATGTGTTCACGTGATCAGCTGCATTTCTTGCCCAATTTAACTTTTCAAGATCTCTTGGTCGGCCCTTGTAACCCCTCCACTTCAAGAGCTTTATCACCATCTGTAACTCGTTTTGGCCTTCCAGACTTTGTCGTATTTTTAACACTTCCATTGGATTCCTTATCGTAGAGTGAGTAATCCTTCGCTCTGGATGCATTTCATTAAACGAGACACTTGGGTCCTCCTTCTATCACCATATCCGATCATTATTAGTATTTCAATTCGTTGTCTATCTGGAAGTTGAGCCATGACTAATTCTTCCAGAAAGATTTTGCAATGAAGTAAGCATTGTTGTCCTTATTCGCTTAGCTTTTGTTTGTATTTGTTCAATCCAAAGCCACAAATTGAAGTAGCCTACTGTATTATTTAATTCAAAACCTATTTAATTTGAAGAGACATAAAAAAGCTGATGTGTTTCATTCAAATTACTTTCTCTACATCTCTGCAACAAATTATTGTTAAAATGTAATACTTCTATTTATTTCATGATAATCAAATTAGCAGAAATAGTCTTATTACTTGTTTCCTTGTTAGTAGAAGCGAAATTAGGGAGTACCTTAGGTTAAAGTGATAGTCAAAATCTGACTGTTATGTGACTGGAATTCCCTTGTTTGTATGGACAGGAGTTGACAAATTCCCGTATCAGAAAAGTATGTTTTTCAAAGCTGAAACCAAAACCAAGGAATATCTTAAAAAAAAAACGATTAACTTTACGAAACAAATGCATATAACCTAAATTTTGTGTTTTAACGAGCTGCACATTTTTTATGCAAAATTCACCCAGAATAAAGCAATCTTCAAAGACTAATCCCTGAAAATTCAAAATGTACAATTGATTTGTTAGATAAATATCTTTAATATACCAATATTTTAATCAAAGTTGTTAGAGCCATTGTTTAGAATATCCAAATTTTCCAAAAAAATTCCTTGTAAAGGGTAGTTTATGGTGAGGGGATTTTTCTCAAAATCTTCCTGTCACATCCCTGGAAGATACTTAATTTAAATACCAAGTTTGGTATTTTATCGACTTTAGTGTTCTCAGACACACGGACACACACATGGACCTTTTTCTGAAAATGCTTGTTTTGGCTATAGTGGACACTAAAACATATATTTCCGGCGAAATCTCGGTATCGAAGTTTTGGGTGGAGTGCAATATGTATATAGTGCTGGTAGAGAAAGTAAAAATATCACTTTATAGAGTGGTTACAGGCACTGTTCCATACTTTCTAATCACGCTATATAATGTAGTGGCAGAAAGAAACACACATGAATGGGAAACATTTTTTATTGAATATGTAGACTTTGAAACATTGCACTGAGTCTTCTGCTCAACTATGAGCAAAAACAAATTGCTTGTGTTCCTATTCCTTTTTTTTTAATGCAACAAATACATGTAATAATGGAAATTCGTCGGTCCAATCTCCACAATGATTAACAGTACATGAAAACGGAACAAATAAATAAAATAAAAAATGCGCATGGTAACGTTAGCAACGAATTCTACAATAATATCATTACTGCCCACTCGTCATCTAATTTTACTTTCAGCAATTAGTGGTGATGAAATTAGGCAACCAAAAATCCTCCGTTCCGTCATAATTAACATAGTGTAATAATGAAACTCCCAGCTAGTTGTTTTATATGTAATATGATTTTGTTTGTATTTCCATGGATATAACATTCCATTAACACGCTTATCCTGCTTTATAATATTTTAAAAAGAGAGATAAAAAGCATATTTGATCAGAAAAAGTTTGTGGTTGAAATGTATATTCATTGCAACTGCTAATTCAAGCTTATTTCTATGTACGTGTGTTTCTGTAAATGATAATCCCAAATTAAAGTGTTTTATAGACATGTTTAGAACTTTAAAACGACCAGCAATGTGTTTATTACAATATAAATATAAGTCAAAAAGCTTCACAGTTTTGATTCATATCTAGGGCTAGAGTCGGCTGAAAAGTCCCGGACCTCTCAACGAAAACAGCATTTAAAAGAACTTTTTTTCTTTACTTCTCAACATAGTCTCCGGAAAGGTTAATACAGTTGTCTTATCGGTATTCTTACTTGGTCCTCAAAATAGCTGTTTACCGCATCAATGACCTCCTCGTTGCTGTAAAATCTTCGTTCTCCAAGAATTTTTTTGAGGTTTGGGAACAGGTGGTAGGCACTGGGTGCTTGATGTGGGGAAAAGGGTGAATGTTCAAGCAACTCCAACTTTAATTCTCACATTTTTCCCATTGAAATGACTGAACGATAGGCCGCAGCATTGTAGTGCTGGAACATAATTTTGTTTTTGCCAATTCAGGTATTTTTCTTTAAACCTCATCACTCAAACGTTACGGTACGCTTGCGTAGTAGTTACCAGTGAAACGTTTACTCTTTTACAAGTAATAAATAGAAATAATCACTGCGCAACCCAGAAAACACTCGCTAAAACCTTGTTAGCTGACAAAATTGACTGTCTTTTTTTGGAATTGGTTCACCTGGCGCAATCCACTGTTTTGACTGTGATTTCCTTACTGGAGTGTAGTAATGTGTCCAAGTTTCATCTATAGTAATAAACCGTCTCAAAAATTGACTGGGATTTTTACAGTAGAGCTCCGTATTCTTAATAGAAACAGTTTTTCTTTGCAACTTTTGATCAGGTGTCAACAAACGCGGCACCCATCTTGCACAGAACTTGAGAAAGCCCAAAACATTACTTAAAAATTACCTGCATGTTCTTTTGATATGTTTACAGACTCTGCTATTTCAAACAACTTTAATGTGCGGTCTTCCAGTACTAAACGATGATTTTTTCAATGATCTCTGTAGTGCTCGAACGTCCCATTTTAAAATCTGCCATCCATCATTTAATCATTGAATATGAAGGGGCAGAATCTTTCAATTTACTGTCCATTTTGTCCGTGATATCTTTAGGCGCTAAGTCTTTTAAATGGAAGTATTTAATCGCTGCTCGTTTTTCCAAACCCTCAAATTTCCTGAAAACTTGTCTTGTTTAAAATACTGTCATTCGAAAACTAAACAAGCTATTGAACTGTAACTATGGATACAAGCTAATTTAGAGTTAAAATATACGCTGTTACCGTCTAACTGGCCTAAAGGTGCCATATCTGTGTGAGGCCCGGGACTTATCAGCCGACCGTCGTATGTTAAGCAAGTCAGAAATATTGCCTCACACTGTAACAATAATATTTGTATTTCCTGCGTGCCCATATGACTTGTGACCCGAAAATGACGAAAGCGTCTCAGAAGTGAACAATCTACGGGTCACCAGCTATCAACATGTACAATATAAATAGAATTAGAGAGGCCCAGCTTTCTGAGAGAAAGAGACAAAACGAACCAACATTTCGTCATAAATAATTTACTGTATATCATAAACATTTAATTTGTTACATATTAGGGTATTCATCTTGCTTATGATATTTTCCCCGTTATATGATCAGAAACCAGATAGGTGTTATATGATGGTATGACATATGGAACATACCGGGCGTATACAGGATGTTTCAAAACGACACCAGACGAAAATGTGGACATGGTTAACCATACGTGATACGTGAATATAATTTTCAGCTCTAAATTCGGCACATACAAAAACTGTCATAAAATCACCATGGATTAGGCAGTATTTTATAACCATTTGGCACGTGCCTGAGCGACTCCAAGAGAGATGCCGGTTGGTAGCGAAGGTCCCAGTTACGTGGTGTAGGCGTGGTTTTATAGACACGCCGGCGCGGCACAGGCACCTTAGTAACAAAAAAGTAGCATATACGTTTAAATTTACACAAAAATGTTCCACCAATTGTAGTCCAGTATCAGTTTTTCTAACTGGTGAGATTAGCGCGGGTTGCAGCCAATATAAATAGAATTTTACGGAAGTTCGGGTATTGCATTGCACTACTACACAGTACATTAGGACTAGTTATTCATAAAACTCACATATTCGCTCCTAATCAATTTTGCAACGTTAAGAATGTGTTACTCTATTAGAGTAAAGTCAGGCGCGAATAAGTGCAACTATAAATAAGCTAAAAATTAAGGAAGAGCAAGATTCGTGTTAGGTAACGTCATAATGAAAGTGTTGAGAACCAAAATGAGGAGTTCTCCATTAATCATGCACCACAGACAGTGGTATATATTGTCAGTTTCACCTCACAACTTTAAGGAGATGCATTTGAGACGTCCGTTTATGTTTCATTAAATGCTGTATTATCCATGCAAGTAGACGAGAGCATTGTAAACATGATGCGCAGTGGCATGCTCTGATTGCTGCATTTGACCGGCACACGATATCTTCGAGCGTTTACATACCCATGGCTATCGTTTCCAGTCTCCGCCTCGTTCCCTTACTCCTTGTACAGCTCAACTTGGTTGTTCATGTCTATTTGCAAGCATACTACTTTCTTAATGCGATCTAAACATTACCACTCCCCTTTTTAATGACTTTCCTGTTATCCTCTGACTTTGGCGAAGGCAGGGGGATGCGCGGTCCCTCCGCATGCAATAGAGGTTGGGATTTTCAGGTAGCTAGTTAATATGTAGCTACACTATATCTATATGAAAAACCAGATGAATAATCAAAGGATGCGAGTACATTTACAGGAAAAGCAAACTGAAGCAAATTAAAATGGAGTTATACATGTTTCGTATTATTAAATCACATCACATTAAGATATGTGATAATTTTAATTGTTTTCTCACAGAAATCCTGCATAGGACATTAGTTGGATAGGTAGAGTCAGACTGAAAAATTCAATGCCATAGCCGGGATTAGAACCACGGATCTTCCGATCTTAGCCGGTTGCTCTACCACTGAGCTACCATGGCAACATCCCAGCAGAGCACTGATTTTCTCAACTGACTCACATAATTCCCGGTAAACCACAAGGAGATCTCAAATTATTTTGAGATGACAATCCCAATGGCGACCTACAATGTTTCAAGTACTATAAGTCTCAGGATCCATAGTAGAACCAAATATTATGGACAATTATGATAATTTTGATTGTTGTCTCACAGAAACCGTGTGTAGGACAGGAGTTGGATAGTTAGAGACAGACTGAAAAATTCAACGCTATAGCCGGGATTTGAACTGATCTCCCGGTCTCTAGCCGGTTGCACTGGGCTATCATTGAGCAACATGTAAGCATAGCATTGAATTTCTCAACTGACTCGCATGTTTCCCAGTAAACCACGACGTCCATAAATGTGCAAAATATATTTGTTGTTACTCGTTTTTACCTTCATGAAGTAAATTTACCATTTTTACGATGTTTCAGACTCAAACATACTCCAAAATGTAAAGTACTGACATCAAAGGAGCACGTGTCCTGGTGTACAAAGATCATTTATATATTGGCTCTAAGGTTGCAACCATGTGAACATTTTTCAGCCTCAGTGTAATGTATGTCCACTTATTCGGAATCATTACCACAAAATCATTTACTTTGTTACTTTTTACTGTCGTAGCGTGGCATCATTGTGCTTATGACACCCGGTTTTACTGTCGTAGCGCAGCATCATTGTGCTTATGACATTCGGTTTTACTGTCGTAGCGTGGCATCATTTTGCTTATGACACCAGGTTTTACTGCCGTAGCGCGGCATCATTGTGCTTATGACACCCGGTTTTGCTGTCGTAGCGTGGCATCATTGTGCTTATGACACCCGGTTTTACTGTCGTAGCGCGGCATCATTGTGCTTATGACACCCGGTTTTACTGTCGTAGCGTGGCATCATTGTGCTTATGACACCCGGTTTTACTGTCGTAGCGCGGCATCATTGTGCTTATGACACCCGGTTTTACTGTCTTAGAGCGGCATCATTGTGCTTATGACATCCGGTTTTACTGTCGTAGCGTGGCATCATTGTGCTTATGACATCCGGTTTTACTGTCGTAGCGTGGCATCATTGTGCTTATGACACCCGGTTTTGCTGTCGTAGCGCGGCATCATTGTGCTTATGACACCCGGTTTCACTGTCGTAGCGCGGCATCATTGTGCTTATGACACCCGGTTTTACTGTCGTAGCGTGGCATCATTGTGCTTATGACACCCGGTTTTACCAAACCTAGTAATTGGCTAGAATAAGTTGTTGCTGTCTAAAGCGATTTTCGAACAAAAGTATCTTTTTCCGGTTTTTCCTTATACATGTATATATTTATTTATTTATATTCCAAGAGCAACTCATAAAGTAACAGACGATTTGGCATTACTAATTAATAACATAAGTTATCAACACAAAACCTTGTTTGCAAAGTTAGAGTACCTTAATCTATTTCTCAACGTAGTCGCCATTGGTATTAAGATATTTATTGTCAAGTGGCAGTGATTTTTAATGCAGATGTTATACTTTACCACCGCTAAAAATATGAGCTAAGATGTTAACTTTGCACCGGTTGCGAAATCTTTTCCACCCAAAAACTTCATGTTTGGTGACCAAAGTGAAATACCAGCTTTTGTGAATTCATTCATCAACATTTGCTGTCAATTCCTTCATAAAGATTAATGAACCTCCAATCTAAATTTTGTCGGACGCAATGGTTCTTCCTTGATTACTCGTAAATTATGCCCCATTTCCTCACTGAAGAGTCGTTCATTGCGTTATTTGACTATAAACTTCGATTGGCCGATTCGATTGTGCATTTATAAAACCGAACAAGTTCTTTGGCGGTAGAAAAGTATAACATTAGCATTAAAAGCGGTATCACGTGACAATAAAGTCTTGACAGAATGGCGATTGCTTTAAGAAATAGAGTAAGGCACTGTAACTTTGTAAATAAAATTTTGTGTCGATATGTTTCGTTATTATTTAGTTATGCCACATTACTTTCTGGATGGCCCTCGTATATATATTTCATAAATGTTCAATTGAGATAAGTAGGATGATTGGGAGAATCTAACCATGGTCGTAAATACCTTTAGAGGTCATCGAATCACTTGCATGCAACCAAAAATCATCCAACCCCCTACATACCAAGAACAGAAACGTGGTTGTGTTCATCTCCATCAGGATAGTCTAGTGTCTGAAAAAGGTACTGATAGTCTGAAATTACGTTCTGATAATGAGCACCTGTCATTGACCTTTGCAACTGGACAATGGATCTAATTGAGACCATGAAAGCACTTTCCAGACCTCGGCTAAGCCATCTCTTTTCCTGAATACAACCTTGATGACATACAGAATGTATAGTTTCATGGGTCATTTGCCCATCAGCTGATTTAACTGGAACAGGGATTCGTTTTTCCATGGTCCAGTAAGGATGTTCGTAGGGCTGTGTAGCCTGTGTTGAGATACAGGTCGGTTGACGCAGTACTAATGAATGTTAGCAGATGTGAATAATTAATAAGCAAGATAATGTAAATAGATATATGCAATATAGAAATGAGATATTATTAGAGGATGTCAACATAAGCTAAGTTATAAGAGAGACGAGATAGCCGAAACTGTACATGGGTCATAAAAGAGATCATCCACAACGCTTTGTGGATAATAGTCAAGGAGTTGCGGTGACAGGTATAAAAGAAATGTTCTTGATCTAAAAAGAAGAAAAAAAAAAATACAACGTAAGCTTAAGTGGCTGCTGAGATTGTGAAAGTTACTGAAAAGTTACTGAGAGCTAGGAGCAAAGAGAAATAGTAGGATAGTCTCTATTGGCCCATGAAAAAGACGCCACCTGAAGCGGGAATTACAAGCCAATAAGAGCTCAGTTTTTATGCTTAGGCAGAACAAGGTTGTCTGATGTATAAGATGCGTTCAAAAAGAAACGAGCCGGAGGTATAAGTACCGAAACCAGTATATGTGTGTTAGAAATTTTGGCCCTGGCTGTTGAGACACTTGTCCCACTGTGACACAAGGCGGTGAATGGCTGCGATGTGAACCAGTTCCGCTCGTACACCTGGACGTCGTCGTCCGAGGCGAATCGTTTGCCACTCAGAGCCATTTTAAAGGGATCAAATATGGCGTAATGACAGGGAGAGAGGTCTGGACTCTATGGAGGGCGGCCGAGAACCTCCTATTTGAATGTCTGCAGGAGTGCTGCAACTTTGAGGCTTTGTACTGTCGTGGAGCAGAATGACCTCACGGGTGAGATTTCCTGGTCGATTTGATTTAATCGCTTGGTGAAGGTTGATCAAGGTTTGTGAGTAACCCTGGACATTCACTGGTGTCCCGTGCTGCAGGAAGTGCATCGGAATGGGGTCATCTTGGTCAAAGAAGAACGTCAGCATAACCTTTCCTGCACTCGTGTGCATGGCCTTGGCTTTTTTTTTTGGTGGTGGTGACCCTGGATGCTTCCACTGGAGACTTTGTCGTTTTGATTCTGGTTCGAAGTGATGACACCATGACTCATCTCCAGCCACCACTTGCGCCAGGAACACATTACCCTCCCTAGCATAGCACTGCAGCAGACCCAAGAAGTGTGAATATTACGACGCTCAATTCGACCTCGGCGGCTATGGCTTTCACTGTCACGGCGATTCTGGGTAATGAATGCATCAACCCGCTGGAAGATGTCATCGCTACTGCAGTTGTACTCCAGACCGTGCATCATCGACAACCGTCCTTCCCTGAAGCGCTTGTGCCACGCCTTGACCCTTGCAGGGGACATGCAGTGTTTGTCGTACACTTGTAACATTCGTCGATGAATGTCTGTTCTCCCTACTCCTTCCACTTTCAGAAAACGAAAACCTCTTTGCTCTACTTTTGACGCCTCAATTCAATGTTACAATGCGACAAGCATGTTGGACGATTGATGCATGCATGCTGTTAGCTGTGTATGTTCACGTGACGTGCACGCGTGCCTTCTGGCGACGGGCTGTGAACTACGCTGTGGTCGGAACCACACTTCGTTACACACGCCACAATATTACCACCCTGTCACCGGTTTGCACATTCCAGACTCCGGCTCGTTTCTATATTCCACGGAAACGCAAGTTCTGAGACAGTTCATATTCATGTACTGTATAAGACAGTTCGTCCTTATTTACAGCGTAGTTCAATTCGTCTTTAGTTGTTCTCCAAAATACGTCGGTCTTAAAGATTATTTATATAAAAACATGATATGTGAAATTTAAGTTACAATTGTAAGTACAGCTTCAGGATCTCATAGAATTAAAAAGTGTCTGTAAATTGTGAATATTCGTGGTAACAGTTTAAATAAAACACTCAAACTAAATGTTACAAGTGTGTTATTTCTGAAATAGTTACTTATTTTACCGTTCACACCCTGTTAAGAAATACTTGCTTGCCCTAAGAACCTAACTATTCAGAGCAATTATGAATAATATATTAAAGCATATTAATAATACAATAATAATAAGAGATAACGAGGAGTAGGTGTGACCGTTGTACGGTTCTCAGCTATGGAAGCTTATGGGGTACATTTATCTCCTTAGCCTTGATAAAAATACTTTCCGGACGCTTCACATTGAAATGTGACATAAAGCCGGAATTGTAATGAACTTTACTTAACATGAGGGGATGTAATGTGAGGTAACTAACCTAACGGCAGCTACGGTTGGTTGGTAATTTTTACTTTTTCTACATGTACTATGCACCTAGTATATAGAAAAGGTATTGCATTCCACATAAAATTTGATACCAGAATTTCATCGGAAATAGACGTGTTAGGGTCCCCTGTATCCAAAAAGAACATTTTTAGAAAAAGGTCCGTATATGTGTCCTTGTGTCAGTGTGTCCGATAACTCTAAAACGAAAGGTTGCTAAAATACCAAACTTGGTATATAAGTTTAGTATCCTCCAAGGATGCGACACGAAGATTTTGAGGAAACCCCCCCCCCAAACTAACCTTTATTTGGAAATATGTTCGAAAATGTTGATTTTCTCAAAAATGGCTCTAACAATTTTGATCAAAATACCGCAAATTAAAGATATTTACACGACTAATAAAATGCATATCTTGAAATTTCTGGGAATAGCATCTGAAGACTTCTTTATTTTCGATGAATTTTGCTGAATTTTGCCTAACTATTAAACCGTAAGAGATACACAAAAGCTTACTTCAGAAAATATGTAGACCTCATTGAAACACATGATTTATGTCAAATACATTTTTTCGTGGAGTAGACCAGTTTTGAGATATTCCTCGCTATTGATTTCGGTTTTAAAATAATTTTCATATGCACAAACTTCTCAACTCCTGGCAATGCAAAGAAACGGATTTCATCAATATGGAAACCAGCTTTTAAAATATTTTACTATAGCTTTAGCTTAGTGTATTATTTCCCTTCTACTTAAAAGAAAGCATTTCCACTAATGTTTAACTCGATTGCCATGAAGTAGATAGAAGAATAAGCAATAATTTGTTACAGAGACGTAGAAAAAGTCATGTGAATGGAACACATTGGTTTTACTGTTCTATTGTTTCTATTTGTCCTGTGACCCCTTAACGAAGCGGAAGAAACAGTTTCACACTCCCAAACTCATAAGTTACTTCGAGTAAAGTCACGTTCAGTCAATACTATATAGCTCTATTTTATACAATGTGTTAGACTTCACGTTTCGCGTCGCGTTAAGTCAAGTGACATCACGTTAAGTACCTCGTAATCCCAGCATAAATCACTGTAGCTTTTCTGAGGCGAAATAACATCTCGTTCTTTAAATATCTAAGATTGTCCAATGTGATGCTTTACGCGTGGGGAAAAAAGAAAAAAAAAAAAAAAACTCGCTTATAATATTTTTGCAAGATTTCTTCTAGTTGCATACATCAGCACTTCTCGTTATTATCTATCTTGAGCCTGATTGCATAATTAAAAAAATCTTATGTGTTCCATTCGCATGACTTTCTCTACATCTCTGTAACAAATAATTGTTAATAGCATTTACTTCATGCTAATCGGGAAAAAAGTAGCAGAAACAGTCTTATTACTTGCTTCCTTGTAAGTAAAAACAAAATAATGGAGTACCAAAGCTTAAAGTGATAGTCAAAATCTAGTTGCTATGTGACTGAAGCTCCTTTGTTTGTATGGACAGGAGTTTACACATTCCTGTACAAGAAAAGTATAGCATTTTCAAAGCTGAAACCAAAAACAAGGACTATCTAAAAAACGATCAACTGTACAAAAAAATTGTGTGTTTTGATGTGCTATACATTTTTTGTGTGGTAAGTTTTCGTCCTTCTCTTACGGTTTCGCAATTATGCAAAATTCTGTAAAATTCATCCAGAATAAAGTAGTTTTCACAGGCTATTCCCAGAAAATTCAATATATACATTTTATTTGTCAGGTAAACATCTTTACCATACAATATTTTAATCAAAATCGTTAGAGCCATTTTTAAGAAAATCAAAACTTTTGAAAAAAGTTCCATGTAAAGAGTAGTTGGGGTGGGGTGATTTTCCTGAAAATCTTCATGTCGCATCCTTGGAAGATACCAAATTTAATTACCAAGTTTGGTATTCAACTGTCTTTTCGTTTTTGAGCTATGCTGTTCACAGAAACACACATGCACACACAGGACCTTTTTCTGAAAATGCTATGTTTTTTGGATTCAGGGGGTCCCAAAACATGTATTTCCGGTGAAATATCGGAATCGAATTTTTGGGTGGAATACAATACCTTCTCTATACACTATGTACATAGTACGTGTAAAGAAGGTAATATACATAATCTATATAACAGGTATTAGTTCTTCTAGAACAATATTTTAATATACTCTCCAAAATCATTCCTCTTCTTTCCGTCTTCCTACTTATACCATCACAGTTTTGCTTAGTCCTAAAGTCATACATATGGTGAAAGGAAGAAGAAAATGACTTTACCCTTTGACGCTTTGACTATTCCCCAAAATACTTTGGCCATACCCAGACTCCGAAGATAATATGGACCAGAAAAAAATCCTTAACCACCAAACGGGAATCGAAACCCGCACCCTTCGCTCAGCAGACTCTACCGACTAAGCCGCAGGACATCATGGGGTTTCGCAGGTACATTTGAGTTAAAATAATTGTTAATTTAGAGACAATATCCTTAATTGTATTGCATGTATATGTGTATATAATGTTTATATATACATATAGTTGCGGATATACTTTTATAATACTTCAAAATTTTAAATTAGTTTCCCTGTGTTCAAGTAATTATTATTGTTTTTCTTTTATTTGTGTTATTTTATTGTGTTGTTCATTTGGATATATTTTACCTTACAATCACATTTTTGTGCTCATTCTAACTCTGTAATTACCTCAGAATTAAAATTATTTTAAAGGTTAAATAAGTGTTTCGCCAGAAAACGGATATAAAGAAGTTTTCCTACCCTTTCCATGTAGTTCGATGGTAAACAACGCCGCGAGTAGTAGGATCCTTCGAAACGCTAGACTCTTCTCTTCTCACATCATGATTTTTCCGATATTCCAGATGTTTCTCCCAGCATCGGTTTCTATTGTCTTCGACAAGTTTCCAGAAAGTTTGTGAAATCATTTTCTGACTATAAAAGGGGAAAGGAGGGCAGTGCATTTATGTTTGCTCTGGCGTGCGCCAGTGAATCTGGAACGTGAGACATCGCAGTTCAATGGTAAACAAAAGCGCGAATAATAGGATCCTTCGGAACGCGAGACTCTTCTCTTCTCACATCATGATTCTTCCCGATATTCGAGATGTTTCTCCCAGTTTCGGTTTCTAGCGTCTTCGACAAGTTTTAAGAAAGTTTGTAACGTCATTTTCAGTCTATAAAAGGAAGGAGTGCAGTGCAGCTGTGTTGTGATTTGTACTGAGTCGTGAGTTATAAGTAGTAGCGCGCGAGCCACGGACGCGGACTACGTGTCGCAACGTGAAGTGAACTAGTTGCATCACTGAACTTATTGTTTACTTGTAAACAATTTTGAGCCATCAAAAGCATTTATTATAGTATTATACTCTGTTATACATAAAAAACAAATGCCAACGGATAATACCGTAGAACTATTTCCTAGTTCTCTTTGGCCTCGCTCTAGGGAATTAGTTTTGACAAGCAGTGTTGGTTCAGAGTTATTTTGCCCTTTGGGATATGATACTGCGGTGTTCTGAGACCCCCAGAACTGCAGACCGCAGGAATAAATTGCACTAGAGAATATGAAATTGGCGCTCTTAAATGCTGTGGCGAGGAAACTTGCTGCTATGCAAAATGATCCAATAAAGTACAGCCGTGCGCTCATGTTCCTTTATTAGTAGCACACGAGAAAATTAAAAGCGTTTTATTTTTCTCGTGGTCAGATCTCTTCTCCTTGAGTACGCAAACTCCTTTAATGTGGTTGGCTGCTAAACTGAACGGGGACTACACTGCCACGAGATAATTCCCTAAAGTCGTCTTCAAAAGCTCTAAAATATGAATATTGAAAGCTGCAGTAAACTTTTAAATCCTCATAAGATGTAAACTTTATATAACGAAGCCAGAGGTAGCATAAAATAGTAAACTGTTGAAACAGCTTAGTTAAACATTACACATATTCTGCTTAAATTATTCTCGGAAAATCTTCCTATCTACTTCAAGTATATCAAGATAAATATCTTCAGAAATACTTTTTTTTTACATATTTCTTCTAGATATGCAAAAACAAGGGAATACATTAGACTAAGGGGATAGACAAATCTTTTGTGTAATAATTTTAAGAGTATTACGAAATATATGTAAAATATGTAAATATGTAAAGTTCATCCAGAATGAATAGGATTTGAGAGGCATTCTCGTAAAGTTCAATAGTTTACCTTTCGTTTGTCCTATACGTGATTTAAACAAATAGCAGGTATTTTAATAAAAATTAGAGTAATTTCTGAGGATATCTTGGTGTTAGAAAAATGTTCCTTGTAAAGGATAACTGGTCGTCTCCTTAGCGCGGTGGTAGCGTTGCTGCTTACCAAGCGGGAGACCTGGGTTCGATCCCCAGTACCTGGGAGATCTGGCCCGGGGTGCACTCAGCCTCGTAAGGTCCCTGGGGGGCCAATTGAGGAGCTACTTGATGGAGAAGTAGCGGCTCCAGGTCATGAGGACCGCATTAACCGGCCGGGGGGGACTCGAGGCGCTGACCACGTCTCACCCTCCAATACTGCACCCCATCCATGACGTCTGTAGTGGACCGAGATGGGGGACGCAGCGGCCGGGCGGTCGGTTCCCCGTGAGCTGTCGTGCCATGGAGTTATAAAGGATAACTAGGGTTGACGGGATATTCTTAAACATTTTCATATTGAATCCTTAAAAGATTCAGAACTTAAACACCAATTTGGATATTTAACGCAGTTTAGTTCTTGCTTTCACACACGAAACACAGACTTCTTCCCATGTTTACCTTCTCTACACGTACTATGTACATAGTGCATAGAGAAGGTATTGCACTTCACCCAAAAATTCGATAGCAGGATTTCACCGGAAATATATGTATTAGGGTACCCTGTAACCAAAAAAGCATTTTCAGAAAAAGATCCGTGTGTGTGCCCGTGTGTCCGTGTGTCTGTAAACACGATAACTCAAAAACGAAAAGTCGCTAAAATACCAAACTTGGTATTTAAGTTTAGTATTTTCCAGGGATGCGACAGGAAGATTTTGAGATCAATCTCCCCACCCCCAACTACACTTTACATGGAATTTTTTTCGAAAATTTTGATTTTCTAAAAATGGCTCTAACGATTTTGATTAAAATATCGTATATTAAAGATATTTACGTAACGAATAACATGTATATCTTGAATTTTCTGGGAATAGCCTTTGAATGCTACTTTATTCTGAATGAATTTTACGGAATTTTGTATAACTGCTAAACCGTAAGAGATAGACAAAACCTTACCAGAAAACATGTACAGCGCATTAAAGCTCACAATTTATGTTATGTAAATTTTTATTATGGAGTTGATGTTTTTTAATATTCCTTATTTTTGGTTTCAGCTTTGAAAAACATACTTTTCTTATACAGGAATTTCTCAACTCCTGTGCATACAAACAAAGGAACTTCAGTCACATAGCAACCAGCTCTTGATGAAATGATGCTCAAATGATCTCGGGGTCCATTTAGCTTAAAGTTACTCGACATTCGTCTTCTCAGTATAAGGGAAACCACGGAAAAAACATAATCCGGGTAGCTCGCCCTAAGCGAGATTCGAACTCAGGACCTGTTGAATGTGAAGCAGACACGCTACCACCCCACTACCCATGCGGTCTGTCACTGTGTTATGATGATGTAGATAACTATAAATCTAAATATGACCAAGAAACAAAGGTAAATCCATATCTCAATCCGTCAAAGCCTTCCGTATTACAGTTGTTGCACGTGCACTAAGTAATATTAGTTACATTTTCTTGATATACCATCCTTCCTCATTTTCGATTTTTGAAACCGAAATGGATTAACAACGGAGAGTAATGAACAAGGGGAAATTGTAAGATTAACGTAAAATAAATAAACGCAAATAAATTAATATTAAGCCAATGATGCAGTAGTAACAAACAAATAGTAATAATTACATATGTTTAGTATATTAAAGTCGATAAAAGAAAGGCAGATACGAACTTTTCACTAAAGAGACTCGGCACACGTTATACATAGAGTGACAGAGGAAGTTAGAGAACATTTTTCTCAAGAGGATTGCCTAATGTAAAGGACGAAGAAAAATGTTGTCAGGGCTCCCTCTGGTAAACTGCTCTTCAAGTCCATGGCTTCCGGTATTCCACTTCCATCAGAACCTGTCTCATCACCCGATGTGGCACCTGGATTGATTCAGCAATTTATTATTGCGTTCATTACCAGATCTTGAAACATATTTTGAAGCACTGGATCCTGATGATGTTACTGCAATTAATACGGCTAAAACACTATTTTTCAAGCAGTGGAATTGAAAGAATAGCTAGCCTTCATAAAGGCCAACTTTAATTGCTTAGCACAAGGAATCACACGTGTACAGGAGAAAGGTCTGCAAAGTTTTCTAACTCTATAGAACAAAATTGAATTTGATTCGAAAAGTGTAGGGGAGATGTTAGAAGAAGCATAACTAAGAAAGTGGAAACAGTTTTTGATAAAAACTGTGGATACAGAAGTTTGCGTGACATTTCTCAAGTGACATATTTGATACTTCCTGTATTGAAGATCTTAGTGCCAGTGAATTGCGTATTTCAAGTATGCTCCAGTTGTATCAGCTGATGTGGAAAAGAGTTTCTCACAGTACAAAACTGTGCTTTCGATAATCGGCGCTCCCTAACTTTGAGAACCTGTGCATGCTGCTGCTTATATAGACAGACAGACAGATAGACAGACGGACGGATGGATGGATGGATTTATTTATTTATTGTCTGTTGCCATACACTGTACAGATAGACTTGTCATAAAATGTACATTAAGGGTAGATGTAGGTAAAATTTTCCAAAAATTGCAATTCTTTTTTATTTTTGCTAAAAATAGTTTAGGGTATTAGGATTATCATACTGAAATTTCATGTCTTTATCATTACTCTAAGTATGAAATAATAATTTAAATAGCAACGAATGTAACTGTGCCACGCCCCCTTTTTACTTCTTCTTTAGAAGAGTTTACCATTTCTGTATTTCTTGCTGTTTGGACAGTCAGTTTGCTGAACGTATTGTTTGTACGCTTGTAGAAGGCTGTGGACAAGATGGTAGAAAGCGTTTATTGATGCTCTTTTGTTTTGAAGTTGTTTACTTTTGAAAATAACCTCGTGTTGTGTTTTTCTATACCAAAGATTCATTAATAACTTTAGTAAAGTATTTATATTATTAAAATCGGTGAATCTAGTGATAAATATGGGAATATATAGCGGTAAGGTGTTTAAAAAGGTCAAGAAAGACCGTGTATATCGAATAAATAACCTCAAAAAAATTGTTCCTGAGATTTTAAATACCAGTGCTTCTGCTAAGAAAATCAGTGAAGGTGTACAAATTGAAGCAAATTCAAAAGAAGCAACCACTGGTTTTAGACTCATAGATATTGAAATATTGGCTAATACTATTAGTAATAGTTGTGCTTGTGCTACATGTGGGGCAAAGTGTCTGAGGCTGTATGATGATCAGACACAAAGATGTGGAGTAGCTTGTACTTTTCATATAGTGTGTGATAAGTGCAAAATAAATAACGAATTTAAATCTTCAGCCATAAATAACTGGGTATATGATGTAAATATGAGGTTGTGTTATGCTATGAGATGTATTGGTATAGGAAGAGAGGGCACTAACTTATTATGTGGGCTCCTAAATATGCCACCACCTGTCAGTAGATACAGTGATCTAAACACAAATCTGCTAACTGTTTTAGAAGCTGTATGCAAACAGGATTTGATAGCTGCAGTAGAAGAAGCAGTGAATGTAAATGAAGGGGCAGATAATGTGGAGAAAAGAGATCTGGCTGTCTCCTGTGATGGAACATGGATGAAAAGGGGCTACACATCACAGTATGGGGTGTCGTCTGTCATAAGTATCGACACATGCAAGGTGTTGGACTTGCAAATCATGAGCAAGTATTGTGCTACATGTGCAGTAAGAACCAAATTGCATGATGCATTGGAAGAAGAACAATGGCAGACAAATCATAAATTGGAATGTTGCAGAAATTATACCGGCTCAAGTGGAGGAATGGAGGCAGCAGGGATGAAAATCATTTTTCATCGTTCACTAAAACAGTACAACATTCGTTATGTAAGTTACTTAGGAGATGGTGACTCCAGTGCTATTAAAACTGTACTTGACAGCAAACCTTATGGTCAAGAATGTATTATAGAGAAATTGGAATGTGTAGGCCACATCCAGAAAAGAATGGGTTGTAGGTTATTAAAACTGAAAAAAGAAATGAGAGGCAAAAAATTAGAAGATGGGAAGCCATTAGGAGGACATGGTAGGTTAACAGACAAAGAAATTCACAACCTACAAATATATTATGGCAGGGTCATTAGAAACAATACAGGAAATGTTAAAAATATGCAGCAGGCGGTATGGGCCACATATTTTCACAAACTTTCTACAGATGACAACCCTCAGCATGGTTTGTGTGATGCTTCTTGGTGTGGTTACAAAAAGGCTCAGCTTGATGGCTCACTCTTCCATCATAAACACAGTTTACCAGAAGCAGTACTGGATGTAGTGAAACCCACTTTTCAATACCTAGCTCATCCTGATCTCCTAAGCAAATGTACTCATGGGAAAACTCAGAATGCTAATGAGAGTTTCAATCGACTCATATGGATTCGCTGCCCTAAAACATCATTTGTTTCCTCTAATGTTGTGAAAATTGGTGCATATGATGCATGTTTGGTGTACAATTCAGGAAATTTAGGAAGAATTAGAGTGCTACAGGGACTTGGAATTGTGCCTGGTGTGTTTACAACAACAATTTTGAGGAGCATCGACGACACAAGAATTGGTAAATCAGCTTACATGATGGACAAACTTCAAAATCAAGCCCGTCAACTTAGACACCTCAAGAGGAAAGAAGTTGAGGAACAAGATGAAAATGGGGATTATGGATATGGACAGCATTAGTCACCTCAGCAACAGTGAAAAACAAAGTAAATCTTTAATTCAACTTTTCTACAATTTACATTTTTTCATCTTGAAGGTGCATTTTCTTCAGAACTATTGCCTGTACAGTTATCATATTTGGTAGTTTGATACAGAAGGTCTGGCTCCATAATCCTGTGGAACAGAATTTTAATAAACATTTTAGTTAATCGTTGGTGATTTTTTTTCGAATGGATTTTCAAGAAATTTGTCAAACTAACAATATATGATTTTTTATCTCAACAACCACAATGCATATCAAAATTCTGTTCCACAGAACTGTGTGTTATATCTTCAAAATAACTCATTAAAATTTTCAATGAAAAATCTCTGGCACTTTTTAAGAAAATGCACCTTATAATTTTTTAGATAATAAAAAATATAATACAAACAAAAGGTATAAAAAAAATCTGAAAAAAATACACAGTATGTACACAAGCATTAACAGTTACCATACCAAATTTCAGTTTTCTAAATTATAAAATATAAAAGTTATCAATACTTTTATGTGGTGACGTTTTTTTACCTACGTCCCCCGATGGATGGATGGATGGATTTATTTATTTATTGTCTGTTGCCATACACTGTACAGATAGACTTGTCATAAAATGTACATTAATTAAACAATTCACTTAAACAATAAAATGTTTTGTCATGTAAAAATGAACGTAGTGATCTTTTAAATTTACACATATCATCGATTTTAATAATTTCATATGGGAGATCATTGACTATTTTACTTATGAGGCACTTTGGTCATTTTGAGTATTTAGTTTTATATTTTTCTATATGGGTGTCATTCATACTTCTAGTAAAATGATTATGAACGTCACACTGTAATAATTCTGAATAAGGCAACTTGGAAATTCGCGAGCTTAAATTAATATTAATTTTCAGTTCCAGTTCTAACGTTACAGAAGTAAGAATTGTGCTCTACTGTCATTTGCACTGAAGACAACATTTTTAAGGTCTTTTTTAAATAATTGTATACGTTTTTAGGTAATTTTATTGATCATTTTAGATATTCTTAGGTCATAAAAATTCGGGGTCTGTCGATGATCGATCAACTGTTGTAATGAATGACGGGAAAAACCGGAGGACCCGAAGAAAGCCCGCGCAGACGCCGCTTCATTCACCACAAATCCTACATGCGGTCAGTGCGATTGAACCCGGAGCATATAGTGAGCAGTCTAGCCAATATGCCAGGTCGCCGCACTGCTGTAGAAACAATACCCAGAATTCCACAGAAGTGAAAGCCCATGAATTCGACTTTGTACACGCTTATTATCTGTGTAATCTGAGCAATTTAATCAATGATATCAGCTTGTGATGTATCGGGTCTTTGAAAAACCTCATTTAAATATAGGTAAAAATAAAATACAAGCAAAGCAGACCCATGAAATAGTCGATGGAAGCGTTTCATTTGTTCACCTATCTGGCAAACGCGCTCAACACTATTCTCGTCAGGTTTCGACCGAACTCGTTAATTAATCTTGCTCTCCATAAAAATAAACCGAGTGCTGAACTTTATCATACAGTTATAACTCGTTCGGTTGAAGCTAAATATCAACCAAAATCTATATGGCTCGCACGTCATTTAAAAGCCTGCACTTAATGGACGGAGATAAATATTAAACCCCTATAACTAGAACATTAAAATCTCCTATATGCACCAAATTATATAGTTTTACTATTCGTTGATCAATATTGAATGAATCCACATGATATTTGGAAAACTATTTACCCTTGATTCCTCGTCTTTATCTTCAAAATGTGGGACCTTCGACTCATTCTATGCCAAAACTTTTCCTTATGATTAATTTGTCCAGCTTGTCTACGGTATATTAGCTGTTTTCAATAAAACATTTTATTTGGCAATCCATTTTCCTTATTATTACTTTCTCTATACGTACTATAAACATAATGTATAGAGAAGGTATTGTATTGCACCTAAAAATTATATACCGAGATTTCACCGGATATACATGTTTTGAGACCCATTGAGTCAAAAAAATTAATTAGAAACATGTCCGTGTGTGTGCCTGTCTGTCTGTGTGTCTGTGGGCATCGTAGCTCATAAATGAAAATACTGTTAAATACCTAACTTGATATTTAAGTTTGGTATCTTCCAAGGATGCAACACCAAGATTTTCAAGAAAATCCCGTCCACCCAACTACCCTTTACATAGAAAAAAATTTCGATTTTTTTTTTATTATTTCAAAAATTGCTCTAATTATTTTGAGTAAAATCTCTTATATTTAAGATATTTACATGAAAAATAAAATGCACATCTTCAATTTTCTGGGAATAGACTCTGAAGAAATGTTTATTCTAGTTGAATTTTGCGGAATTTAATATAACTGGTAAATAGCAAGAGATCGACGAAGACGAACCACACAAAAAATGTAGAGCTCGCTAAAACAATTTATGTTGTATACATTTTTTTCATTGAATTCGCCTTTTTGAGATATTGCTTATTAATATTTTCGGCTTTAAAATACTTATACTTTTCTCGTACGTGAAATTGTCAACTCATGTCCATACAGACAAAGATATTGCAATCACATAACAACCAGCTTTTAAAAGTTTTGACTATCGCTTTAGCCTATGGTGCTCCCTTATTTCCCTCTGTAGGAAGCAGATAACAACACTCTTTCTATCAGTTTTTTCTTGATTAGTGTTAAGTAAATAGAAGAATATTTTTGTTAAAAAATAATTGATTGTAGAGATGTAAAGAAAGTCATTTGAATGGAACATATCATTTGTTTTATGTAGGCCAACTATTAATTTTTCTCTGTTTGCACTTTATTAAAATACATTTATCATGCATTAGATATACTGTTCATTATATTTTAAATGGAAGTTTCTAATTACTGAGTGTAACGTATAAATGAAACTTAGTTAATCATGCTCATTATTAACAATTACTTTTTAATTGATGAATATCATTTTGTCAGTAGCTAATAATAGATTTAAAAGTAAGAGTTGCTCTAACTGTTAAGAAGCATTGTTGAACGTGGAAAACCTTATTTTAATCCTTTGTTTACATGCTTATTTTCTGCTCCTCGTGTTTATCAATACAAATTAGGTTATTGCTTTATAAACTTCTGAATGATTTAAACATCGTCTTTCTGTAATATCCTCCATAAATTATTTTGATTTCGTTTTGGAATGTTTATCCTAATCTTCGCATGTCTCTTTAAGTAACATTAAATAATGCTCATTAATAGAAACAAATGATATAAATAGCTTCAGCCATTATAAACAGATACAAATAACACTAATTGTATTACTTAAGTGGATAGTTTTACTTAAACACTTTTTGAAATGTTTAATGGAATGAAATCCATATTTGCAAAACCTCAAAGCTCTTAAATATTTCCTTTTTCCTTTATTTTAATCAATACAACTATTAAAATAGTTATTTTTCCTTAGGCCTTTTCGCATTAATTTCTTTTCACTTCATACGCTTATCTCTTTAATAATGTTGATAAATGGGTGATTAGCGGTGGAAGTATGGGAAGAAAAACTGTGTATATATACACAGGATAAGTCAGAATAACCCCGAATAATTAAAAGCCGAGATTCAGGAGTTATATTGGATATTTCGTGATCGAGAATATATGTCCGTGAAGATCTGCTTTTCGAAATAGAGGGTATAAAAGTTTTTCATGCGCCCATCAGCTAAAATGAAATTCTATCACCCAGATCCTTGTTCCCCTTTTAGCATTGAAATATCGTTTACATTTTGGTTTCTTTAGCGCTTTGGAATTGCCCTTGTATTTTGTTTTTAAAATTGTTTATACCATCATTAACTTAAAAGCTGTATTTTGTTACTTAAATGGCAAGGAATTCTGCACATATTATACTGCACTTTGTAGTTCTGGTTATAACATCTCAAGTATTAGATGTACTAGTGTGCTTATTGGAAGGGTATTTACTTTTACAACCTATTGTAAACATGTTCCACTTTACTAGGGTTAGCAGACATGCATTATGTTTATGGTGCTGCTGTGGGAAAAGGGCATGAAGATTTATGCTGAGCTTTACTCAAGGAGACATTTGTCTCATTATAGCATATTTACTGGCATACGTCAACGACTGCGAGAAACAGGCACTTTCCAAAAGCAAGTGCATCTTCGGGAGTTCAAAAAAATGTAAGAACAGTGACTCTAGAAGAGGAGGTTCTTGACTGGGTCCATTATTCTTCGTCTACAAGCAGTAGTGAATACAAGCTAGTCTTCGGTTACAATAATTCTTCGCGAACTGCAATTACATCCATATCATTTCACCAGAGTTCAAACACAGATGACTTTCTATCTCGACACAGTTTGTTCAGTGGTTTTTCCATTGATCAACCAACATTGTGACTGGACGAGAAGCTTTAAACAAGAAAGGGCATGTTTAACACACATAACAGTCAAATTGGGCACAGGAGTTAAAGAACACCAACACCGAATTGTAGTGTACATTTGAGCTGGCATTGTAAATGCCACACTTATAGGGCCCTATTTAGCACCTTCACGTTTGATAGGCCACATTTACCTAGATATTTTACAAAAAACTTCGCCAAAACTTTTGAAAGATGTCTCTTTAGGAATACGCTAGTGCTTCCAAGGCAATGGTGCGCCTGCGCATCATTCCGGTGATGTAAGGGATTTCCTAAGGGTAACGTAACCTAATCACTGGATCGGTAGACGAGCACCATTATCATGGCCAGCACTTTCACCAGATCTAACTCTTTTGGAATAATATTTCCTTTGGGAACATGTTCAGCCTCTTGTGTACGAGACGCCGGTTAATGGTGATGATGAGCTAATAGCCGCGTTTGAGGCTATTTGTGATATTTCATATATTTTTGAAGAAACTCCACAATCATTGCTACTACGCTATCAACTATGCTCCAAAGTCCAAGTTCGTACTTTGTACACATTTTGTAAGCATTTGCGCACTTGTTCCAAGTCTTGTTTTTTTTTTTCTTATTTCTTTGAAGTCTTTTAAAATCATATTTGTATTTGTATCATTTAATACTGTTTTAACTTTTTAAAGTGTTATTTTTTATTTTCTCTAGCCCGTAAGTGCAAGTGTTATTCCATCAACAATTTTGACTCCGAGATTTCACCGAAAATACGTTTTGAGGTCCCCTGAGTCCGAAAAATTTTGTTTAGAAAAAGATCTGTGTGTCTGTGGATAGCATAGCTCAAAAACAAAATGACGGTTAAATACCAAACTTGGTATTTATCTGCAGCACGAAGCTTTTCAATACAAAATCCCCCCACCCTTTACCTACAAAATGTTTTGAAAATTTTGATTTTCTCAAAAGTAGGTATAACGATTTTGAATAAAATACCTTATATTAAAGATATTTGCACAAATAAAATGTAAATTCAGAATTTTCTTGTAATATCCTCTTAGGTCCTCCTTATTATGAATGAACTTTGTAGAATTTTATATAGCGGTTAAACCGTAAGAGATAGAGAAAACTTACCTGCTTCACAAAAAAATACGATTTCGATAAAGTACATAGTTTGTCATATACATTTTTATGTAGAGTCGATCGTCTCTGCTTCAGTTTTGTTATTAATTTCAATTTTAAACTACTTAAGCTACGTCTTCTCAAGCATTATGCTAAAAACGTTTCCATGTAAAACGAAGTTTGTGGTGTTTTTTTTTTTTATTGTTCTTTTAAATCTTCGTCACGAATCCTTGAAAGATACCAAAACAAATACCAAGTTTGGCATTTAATTGTATTTTCAAGCTATGCTATCCACAGACACACACAAATACGAACATTTTCATAAAAACGCTTTTTGCGGCCGCAGGGGACCAAAAAATATGTATTTCCGATGAAATTGCGACTTCTAATTTTTGGGTGGAGTACAATACCTCCTCTAGCTACTATGCATATTGTATGTATATACGTACTGGTGAAAGTAAAAAAAAATCGTTGAATACGAAACTTGAAAAGGATGCAACACCCAAACGAACCTTTAAAAAGAAATGTTTCTCAAAAGGTCTGTAAAGATTTTGATAAAATACCATTATTTTAAATATTTTCAGGACACATTTTATGTATATATTGAATTTTCTGGGAGTAGACTCTGATGTCCTTTTAATTTGATCACGTTAAAGCACACAGTATAGCTCAGATACAGTATTTATACTTCTAGCCAACAGTAAATCATCATTGGTTTTTGTTTTGCGTGTGTTTTGTCTTTTCTTTTTACTTTTTCTAGCCCCGTTTGTACAATGAACATAAGGATAGAGATGTAACCCAAAAACTCGATATCGAAATTTCACCGGAAATATATGTTTTAGGACCCCTGTGTCCAAAAAGAAACATTTTCAGAAACAAGTCCGTGTATATGTGAGTCTGTCTGTGTGTCTGTGCACAGCATAGCTCAAAAACGAAAAGACGGTTAAATACCAAACAAACAAACATCTTACAAAAGATAATTCTTCTTTCAACACCACACTAATCGAGATAAACATTAGCTGAATTTTTGTACTTAGTTCTTTATAAGTAGTCTGGAACTAAGGGATTGCACTAGGCTAAAGTGATAGTCAAATGTTTTAAAAGGTTGTCGTTATGCCATTGTCATTGCAAAGCGCTTCTTTGCTAGGACAGGTGTAGAACAAAAGAAAAACGAACATTCCGTCTGTAAAAAGTACAAGTACTTCACATCTGAAACTAATAACAACAAATATCTCTAAAAAGGTAACTTCCTCGAAAATAATGTATATGACATAACAGTATTTTAACGAGATCTGCATTTTTTGAACAATACGTTTTTTTTTCTATCTCTTACGATTTACTACTTATTCTAAATTAAGCAAAATTCATCCAGAAAAAACAGATCTTTAGAAGCTATTCCCAGAAAATTCAAGATATACATTTTATTTCGGACATAGATAGCTTTAATATAGGTGATTTTATTCAAAATCGTTAGAGCCATTTCTAAGAAAAACAAAATATTCGAAATTGTTTCCATATAAAGGTAGTTAGTGCTGGAGGGATAGTTTTGAAAATCTTCGTGTCGCATCCTTGGAAGATACTAAACTTAAATACCAAGTTTGGTATTTAACGGTCTTTTTGTTTTGGGGCTATGCTGTCCACAGACAAACACACACGGACCTTATTTTTTTAAAATCTGATATGTTCCATTAACGTGACTTTCTCTACTTCTGTGAAACTAATTATTGTTAATAAGCTTATTCTTCTATTGATTCCATGCTAATCGAGAAAAATCTAGCAGAAATAGCCTTATTACTTGCTTCCTTCAAATCAGAAGCAAAATATGGGAATATCATAGGTTAAAGTGAAGTCAAAAGCTGGTTACTAGGTGACTGAAGCTCCTTTGTTTTGTATGTACACGAGTTGACAAATATCTGTATGAGAAAAGTAAAAGTTTTTCAAAGCTGAAACAAAAAACAAGGAATATCTAAAAAACGATCAACTCCTCGAAAAATGTATATAACATAAATTGTGTGTTTTAATGTAATCTACATTTTTTGTGTGGTAAGTTTTTGTCCATTTCTTACGGTTTAGCAGTTATGCAAAATTCATCCAGAATAAAGTAGTGTTCAGAGACCATTCCAAGAAAATTCAAGATATACATATTATTTGTCAGGTAAATGTCTTTAATATACGATATTTTAATCAAAATTGTTAGAGCCATTTTTCAGAAAATCAAAATTTTCGAAAAAAGATCCATGTAAAGTTTAATTGGGGGTGGGGGATTTTCTTGAAAATCTACGTATCGCATCCTTGGAAGATACCAAACTTAAATACCAAGTTTGGTATTTAACGATCTTTTCGTTTTTGAGCTATGCTGTCCACAGACACACAGACACAAACACACACACACGGACCTTTTTCCAAAAATGCTTTTTTTGGATTCAGGAGACCCAAAACTTGTATTTCCGGTGAAATCTCGGTATCGTTTTTTTGGGTGCAATACAATACCTTCTTTATACACTATGTAGAAAGTACGTGTAGAGAAAGTAAAAACGTTTTTTTCGGACACAGGGGACCCGAAAACATATATTTCCTGTCAAATTTCAGTATCGAATTTTTGGGTACATTGCAATACCTTCTCTATCCCTATGTACATTGTACACATGGGGCTAGAGAAAATAAAAACGCTTTCTTTATACCTATGTTTAGATTAAAATTAAGAAAAGTCCAATATACAATGTGCACAGCTTTCGTTTATCTATACTTTAGTTACAACACAATTATAAAATGACACTGCCTTTTTACTTTCTCTACACGTACTATGTACATAGTGAATAGAGAAGGTATTGTAAAGCACCCAAAATTCGATATCGAGATTTCACTGAAAATACATGTTTGGGTCCCCCTGAATCCCCCAAAAAAAGTATTTTTGGTAAAAGCTGCGTCTGTTTGTCTGTGGAGAGCATAGCAAAAAAACGAAAAGACGGTATTTAAGTTTGGTATTTCTCAAGGATGCGACATGAATACCTTCAAGAAAATCCCCCACCACCAACTATCCTTTACATGGAACTTTTTTCCAAAAAGTTTTATTTTCTCAAAAATGGCTCATACAATTTTGATTAAAGTATCGTATATTAAAGATATTTACCTGACAAATAATATGTATATCTTGAATTTTCTGGGAATACCCTCTGAAGATTGCTTTACTCTGGATGAATTTTACTGAATTTTGCATAACTTCCAAACAGTAAGAAATGGATAAACACTTACCACACAAAAATGTAGAGCACATTAAAACACATATTTCATGTTATATACATTTTTTTCCAGAAGTTGATCGTTTTTGAGATATTCCTTGTTTTTGGCTTCAGGTTTAAGGAACTTGTACTTTTCTCATTCAGGAATTTGTCATCTCGTGTCCATACAAACTAAGGAACTTCAGTCACCTAGTAAGCAGCTTTTGATTTGACTTGACTTGACCTATGGTACTGCCATATTTCGCTTCTACTTACAAGGAAGCAAGTAATGAGACCATTTCTGCTATTTTTTTCTCGATTAGCATGAAGTAGATAGAAGAATAAACTTTCAACAATAATTTGTTACACAGAAGAAGAGAAAGTCATGTGAATGAAACACATCAGGTTTTTTATTTTTTGATTTATATAGGTCGTTTTGACAGCTATGGTCGTATGAAGCCTGTGCTTTAAAAACTCGGTGTCTGTAGGTTCCTAACTTTGGGTTTAAACCGTTTTGTTTTCCTCAAACACACTTATATGCAGTCTCACATGCATAGTTCCAGACTATGTGGGGGATAGGGAATAATTCTGGTTAAAGAACAATTCCCCGCCCTAGCCAAGAATCGAACCCGGGACCTCCGAATGAGAAGGATACACCGTTATTTGTTAGAATAATATTATCTTAGACTGGTTAAAGGAATGTTTCCCCCGACACAGGCAATATCTCCTAACTTAGAAAAACAATACCACAGGTGACATATACTATTTAGACTGAATTTTTAGAAAATTCGATACCGAGTTTTCACCGGAAATACATGCTTTGGGTCCCCCTGAATCCAAACAAAAAAAAAAAGAATGTTTTTGGAAGGAGGTGCGTGGGTGCATGTAAGTGTGTGTGTGTGTGTGTGTGTGTGTGTGTGTGTGTGTGTGTGGATAGCAATGCTTAAAAACGAAAAGACCGTTAAATAACCAAAATTGGTATTTAAGTTTGGTATCTTCCAAGGATGTGACACGAAGATTTTCAAGAGAATCCCCCCACCCATAACTATCCTTTACATTTAAAAGAATTTCGAAAGTTATTGTTTTCTCAAATACGACTCTAATGATTATAATTAAAAGCTCTCATATTTAAGATATGTGCATGCCAAATAAAGTGTATATCTTGAATTTTCTGGGAATAGTCTCTAAAGATCTCTTTATCCTGGATTATTTTATTGAATTCTGCATAATTGGTAAACCGTAGGAGATAGACAAAGACTTACTGTACAAAAATGTAGATCACGATAAAACACACAACTTATGTAATATACCTTTTTTTCGAGGAGATGACCGTTTTTTAGATATTCTTTGTTATTGGTTTCAGCTTTGAAAAAATTGTATTTTTCTCATTCAGGAATTTGTCAACTCCTGTCCATACAAACAAAGGAACTTCAGTCACATAGCAACCAGCTTTTGACTGTAATTTTAACCCATATTACTCCCTTATTTCGCTTCTACTTACAAGCAAGCAAGTAATGAGACTATTAGTGCCACTTTTCTCGATTTGCATGAATTAAATAGAAGCATACGCTTTTTAGCAATAATTGTTTGCAGTGATGTAGAGAAAGTCATATGAATGGAACACTTCAGACTATTTTTATTGTTAATGTATTTTACAAATAAAAGATGACATTATAATAATGAGAATGTGTTTCTTTTTTCAGGTACTATAACTCCGGTGTCATATTTGGATTGTTGTGGGCGTAAAGGCAAGTAAGAGGTTGATTAATTATTACATCATGCTTTTGGAGAAATTCGAGCAATATAATGTAGGGGTAGCGTGTCTGCCGCATATTCAAGATGTCCGATTTCGATTCTTGTTTACGGTGAGTTATCCAGAGAAGGTTATTTTCTGGGGATTCCCCCTTATCCTAAAAGACTAATATTGAGTAACTGCAAATTCTATGGACCCCGGGTTCATTTGAGCATTATTACATCCATTTCATTAGTCGTCCATTGGGACCTAATACTGGTAGTAGTAGCAGTATTTATTATTAAGTTTACAATAATACAAATTTGCGTCACACAGTCGCATGGGTCAGGTGACCATACATGCTGTCAAAAATTTTTGAATTTAAAATACTACCTACATATCTATTTTATATATGTTAACAATATTGGACATACATACATACACACACACACTTGCACTCACAACTACATTATTCACACATATAAATCACTGAAACACCAAATAAGTCTATAGAATATTTACACAAATATTTTATCTCTTAATGCACGTACTTCCCATGCTACGCCAGTTTTGTGTGTTTAGAATTAAATCCCAGAATGCTGTCCTTTGCCTGTTTGAAGCTAAAAATACTTACCGCAATACTTTTTCCTAACATCCTCCATCTGCACGCAATCTGCCAAAATATGCCTTCCCAATACCCGCAACAATGGGTGAATCCGCTTCATCAACTACTTTTTTCATCCTCCCAACCTGAGCAACGCTATTCCCAACCTTTGTTTCATACCTAATTTTAGAATATAGTTTTTTTACCCCATCAATTTTTATTTCGTTTTGTAACAGCAATGACGATTTCTTTCTACATTCATATTCTATTTTCTGCCTGTTTATATCGCATAGTCGTCTTTTTACTTTACTCACGACGTTACATCTAATTTCGTTACCCCTTTGCCAAATATCGTTTATGCCAATCTTTGATAGTCCCCTTTGTAGTCCCGCCGCCCACCATTTTGGATGGTCTAAATTATTCATCTGATACGATAACATATTGCTCTTGGAGTTGTTTGGTCACCTTTAATTATTCGCAGCCAGTATCTTCCCACACTTAATTTAGCATATCTTACCAGCATCCTACCTAAAAAAGAACACTCCTCCCCAATCCCGAATACGTTTCCAGAAACATTATTTTATTTAAATTATCTACCCTATCGCATCCCCACACCTTACTTCCATATACTAATCAATACCTAAACATTGCCTCATACATGGTTTGTAATGTTTTCACTGGCATATCTGGTATCCTGATCAATAGCTTCAATTTTTCAGAAAGTTTTCCAATCCATTTGTGTTTTATAAACTCAGTGTTCTTTTACAATTTTCTTGCCATGTCAAACCTTACACCTATATAATTGAAATATTTATTTTTTTAAATGTCTTTCTAGGTTAAAGGACTTTAAACGTACACACATGATAAAGGGCATGTAAAGTCTATGTAACAAACTTTATTGGTAACAAACTTAATCCTTTACCAATAAATAATGCTGATAATTTAAACAATTGTTATCTACATCGGCATTTAATACAGCCAGATTAAAATATGATGAGTAATTAGAGATAAGTAGCTAATTAGTGTGCGAGAGTGGAGCTTCTCGTTTTTCTGCACCAGCTATTTATTCATTAAATTACTGGTAATAGGATTATCTCTAATTAACTTTTTTTTTATTCATACATCAAATTATTTTAAGTAACACATAATGTTAAGCAATTTTAAGGGCAACATATTCAAATACAAATAAAGCATAATTTGGTAATCGTTGTTGAATATAGAGGTACAATATGTACAGTTTTGATGCCGGTGCATATTTTTAGTAGGCTTATAGTACGGATTAAAGACCAAAAATGGTCATAGATGAATATTTTATTGGCTCAACTGCTGATGGACCCCACAGAATCATTTTGTGACGATGTCTCTAGAGAGCGAAATTCCCATTTTAATATGGATGATCTGACGTTCACCGTTGGTTCTTTCCAATGACATTTGAAATAAAAAAAATTAAAAGAAAGCCCCAATGCTATAGGAATTGAAGGTGTGTTTTTAATATTTTTTAAAACACGAGTATAAATATAACATGATGAATTCGGAAGTTTAAATTTTAATCCGCTGTGCACTTAAGTTAAAATCAAGTAAATCTTAGAAAACTTACTTTTACTTTCTCTATACGTACTATGTACATTGCATATAGAGAAGGTACTGTATTATACCCAAAATCCGATACCAAGTTTTCACCGAAAATACATGTTTTAAGACCCCTATATCTAAAAAAAGAATTTTTAGAAAAATGTCCATGTGTGTATGTGTATATGTGTGCGGCATACTTCAAAAAACCAAAAGATCGTTAAATACCAAATGCGACACGAAGATTATCAAGAAAAACCCCCAACCCAAGTGCCCTTTAAATGAAACTTTTTCCGAAGGATAGCCTCTGACGACAAATTTATTTTGGATGAATTTTGCGCAATTTTGCATAACTGGTAAATCGTTAAGAGATAGTCGAAAACTTACTTCGCAAGAGATGTAGAACTGGTTAAAACACACAATTTAAGTTATATATATTTTTTCGTTGACTTCACCGCTTTTTAAGATATTCTTTGTTTTTTGGTTTCAGCTTTAAAATACTTTTACTTTTCTCATACAAAAAGTAACTGATGTCAACTCCTCCTTATAAAAAAAAAACTTCAATCACATGGCAACCAGCGTTTAAAAGATTTGACCATCACTTTAATGTTTTGTTTTCTTCTTATAAGTTTGAATTTTGGGCGACAATTCTTCTTCTCTTTTTTTGGGAGGAAGAGTCTTTGTTTTATTTTACTTAATTTACCCCCTATCAGCCAATCCAATTCACCCTCCTTAGCCTATGGTGCTCCCTTATTTATCTTCTACTTTTGGTATAACTCGAGTAACATAAATATGTTTCTTGCCTTACAGAAATTGCCACACGAATCTTAACGAACTCATTAAAATCTGAGAATTGTAAACCTTTATTAGTTCATTTAATTTAACAACCATAACTATCAGTATATTTATAATTGAACAACTTTTCCTGACAAAAAAAAATTTGGCTTTAAATTAAGTTGTGAGAAATATACTGACAATGCAAAACATAAGCAGAACTTTTACTTGCGCATCTCAACTTAATCTAGTTATTTAACTATAGTAAAAATATTATATAATAAAGTATAATCATAATGTCTTTTGGACACCCACTTCCTATTTTTATGCTTATATGATTTGATTATTTTATATCCTTTTGCGGTTTAGAGAAAATGTAAATATGACTTAAAGTATTTGTTATGAGGAAACCATTTTATGTCTAACTGAAGGCTAAAACTTTCTATAACAATACCGATGTAAAGTTTTTGCTCAGAAAAATTATCCTCATAAAAGTCCGTGGTAGCCGCAATGGTGCCAGTATTTGTTTCTCAGACAAATAAGTAAATAAATAATAAAAATCTGATATTTTCATTCACATGACTTTGTCTACATCTCTGCAACAAATTATTGTTAAAAAGCGCAATCTTCTATATACTTCATGCTAATCGAGAAAAAATAGCAGAAATAGTCTTATTACTTGATTCCTTGTAAATAGAAGCGAAATAAGGATGTATCATAGCTTAAAGTGATAGTCATAAGCTGGTTGCTTTGTGACTGAAGATCCTTTATTTGTATGGACAGAAGTTGAAAAATTTTTGTATGAGAAGAGTGTAAGCTTTTTAAAGCTTAAACTAAAAACAAAGAATATCTAAAAATACGACAAAACCCACGAAAAAAGACCTAACATATATTGTGTGTTTTAAGGTGCTCTACATTTTTTGTGTGGTAAGTTTTTGTCCATCTTTTACGGATTACCAGCTATGCAAAATTTTAAAAAATGCATCCAGAATAAACATGTTTCAGAGGTTACTTTCAGACAGTTGAAGATACATTTTTATTTGTCATTTAAATATCTTAAATATAAGAGATTTTAACCAACAACGTCAGAGCAATTTTTAAGTAAATCAAAACTATCATAAAATTTCCCATGTAAAAGGTAGTTGAGAGTGGGGAGGATTTATTTGAAAATCTTCGTGTTGCATCCCTGGAAGATACCGAACTTAAATACCAAGTTTGGTTTTCAGCTATGCTGCTCTCAGACACACACAAAGACATACAAACAGACAGACACACGGACGTTTTTCTAAAAATGCTTTTTTAGATTCAGGTGAGTGTGAAAACATGTATTTCCGGTGAAAACACGGTAGTAAATTTTTGGGTGCAATACAATACCCTTTTTATATATATATGGTGCTTGTAGAGAAAGTAAAAATAGCTAATTCTGTTTAAGTCAGTCGTGATGACGCAACATTTGAGACTATACAACTCACGTGAGGCATTTTTGAAGTAGTACAAATCTCTGGGAGGCAATATTTCAATTCCCTTTGCAGCAATGTATACAAGAGCAATCGAAATGCGGGCTGCCATAATGGGTTGTCTCCAATTAACCCCAACATGAACATCCCTCGCGTACAAGCCACTGGCATTGTGATATTATTAACATGCTACGCCAAGAGACGGCAGGGCGACATGATTTTGATTTACAGCAATAGACATCAATCTCAACACCCTGTTTTGGCCTTCGATTTAGTAGCGTTTTCATGATCACCGATAAACAGTTGCTCTTCAAATTTACGACTCAGCCCATAACTCTCGTTGTTGTGTTAATATCCTCTGGCAAAACTGCAAATTATTTCCTGACTCTACAAATAAGTATCTCATAATTCGAATCTCCATCCGTTAGCAAGCTATTCTTTCTCTGATTCGTTTTTCATTACACTGTGCAAAGTATTTGCATTTTTGGGCCCAACTAGATAAAACATAAATTAAGTGAACACTAAGTGGTAGTCTATAGCTAATTTGTTCCATTCACGTGATAATCAAAAGCTGGTTGCTGTGTTCCATCGTATTTGTGGACAAGAGATGACAAATTCCTGTATGAGAAAAGTGTTAGTTTTTCAAAGCTGAAACTAAAAAGAATGAATATCTCAAAAAAGATCAACACTACGAAAAGGGTGCATATAGCATAAATTTGTGTGGTAAGATTTTGTCCATTTCTTACAGAAGAGCAGTTAGGCAACATTCCATAAAATTCATCCAGAATAAAGTAGTCTTCATAAGTTATTCCCAGAAAATTCAAGATATACATTTTATTTCAGATGAATGTCTTTAATATACGATATTTTAATCAAAATCGCTAGAAGCATTTTTGATAAAATCAACATTTTAGAAAATTTTTCCATGTAAATGGTAATTTGGAGTGGGTGATTTTCTTGAAAATCTTCGTGTCGCATCCTTGGAAGACACCAAACTTAAATACCAAGTTTGGTATTTAACTGTCTTTTCGTTTTTGAGCTATGCTGTCCATAGGCACACACACATACGGACCTCTTCCCAAAAATGTTTTTTTTAATTCAGGGGGATCCAAAACATGGATTTCCGGTGAAATCTGAGTATCGAATTTTTCGGTGGAATGCAACACCTTCTCTATACACTATGTACATAGTGTGTGTAGAGAAAGTAAAAAAAATCTAATGTGTTCCATGCTATGGCATTTTCTACATTTCTGTAACAGATTATTGTCAAAAAGCTTAGCTCCTATTTACTTAATGTTAATTGAGGAAAAAATAGCAGAAATAGTCTTAATATTTGTGTTTGTCTTAGTTACTGTAAATATATTTATTTTTTGGGGGGTTAACAGATAAACATTATTTGATTTTCGTCAATGACAGTTGGTAGAAAAGTTTTTTAGTGACAGTTTAGTTATTTGAGTCTGTTAGAACAGTATGCCACTTGGAGCGTTCAATCACTGGCTTGGAATAGCCACTCCTAGCGCCACGCTCGCATGGTGACCGGGGCGATAGAAGGGAGCTACCCACAGTTTATGGGGGGGAAATTAGTCAAGGCAACCTTTCGGAATCTCTGCTAGGAAACGGACGTTCGATTAGATGCCATTGCTATATGATCACCAGGCTAGGATGCCTTATTAACGGTAGTAAATTGTGTTTACGCTTTAATTTATAATATCTTAGCTTTTGTGTGTACTGGTAGTCCCTTCTAGTCATGAATTACTACTTTTTTTTTCAAATGGGATGAGTTCTACGCTGCAGCGAATGAGATGCGTTATAGTGATCAGCGTTGCCAGGTCACTACCCCCACTCTTTTCATATTTCCCTCTCACTCGTACACTGAGCACTTCACCACATCTGCCTTGCGACATAAATTTTATTCATGTGTATATGAAAAGTATTTGAGCCAAACATCGGTGATTTTTACGGTTCTTCTACAAATATTACTCTCTATGTTCCTGTTGAATTAATGTTTGCAAAATTTGAATATTTTATCATAGCGCAAGTAGTATTTATGAGAGACGGAACACTTAGCGCGTTACTCCCCAGTTAAGTCGAAATGCAACATGTCAACACAGAAAATGTAACTTTTCGAAAATTTTTCCATCTAAAGGTTAGTTTGAGGTGGGGGAATTTTGTTGAAAATGTTCGTGTCGCATCCCTGGAAGATACCAAACTTAAATACCAAGTTTGGGCTTTAACGCTCCTTTCGGTTTTGCACTATGCTGCTCACACACACACACACACACACACACACACACACACACACACGCACACATATACACACAAAGACAGGCAGACACAGGGAGTCTTAAAACATGTATTTCCGGTGAAATCTCGGTATCAAATTTTTGGGTACATTACAATACCTTCTTTGTACACTATGTAGGTACATAGTACGTGTAGAGAGGTAAAAAGAATGGAACTCAACTTCGATACGCGTTCCCTCTGTAAGGACTACTGGAATCAATCCGCGTTTCGAATATAATTTAATTTTTACTTTCTCTACACGTACTATGTACGTATTGTACAGAGAAGGTATTGCATTCCACTCAAAAATTCTATGCCAGTTATGCACCGGAAATATATGTTTTAAGACCTTCTAAATCCATAAAAAGCATTTTTAGAAAAATGTTCGTGTGTGTGTTTGGCTGTCAGTGTGAGTGTTTGTGTGTGTGTGTGTGTGTGTGTGTCTGTGTGTGTCGGTCTGTGGGCAGCAGAGCTCAAAAACTAAAAGACCGTTAAATGCCAAACTTTGTATTTAAGTTATGTATCTTCCAAGGATGCGACACGAAGATGTTCATGAAAATCCCACTAGCCCAACTACCCTTTACTCGAATATTTTGATTTCCTCAAAAATGGCTCTAACAATTTTGATTAAATTGTCGTATGCTTAAGATATTTACATGGAAAATAAAATGTACGTATATCTTGAATTTCCTGGAAGTAGGTTCTGCAGACATCTATATTCTGGATGAATTTTGCGGAATTCTACATAACTGGTAAACCAGAAGAGATAGACAAAAACTCATTTAATAGAAGATGTAAAGCTTCTTGAAACACACCGTTTTTTTATATACTTCTTTTTTAGATATTCCTTGTTATTGGTTTCAGCTATGAAACTTATACTTTTCTCATGCAGGAATTCGTCAATTTCTGTGCATACAAACAAAGGAATTTGAATCACGTAGCAAACAATTTTTGACTATCACTTCAACCTATGGTACTCCCTTATTTCTCTTCTACTTACAAGGAAGCAAGAATAAGACAAAAATATTTTTTTTCTCGATTAGCATGAAGTAAATAGAAGAATAATATTTTAAACGATAATCTGTTGTAGAGATGTAGAGAAATTATTTGAATGGAACACACCAGATTTTTTAATTGATTTCTCTAAGGTTTGCCTATGTTTAAAAATAATTACTGTATTTCACCAAACATTATGTCCGATATGTTACTAGAAATTAGCATTCTGAGGTTTCTGAATTTAAGAAAATAATTTTACACACTGTATAAATTTACATATTTTACGTAAGAATAGCTTAGTGGATCCTTACGAAGCATGCTTTTATATATCTTAATTCACAGTATGAGGAAATTATCTTAAAGTATTTATCGCACTAGGATTTTTAATGCGGCGGAAATAAAACCATCTGTATAGTATGTCACTTATTATTAGTTTTCTGAAAGACTCTTACGCAGTAAACGTTTTTAAAATTTTATATCTGATAAGCTTTATAGCTGAACCCTTTGTTGCCTGTCAGCTCCTATAAGTTCCACTTGTTTTAAGTGTAACTGTACTCTAGGATTAATTTCATGTTATACTAGTTTTCAACTAAACGATAAGTAATCAAGACTGCTTTATATTGTGAAAACATTTAAGATTTTTGCCCTAAAATTACAGTGATGTTTTTAAATAAATAAAACAGTAAAACCCACATAACTATAGTCAAATGTAAACCTATTAGCTTCCTAGCAGCACACCAGTTATTTTACTGGGCTCTCCCCGTCCTTTGTCACAGTCAATGGGATTTGAGCTTGCAACATTTGGCTTTGAATGGATGACCAGTCCATTACTACCTATCACCTAACACTCAAGTCCATTTGAACCACTTTTTTGGTAATTACTTTGGCAGGATTATAAAAACTGGTTACGAAGAATTTAAACTTTTAATTGAGAATAAAAACATTAATACAGATGTACATTTATTTTCATTTCCGTTTTATTTATTATTTTATATAATAATTTTACTTTCTCTACACGTACTATGTGGATAGTGTATAGACAAGATATTGCACTCCACCCAAAAATTCGATACCGAGATTTCACCGGAAATATATATTTTAAGGCCCCTTATATAAAAAAGAAAGCATTTTCACAAAAAGGTCCGTGTGTGTATGTGTGTGTCCGTGTGCCTTTGAACACGATAACTCAAAAACTAAAAGTCAGTAAAATACCAAACTTGATATTTAAGTTCAGTATCTTCCAGAGATGCGACACAAAGATTTTGAGAAAAATTCCCCCACCCCAAATTACCGTTTACATGGAAAAAAAGTTGAAAAATTTGGTTTTGTAAAAAATGGTTCAAACGATTTTGATTAAAATATCGTGTATCAAAGACATTTACCTGACAAATAAAATGTATATCTTCAATTTTCTGGGAATAGCCTCTGAAGCTTACTTTATTCTGGATGAAATTTACGGAATTTTCCATAACTGCTGAACCACAAGAAATAGATAAACACTTACTACACAAAAGATGTAGAGCACGTTAAAATACACAATTTACGTTACGTACATTTTTTTTTTCGTGGAGTTGATCGTTTTTTAGATATTCTTTTTTTTTTGTTTGTTTTTTGTTTTTTTTTTTGTTTCAACCTTAATAAACATACTTTTCTCATACAGGGATTTGTCAACTCCTGTCCACACAAACAAAAGAACTTCAGGCACATAGCAACCAGCTTTTGACTATCACTTTAACCTAGGGTAGTGCCTTATTTCGCTTCTACTTACAAGGAAACAAGTAATAAGACTATTTCTGCTAATTTGTTCTCGAGTGGTATGAAGTAAATAAAGGCATAATCTTTTTATCAATAATTTTTTGCAGAGATTTAGAGAAAGTCATGTGAATGGTACACATCAGATTTTTAATTTTATAAAAATTATACCACATATCTATATATAAATACCTCTAAATAATATAAATTTCACCTCAAATAAGCTATAAAGAACGGGCAAAATGTGTGTGCTTGTGTACTAATTAATATGTTAAGGCATCGAAAGGAGCAGTTTTACTGTCCGATTTCTAAAACATTACAATACACTACAAATATGTTGCCACACAGGAGAGAGAGAGAGGAAGAGAGAATGATGGCGGTGAATGAAAAAGTGCCTTGTGTCTTTGTGTGTGTGTATCTGCGTTGGAATGAGAGAAGTATTACCATAGAGAGGAAAGAAGCTAGAGAAGGCACAGAAGGAGAAAATATGGGAGACGGAGGGGAGAGAGAATGGAAGCAGAACATAAGAATCTAACTACAGAAGAAACGTCTCCGCATTTGACGCAATAGCACAAAAATGTTAACCTCCTAACTGCGAAGTAGCGTGTTTGCCTCACATTCAGAAGCCCCAGATAGAAACCCGATTGGTACAATATTTTTTCAGTTTTTTTTTTTTTTTCTTTTTTCTTACTCTCAGAAAGCAAATGTTCGATAACTCTTAAGTTATACGGACCATGGGCTTCTTTGAACATTGCTTAATTCATTAAATTCTTTCGTTACCCAGTTTGACTTGTTGGTTAAAAAAAATCTGATGTGTTCCATTCACATGACTTTCTCTACTTCTGTATAACAAATTATTGTTAATAGGCTTATTCTTCTATTTACTTTATGCTAATCGAGAAAACATTAGTGAAGTCAAAAGCTGGTTACTAGGTGACTGAAGTTCCTTTGTTTGTACGAACACGAGTTGACAAATTCCTGTATGAGAAAAGTACAAGTTTTTCAAAGCTGAAACCGAAATCAAGGAATATCTCAAAAATTCAACTCCTCGAAAAAAATATATATAACATAAATTGTGTGTTTTAATGTGCTCTATATTTTTTGAATAGTAAGTTTTTGTCCATTTCTTACGGTTTAGCAGTTATGGAAAATTCCTCCAGAATAAAGTAGTCTTCAGAGGCTATTCCTAGAAAATTCAAGATATACATATTATTTGTCAGGTAAATATCTTTAATATACGATATTTTTATCAAAATCATTAGAGCCATTTTTGAGAAAACCAAACTTTTCGAAAAAAGTTCCATTTAAAGGGTAGTTGGGAGTGGGGAGGTTTTCTTTAAAATCTTCGTGTCGCATCCTTGAAAGATACCAAACTTAAATATCAAGTTTGGTATTTAACGGTCTTTTCGTTTTTGAGCTATGCTGTCCACAGACAACAGACACACACACGCACACACACGGACCTTTTTCCAAAATTGCTTTTTTTGGATTCAAAGGGACCCAAAACATATACTTCCTGTGAGATCTCGGTATCGAATTTTTGGGTGCAATACAATATATTCTCTATACCTTATGTACATGGTACGTGTAGAGAAAGTAAACATGTCATGCATTCGATTCCCGTGGCTTTCTCTAATATTCTGCTAACAGTTATTGTTATAAAACTTAATTCTTCTCTACACTTAATGCTAATGAAGATAAACATTGGCAAAAATGATCTTATTACATAGTTCCTTTCATTATAGGTAGAAACAATTGAGTTTCATCAAGGAACACTCTTATAGCTGCTGCGGTTCTCAGCGACCCATTCTATACTATTGGGCATGAAAGACCGCTTAATTAGCTCCAGAGGCCTCTTTGAGGTTCTTTGTACGTGCCGTAAATTTACGACACGGGACTGAGGGCTTTACATCCCTCCCGAAGCAAGCCATGCTAAGGATTTTTACGCTCGAAGAATCTATCCTCCTCCGCCGGCTTTGAATCCTCGACATTGGGAACCAGGGGCTTGCTAACATGTTGCCGCTAGATCCCGGAGGACAACTTTATAAGCAGGAGGGCAACAGGGAACACAAGCCTTTTAAAATCCGGTCACTCTATCGTAGAATTGAAACTTTCTTACCTTAGAAATACTAAGATGAAAAAAGTGAATAACGACTTCCCACTAGAGAAAAATTAATTATTGAAGAGTTTAAAATTTCGATAAAGTTTAGCGCTAAAAGGACTATATGTAATACATTTTGTGTTTTTTTAAGATCTAAATTTTGTGTAATTTATTTTAGACTTCCAATACATAAACTAGAATTATTGAGTTAGTCGTCAGCTACTCATAGACGTAACAAATGTGTGTCATCGAAATATCACAGGCTCCACTCAGTGCATTTTGCGAAAAATTGTTTCCATAAGAATAAGGCAAGATGTTGACACAGTTTCTTCAGTATTTAGTTTCCCTTCTCATCTGACAAAGTTAATGAGAACGCTAATTTCATTTTTATAACCATTTTGTGTATGTTTCATTAGAATTTGAAGGCAGTACTACAATATTAGTCTCAGTATTAATATTTGTTCTAAATTTAAAAAAAACTACCCGAAATCTCGATTAAGTTAATTTTTCAAATCTGTAATTTCAGACTCAAATGCAACACTACAGGTTGCAAAAACGATTTTTGTAAAAGTGTTAGAACATAAAGAATATTAAGTAGTAATCGATTCTAATTTTAGATTTGTTTATAAATTATTTCAGGAAGCACAGACCATACTCTCCAGTGGTACACATACAATTATTTCAGGAAGCACAGACCATACTCTCCTGTGGTACATATATTGATACACCTATCTTATCTATCTAACTCAAAATACCTCAAACACTGATACAAAATGTTTACTTAACGTCTGAAATATAATTTGCTGAATAGCAATAATTTCACGTTTATTTTATTTTTATACTGTACATACCATCTCTGACAATCCAATATTGCAGCTGTTTTTTTTTACTTCCTCTATACGTACTATGTACATAATGTATAGAGAAAGTATTGCATTTCACCAAAAAATTCTATACCGATATTTCACCGGAAATATGTGTTTTAGGGTCCCCTGTATCCAAAAAAAAAAAGCATTTTCAGAAAAACGTCCGTGTGTGTATGTGTCCGTGTGTTAGTGTGTCCCGTGTGTCTGTGAACACGATAACTCAAAAACGAAAAGTCAGTAAAATATCAAACTTGGTATTTAAATTTAGTATCTTCCAGGGATGCGATACTAAGATTTTGAGAAAAATCACCCTACCCCAAACTATTCTTTACATGGAACTTTTTTTCGAAAATTTTGATTTTCTCAAAAATGGCTCTAACGATTTTGATTAAAATTCGTATATTAAAGATATTTACTTGACAAATAAAATATGCATCTTCAATTTACTGGGAATAGCCTCTGAAGCTTACTTTATTCAGGATGAAATTTACGGAATTTTCCATAACTGCTAAACTGTAAGCGATAGATAAAAACGTACTATACAAGAGGACGTTGAAACACACAATTTATGTTATATACATTTTTTTCATGGAGTTGGTCGTTTTTTAGATATTCCTTGTTTTTTTATTTTAGCTTTAAAAATCTTGTCAACTCCCTACTTTTGACTATCACTTCAACCTATAGTACCCCCTTGTTTCGCTTTTGCTTACAACGAAGCAAGTAATAAGACTTTCTGCTAATTTTTCTCGATTATCATGAAGTAAATAGAAGTATAAACCTTCTAGCAATTCTTTGTTTAAGAGATATAGAGAAAGCCATGTGAATGGAACACATAATATTTTTTTTCTTCTGCTAAATCATTTTATTTATTCGTTTTTATTTATTTAGGTAATGTCGTCGTATTAGCGCTTTGAAGATTGTGGTGAGGGATTGCACAATACTCTAGGTGCAAGTATAAAGTTGAACCGAAATGTGTGGAACTGAATTGCTGAGCACTTTCTTGCTGCGCTTGTAAAAGACTTGTAGAACCCGAGCTAATAAAGTATAAAGGGGTTGTATAACTTGAAAGAAACTCTCTCTTTCTCACTGCCCGCTCCTCTTTACAGATGAAGGTGGCATTTAGCTCCCTACAGACCACTGCCCCTTTCAACTAAATGGAAGTACATACACCCTCCCTCACTGGGCTAGTGTCGTCGGACAAGTCATGTTCAACTAAGGCAAACTTGTCAGTTTGGCGCCAAAGTTTACAACAGTTTCCTTACAAATAACACTTATCATCTGAATACCCAGGGATTCAAAGTTTCTATGATGGAATTTTTGGATGGAACTGGATAAATCGTAGTTAACTATCAATATTTGGTTATATCCTGCACCGAATTTTAAAACAATTTAAATAACTTCTTTCTCTGTCTTTTCAAGATTTGGGAGTTTAGTTCCAGGTGTTTACTTCAATAATCTTTCCACCTGGCCCTCAGCCGTCCTTCAAATCGTCTTTCTTCTCGGTGTCGACCTCCGTGGTGTAATGGTTACCATGCTACCTTCGTATACTCAAAGTCGCGAGTTCAAACCCGGCGGAAGATGATGGACTTTTTTCTGGCGTAAAAATCCTTAGCATGGCTTCCTTCAGAACGGGAGTAAACCCATGGGTCCCGTGTCGTAGATTTACCTCAAGCCTGATTGACAGACCTCAGAGCAAAATTCAGCGCTCTTTTACATCCAGTATGGAATGGAACGCTGAGAGCCAGAACATTTAAAGAAAGTCCATAAATAAAACCTCATTTCATTTTTACTTTCTCCATACGCACTATGTACATAGTGTATAGAGAAAGTATTGCACTCCACCAAAAATTCGATACCGAGATTTCACCGGAAATATGTTTTAGGGTCCCCAATATCCAAAAAAAGCATTTTCACAAAAAGGTCCTGTGTGTGTCCGTGTGTCTGTGAACACGATAACTCAAAAACGAAAAGTCGGTAAAATACAAAACTTGGTATTTAAGTTTAGTATCTTCCAGGGATGCGACACGAAGATTTTAAAAAAAATCCACCCACCCCCAACTACCCTTTACAGGGAACTTTTTTCGAAAATTTTTATTTTCTCAAAAATGGCTCTAACGATTTTGATTAAAATTTCGGATATTAAACATATTTACCTGACAAATAAAATGTATATCTTAAATTTTCTGGGAATAGCCTCTGAAGAGTAGTTTATTTTGGATGAACTTTACTACATTTTGAATGACTGCTAAACCGTAAGAGATGGACAAAAACTTACTGCACAAAAAATGTAGAGCACTTTAAAGCACACAATTTATGTTATATACATTTTTTTCGTGGAGTTCGTCGTTTTTGTGACATTCCTTATTTTTGGTTTCTGCCTTGAAAAACGTATACTTTTCTCATACAGGAGCTTGTCAACTCCTATCCATATAAACAAAGGAACTTCATTGACATAGCAACCAGCTTTTGACTATCACTTTAACCTACGGTTGTCCCTTATTTCGCTTCTACTTATAAGGAAGCGAGTAATAAGACTATTTCTGCTAATTTTTTCTGATTAGCATAAAGTAAATAGAAGTATAAGCTTTTTAAGAATGATTTGTTGCAGGGATATGGTGAAAGTCATGTGAATAGTACACATCAGATTTTTTATACTGCATCAATATGAGCTTTAGGTTTTATTTTTTTTCTTTTTGATAGAAATAATGTTAAAACAGAAATTATCAATAAGAATTTTAATAATCATCTAGGAAAAGCCTCTAGACATATGCTACTATGAAAACTCCAAGGTTTTAAGCTCAATGATTTTAAATATATCTTATACTTATTCAAATACTATTTATTAAGACCTAAAAGGGTTATATTAAAATGCCGTTTTCTTTGCTGTTGATGACATATTACAATTTATTTTCGATTCCATCAATTCTACTAGCTCTTTTTAGTTTTATCAAACTCTTGATGGGATTTTTTATTTTACAAAAATAAGAATTTAAATTATGCAGCTATAACTCCTTTTTAATAAAAATTACTTGAGCAGTAAAAAGTAACTTGCTTGAGTTCACATAAATTACCATTCTTAATAGTTTATGTAAAACATTTCCCCTTAACATTCAGATAAGATTTATCTATCTTCTCCAAAGGTGCATGATTTATGAAGTGAAGTGGTGCAAAAATGACAGTTACGGTATACTATATATATATATATATATATATATATATATATATATATATATAGTCGGTAGAGAAGCTATTATAATCCAACCAAATTTGATGTCTAGCTTACACTGGAAGTATATTTTTAGATCTCCTGTATAAATAAAAATTCAACACGCGTTTATGCGTGTGCGTCTGTGTGTAATACAAAAGCTAAAACGTCCCAAATATCAAACCAACAAAATTATAGATAGAAAAATTAATAAATATGCTCTCATATTCCAATGATGTCGCAAAAAGATTTTCATTAATATAGCTTCATTCTTAACTACCCTTTATATGAAACATTTTTCTAAAATTTTTATTTCTTAAAGTGATTTTGATTAAGATACCCATGTTAAATAAATATTTTACGAAGAAATGCATATCTTGAAATGTATGAGAATAACCTCTGAAGTGTTGTTCATTTTGGATAACTTATGCTTAACTGGTAAACCATAAAGATGGAGAAAATGTTCTTACGCAAAGTATAGATCATGTTAAACTCACAATTTATGTCAAATACATTCTTTTTTAAGTTGATTGTTCCCAAGATATGTACAAATGCCAAGTCAAAATAGGCGTATAGCGTAAGGCACGCCAATTCAACTATCATGCGAGGCGAAATTTGGTGTTAAAGCTGATTCCCCAGCCTAAACATTGCCAACAATAACATATCGTATGGGAATATTTCCTAGAAAATCTTCGTGGCACATCCTGATAATATACTCAACTTAATTATCAAGTTTGGTAATTAACGAACTTTTCGTTTTTGAAGTTCACAGACTCACACACACACAATTCGTTTTCTAAAATTCAGTTTTTGAATGCACGGGACTTTAAAAGGCATATTTCCAGTAAAATTCTGCTATGGACTGTTTGGCTGGAATGCAATATCTCCCTTACCTATGAACTCTATGTTCTAAATACAGAAATGCTGTTTTGTTCCATTCAATGACTTACTGTACATCTCTGCAACAAATTATTGTTAAAAAGCTTATGCTTCTATTTACTTAATGCTAATCGAGAAAAAATTAGCAGAAATAGTCATGTTGTTTGCTCCCTTAATTTGCAGAAGTGAAATAAGGAAGTATCATAGGTTAAAATGATAGTCAAAAGCTGATTGCTATGTGAGTGAAGTTCCTTTGTTTCTACAGACAGGAGTTGGACAAATTCCTGTTTGAGAGTTTTTAAAGCTGAAACAAAAAATAAGGAATGTCTCAAAAACGAACAACTCCTCAAAAAAGTATATAACATAAATTTGTGTTTTAATATGCTCTGCATTTATCCTCTGGCAAGTTTTTTCCCTCTCTTATGGTTTAGCAATTATGCAAAAGTCCATAAAATTCATCCAGAATAGGGTAGACTTCAAAGGCTATTTCCAGAAAATTTAAGATGTGCATCTTATTTGTCAGGTAAATATCTTTGGTATACGAAATTTTAATCGAATATGTTAGAGCCATTTTTAAGAAAATTAAAAGTTTTCGAAAAAAGTTCCATGTAAAGGGTAGTTTGGGGTAGGGAGATTTTTCTCAAAATCTTCGTGTCGTATTCCTGGAAGATACTAACTAATCTTAAATACCAACTTTGGTATTTTATAACTTTTCATTTTTGAGCTATTGTATTCACAGACACACGGAAACACGGACACACGGACACACACACGGAAAGACCGACATACGGACACACACACGAACCTTTTCTGAAAATCTTTTTTTTTATACAGGGGACTCTAAAACATATATTTTCGGTGAAATCTTGGTATCGAATTTTTGTGCGGAGTGCAATACCTTCTCTATACACTATGACATATTACCTCTAGAGAAAGTAAAAATAAAAAATCTGATGTGTTCCATTCACTTGACTTTCTCTACATCTCTGCAACAAATTATTGTTAAAAAGATTGTTTCTGAATACTTCATGCTAATCGAGGAAAAATTAGCAGAAATAGTCTTAATACTTGCTTCCTTGTAAATAGAAGCGAAATAAGGGAGTACCTAAGATTAAAGTGATATTCAAAAGTTGGTTGCTATGTGACTGATGTTCCTTTGTTTGTATGGATAGGAGTTGACAAATTCCTGTATGAGAAAAGTACAAGTTTTTCAAAGCAGAAGCCAAAAACAAAGAATGCCTCAAAAACGATAAACTCCAGGAAAAAAATGTATATATCATAAATGGTGTGTTTTAACGTGCTCTACATTTTTTTGTTAGTACGTTCTTGTCCATCTCTTACTTTTCAGCAGTTTTGAAAAATTCCGTAAAATTCACTCAGAATAAAGTCTTCAGAGGCTATTCCCAGAAAAATCAAGATATACGTTTTATTTGTCAGGTAAATATATTTAATATGGGATATTTTAATCAAAATCGTTAGAGCCATTTTTAAAAAAATGAAGATGTTCGAAAATTTTTCCATGTAAAGTGTAGTTTGGGGTGGGTGGATTTTCTTGAAAATCTTCGTGTCGCATCCTTGGAAGATACCAAACTTAAATACCAAGTTTTGGCCTTAACGGTCTTTTCGTTTTTGAGCTATGCTGCCCACAGACACACACACAGATAGACACACACGCAAATATTTTTCTAAAAATGCTGTTTTTGAATTCAAGGGGTCTTAAAACATATATTTCCGGTGAAATCTCGGTACGAATTTTGGATGCAATACAATACCTTCTCTTTACACTATGTACATGGTTCGTATAGAGAAAGTAAAAAGGTTGTGTCAATCAACTTGGTTAGCTAGAACAAAGGTGGCCATGAATGTGGGAGGAGCTGCTTCCTTTCTTTTCCTTTTTTTTCCCTCGCAACCGTATTTACAGTGAAACTCTTGAAAGATTTGTCTGTCCCTTCATGCTAGTGTGTTGCCTTATTCCCGCGTATCTACAAGAATATAATCGCTAAAAAGACATTGTAGTTAGACACTATGAACAATCCTTTAAAATGATTAATAAATTACTCTGACATACACTTTAAAAGTGATTAAAATGTTGCAATTTGTTTTAAATTACAGCTTTAAAGTTGTTAAAACTTTGGTTAAGTTTCGATAGTTTATCTTTGAGCTAGCTGTATTTAGGCTGAGGTTTGGGAGCTGATTCAGATTTGTATTCGGTACACTGCTAGTACCCTGATGAAATGACAGGACCCGCATTAAACTTTCCCTCTTGTGTCATGCAGAATTGGATGTGCGTTCGGAGGCAGGGTTCGCTAGGTATTGCGTAGGTGTTCTGGTCGTCTTGAAGTCTCCCGTTCGATTTATGCTGCTGTTGTCTCGTACTTGAATCAGATCTATAAATCAAAACAGTTCACTATCGACTGAATGGTTGAGAGCAATATGATATCCGCGTGTCTGGTTAGCAGAGGGTTTTATTTCAGTTGTGAAATGAAGGATATCTGAAATCGGATAACTAATTACTTTCCCTTGAACGAATTTGTGATTCCTTTACCGTTACACCGCTACTTGTAAGGAAGAAAACACTTCCACTTTTCTTTTCGCATACGTCCTCGCTTTTTATATCAAATTCCGAGTAGCACACATTTGCGCCAATAAGCGTATTCTATTTTTACTTTCTCTAGCCCCGTATGTACAATGTACATTAGGATCGAGAAGTATTGTACTTCACCCAAAATTTCAATGTCGAGATTTCACCGGAAATGCATGTTTTAGGACCCCCTAAATCCAAAAAAAAAGCATTTTCAGAAACAGGTCTGCAGTGTGTGTGAGTGTTTGTGTCTGTCTGTCTGTGTGTGTCTGTGGAAAGCATAGCTCAAAAACGAACAGACGGCTAAGTACCAAACTTGGTATTTAAGTTTTGTATCTTCCAAGGATGCGACACGAAATTTTTCAAGAAAATCCCCTCATCCTTAACCATGCTCTAAATAAAAAAAAATAAAAATAAAATAAAAAAATAAATAGAAAAAATAAAAACAAAAATAAGTAAATTTAAGTTGTATAACTCAATTTGTAATTGGTACAAGTAGTAATAAATAGTTTGGGATATTTTACCCTGGTTCAAGAAATTAGCTATCAGGGTTTAATATACAGATTTTATTTTTTATTTTTTATTTTTTTTACCCTCTAAACGGAAAAATGTTCGAAAATTTTGAGTTTCTTAAAAATGAATAAAACGATTTTGATTAAAATACCACATATTAAAGCCATTTCTATCACAAATAAAATGTACATCTTGAATTTTCTGGGAATAACTTCTAAAGACCAGTTTATTCTAGATGAATTTTGCTTAATTTGGTAAAACTGGTAAACCGTAAGAGATAGACAAATATCTACTATACAAAAAAATATACATCTTGTTAAAATACACAAGTTATGTCATACATTTATTTCTTGAAGTTTACCGTTTTCGAGGTATTCCTTGTTATTAGCTTCAATTGTGAAGTACTTATACTTTTCTCAGGTGCAACTGTCCCTTTTTCTTTTGTTCTACTCCTATCCAATCAAAGAAGTGTTTTCCAAAGGCAATGGCATGTCGACAGCTTTTAAAACATTTGACTATCACTTTAGCCTAGTGCATTCCGTTAGTTCAGTCTTCTTATAAGGAACTAAGTAATAAAATTCCGCAAATGTTTATCTCGATTAGCATGGTGTAGACAGAAGAATAATCTTTTGTAAGAAGTTTGTTTGTAGAGCAGCTAGAGAAAGTCATGTGAATGTAACACATCAGATTTTTTTGGTAATGTTTAACGCCCGCTTTTACTAGTTGTGGCACCGCAGGCGATGACACTGGTGATACATGGAATGAAGATGGAGCACCGGTGGAATGCGATGGCGGGGAAAATCGGAGACCCGGAGAAAACCCGCCCCTGTGCCGCTTTGTCCACCACAAATCTCATATGCGGTCACTTAGGATTGAATCAAGGCCTCTAGATGAGAGGAAAGTGGTCTTATAGATACCTATTTATCTCTTTTGGCACTTTCTCTATTTCTCGCTCTGATACGCATGATACCAGGTGAGATGCAGGGAATGGCGGTCGCTTAAGATTTGCAGTTCTCTCCCCTCCCCCCAAGGAGAGGTTGGATTTTTTCTGTAAATTGATATGTTGTCATTATAGGTATTTAATAATTGTGTACATAAATTTACGATGCTAATTTATTGCTAAGTAGTGCTAAAATTCAAAATTAATATAAACTGCACAGACCTTTATTCCTAGCATGTGCAGGGAATCACGGCCGCTAAGATACAGTAACGTAAAATAGAGAAGTTAAGAATTTAAACCTTATTGTTCTCCTTTTATTAGAACATTTCTTAAAGAAATGAAGTTAAAAAAAAAAATCTGATCTGTTATACTCCCATGACTTTCTCTAGCCGTTCTACAAACTTCTTGCATAACATTATGCTTCTTTCTCCACCTTGTTAATCGAGGTATTCAGCACAATGTTCTTATTACTTAGTTCCTTATAAGTAGGAAGAAAATAAGGGAATGCCCTAGGCTAAATCGATAGTCACATGTTTTAAAAGCTGTCGTTATACGATTGTCATTACAAATCATTTCTTTTCTGTTCTTGGCCAGGAGTAGAACAAAAGAAAAGCGGACACCCCTGCCTAAGAAGTATAAGTACTTCAAAACTGAAACTAATAATAATGAATACCTCGAAAACTGTAAGCTCCACGAAAAAAATATATGACGTAAGTTGTGTATTTTAACAAGACCTACATTTTTTGTACAGAAAGATTTTGTCTATTTCTTACGGTTTACTAGTTATGCCAAATTAAGCAACATTCATCCAGAATAAACAGGTCTTCAGAAGCTATTCCCAGAAAATTCAAGATATAAATTTTATTTGTCAGGTAAAATATATTTAATATATGATATTTTAATAAGAATCGTTAGAGCCATTTTTAAGAAAATCAAAATTTTAAAAAAAAGTTACATGTAAAGGGTAGTTTGGGGTGGGGGATTCCTCTCAAAATCTTCGTGTCGCATCCCTGGAACATACTGAACCTAAATACCAAGTTTGGTATTTTAGCTACTTTTCGTTTTTGAGTAATAGTGTTCACAGACACACGGACACACACACGGACCTTTTTCTGGAAATGCTATTTTTGGTTTCAGGGGGTCCTAAAACATGTATTTCCGGTGAAATCTCGAAATCGAATTTTTTGGTGGAACACAATACTTCTCTATCCCTATGAACATTGTACATATTGGGCTAGAAAAAGTAAAAATCTGATATGTACCATTCACATGACCTTCTCTATATTCCCGCAACAAATGATTCTTAAAAAGCTTATACTTCTATTTACTTCATTATAATCAGCAAAAATGAGCAGAAATAGTCTTATTACTTGCTTTCTTGTAAGTAGAAGCGAAATAAGGGACTACCATAGGTTAAAGTGATAGTTAAAAGCTGGTTGCAATGTCAATGGAGTTCCTTTGTTTATATGGATAGTAGTTGACAAGTTCCTGTATGAGAAAAGTATACGTTTTTCATAGCAGAAACCAAAAATAAGGAGTATCACAAAAACGACGAACTCCACGAAAAAAATGTATATAACATAAATTGTGTGTTTTAACATACTCTACATTTTTTGTGGAGTAAGTTTTGTCCATCTCTTACGGTTTAGCAGTTATTCAAAATTTAGTAAAATTCATCCAGAATAAACTACTCTTCAGAGGCTATTCCCAGAAAATTCAAGATATACATTTTATTTGTCAGGTAAATATGTTTAATATACAAATTTTAATCAAAATCGTTAGAGCCATTTTTGAGAAAATAAAAATTTTCGAAAAAGTTCCATGTAAAGGGTAGTTGGGTGTGGGGGGATTTTTCTCAAAATCTTCGTGTCGCATCCCTGGAAGATACTAAACTTAAATACCAAGTTTGGTATTTTACCTACTTTTCGTTTTTGAGTTATCGTGTTCACAGCCACACGGACACACACACACACACACACACACACACACAATCACACACGGATCTTTTTCCGAAAATGCTTTTTTTAGATAAAGGGGACCCTAAAACATACATTTCCGGTGAAATCTCGGTATCGCATTTTTTGTTGGAGTGCAATACATTCTGTATACACTATGTACATATTGCTTATAGAGAAAGTAAAAATCTGATGTGTTCCATTCACATGACTCTCTATATCTCTGTAACAAATTATTGTTAATAAGCTTATCTTTTATTTATTTCATGTTAATCGAGGAAATTTAGCAGAAATAGTCTTAGTCCTTGCTTTATTGTAAATACAAGCGAAATAAGGGAGTACCATAGGTTAAAGTGAAAGCCAAAAGCTGGTTGCTATGTGACTGATGTTCCTTTGTTTGTGTGGACAGGAGTTGACAAATTCCTGTATGAGAAAAGAGTAAGTTTTTCAAAGCTGAAACAAAGAAAAAGGAATATCTCAAAAACGATCAACTCCACGAAAAAAATGTATTTAACATAACTTGTATGTTTTAACGTGCTCTACATTTTTTGTGTGTTAAGTTTTTGTCCATCTCTTACGGTTTAGTAGTTATGCAAAATTCATCCAGAGGAAAGTAGTCTTCAGAGGCTATTCCTAGAAAATTCAAAATATACATTTTATTTGTCAGGTAAATATCTTTAATATATGACATTTTAATCAAAATCATTAGAGCCATTTTTTAGAAAATCAAAATTTTTGAAAAAAGTTCCATGTAAAGGGTAGTTGGGTGTGGTGAGATTTTTCTCGAAATCTTCGTGTCGCATCCCTGGAAGATAGTTAACTTAAATACCAAGTTTGGTATTTTACCGTCTTTTCGTTTTTGAGTTATCGTGTTCACAGTCACACGGATCTTTTTGTGAAAATGCTTTTTTTAGATAAAGGGGACCCTAAAACATATTTCCGCTGAAATCTCGGTATCGAATTTTTGGTGGAGTGCAATACTTTCTCTATTCACTATGTATATAGTGCGTATAGAGAAAGTAAAAAGTGTCTGTACAAGTTATGACAATTATGAAAATGGAAAATTAAATCTTGAACATTAAATTATTCAATCTCCTTTTTGCCGTATAAGTGCGCTAACCAACTGCAGCAGCCGACAGCATTAATCGTGTTATTTGCCTACACAATTCTTGTTCACGTTTTAGTTACATCAGACTGTATAGCCTGCGAGATCCATTGCAATGTAATGATTTAAATTACTTTCAGGGTCTTTAGTTAATGCTTTTCATCAGCATAAGCATTGTTATTAATATTGTAAGAAGAATTGTCCATAAGGGGAGAAAAAAACGATTGAGATGGAATACAAACCACAAAACACCTATGATCAAAAGCGGGGCTCGAACCCACGAACCCCAGTGCCAGAAACACCAAAGATAGACAGTTTAGTAAGCGAGGCCATGAGGGCTGGCAAGGATTGAGGGCTCCCAACCAATTTTTTCATTTTTCGAGCACTGGCATGAGGGTTTAATGCAACGGCTGCCAGAACAACTATTTCAGCTGCTTCATTTGTCACTCTCATTCTGCTGACCGGCTTTCGTGGAGAAAAGCTCCTACCTCACGAAGTTTCATAACGATATTAGTGAAGGTAGGACTGGTTGATGACTAACAGGGTAACCGTAGTCACACAGCTGCCAACTTGCTAACATTTTGCATAAAGTAATAGCATTTCAAATATGCTTTCATGTGTGAAAAAAGGTTTATAATTCCTAGAAATGATAAGCTTAATTAATTCCACTTTTGAATCAACTACTGTGTACAGACTCGGATATTTAACTTACTATACCTTCACACACATAACATTTGTACATTAAATATTCTAATTCGACTCCTCTGTGCCAGACTACACGGGCATACGTCTCAGGACAAATGACATACCACACTACTTGCGTAATGCAACTTCGTTTCCAGCCATTCCGACAGCTTTACCTCAATTCCGCTCCCTAATGCAAGTTTTAGGTAAAACTCTGTGATCCAGGAGGGACATGCTGCTCTCCAAGCGCGCATCCAAACGGTTCTATGTGATAGAAGTTCCCAAACACAGCGTCGAGGAATTATCTTTCCATTGTGCACCACTCAACCTAAGATAAAATATCATATCGGATATTTATGAATGTGTTAGACCTTCAATTAGAACGTCAAGATTCCGAACAAAACATACAAAGTGTATTAAGACATCTCTGTTTACTTTTTACTTTCTCTATACGCACTATGTACATAGTGTATAGAGAAGGTATTGCACTCCACCCAAAAATTTGATACCGAGATTTCACCGGAAATATATGTTTTAGGGTCCCCAATATCCAAAAAAAAAACATTTTAACAAAAAGGTCCGTGAGTCCTTGTGTCCTTGTGTCCGTGTGTCTGTGAACACGATAACTCAAAAACGAAAAGTCGGTAAAATACCAAACTTGGTATTTAAGTTTAGTATCTTCCAGGGATACGAAACGAAGATTTTGAGAAAAATCCCCCAGTCCAAACTACACTTTACATGGAACTTTTCTCGAAAATTTTGATTTTCTAAAAAATGGCTAACGATTTTGATTAAAATATATTATATTAAAGATATTTACCCGAAAAATAAAATGCATATTTTGAATTTTCTGGGAATAGCCTCTGAAGACTGCTTTATTCTGAGTGAATTTTCCGGAATTTTGTATAACTGATCAACCGTAAGAGATAGACAAAAACTTACCACACAAAACATGTAGAGCACATTAAAACACACAATTTATGTTGTACCCATTTTTTTCTTGGAGTTTATCATTTTTGAGATGTTCCTTGCTTTTGTTTTCAGGGTCGAAAATCTTAACTTTTCTTATACAGGAATTTGTCAACTCATGTCCATACAACTTTGACTATCGCTTTAACCTCTGCTACTCCCTTATTTCCTTTCTACTTACTAGGAATCAAGTAATAAGACTATTTCTGCTAATTTTTATAGATTAGCATGAAGTAAAGAGAAGCATAAGTTTTTTAAGCATAATTTGTTGCAGGGATAGAGAGAAAGTCATGTGAATGGTACACATCAGGTTTTTATGTATATAATTCCCTTTAAATTTGATGCTCACATCATAAAAACTTTGTTTTGGAATCAACTGCAGGTTTCTCTCACTGAGCTTCAAGGAATGCTTTTAGTTAAAGAAAAATTCACCGTCCAGTCAGGAATCGAATCCGGAACTTCTAGGTGAGAAGCATTTAACAGCAGAGGCAGTCTTCAGAAATGTCTTATGCTTACTTACCGGTTTCTAAGATGTAATTTCCAACGCAGGGGATAACTGTGGAAACATTAAAACATAATTTTTAGCAGCCCAGTAGTTCAATAAAATCCTAATTAACTACAATGTGGAATTCAAGCTTAAATTTCTGAACATGCGACTAATCTCAGGAGTCATTTCATCTCAGACATCAACTTCAAATTTTTGTTTCTAGGAATTATTTATCATGTAATGAAGAAAAAATGCCATTCTTAAGTGTTTTCTGTGTTATTGAGTCATAAACAGTACACAATAGCGATTTCTTTACATTACTGTAACAAATTATTTTTAAAAGGCGTATTCTTCTACCTAGTTTATAATAGTCGGGGTAATCATTAACATAAATTACCTTAATTACTTGTTTGCTTGTTGGTAGAAGCGAAATAAGGTAATACACTAGGCTAAACGATAGTCAAATCTTTTAAAAGCTGGTTGTCATGTGGTTGAAATCCGTTTCTGTGCAGTGCCATGAGTAACAGCTTTCCGAATGAGAAAAGTTTAACTATTTTAAATCTGAAACAAATAACAAGGAATATCTCAGAATTGGTAAATAGGACGAAGAAAACGTAAAAGACAATACTGGTGTGTTTCAACGTAATCTACATTTTTATGTGGTAAGTTTTTGTCTACCTCTTACGGTTTACCAGTTGCACAAAATTCAGCCAAATTCATTGAAGGTAAAAAGGTTTTTAGAGATTATTCTTGATATATAGTTTATTTGCAATATAAGTATCTTTAAATTGCGGTATTTTAATCAATATCATTAGAGCCATTTTTGAGAAAATAAAATTTTTCAAAAAGTTTTCCATGTAACGTTTAGTTTAGGGTGGGGGTAGTTTGGTATTTAACGGTATTTTCGTTTTTGAGATATGCTTTCCACACAGACACAAACACACACATACAGTGAACTTTTTCTCAAAATACTTTTTGGATTTCAGGGGGACGCGAAAAATGTATTTCCGGTGAAATCCCGGTATCTAATTTTTCGGTGCATTACAATACCTTCTCTATACGCTATGTATATAGTACGAGTGGAAAAAATTAAAAATCTGATGTGTTTAATTCACGTGACTTTCTCTATAACTCTGCAATACATTATTTTTAAAAAGCTTGTACTTCTATTTACTTCCTGCTAATCAGCAAAAATAAGCAGAAATGGTCTTATTTCCTGCTTCCTTGTAAGAAGAAGTGAATAAGAGAGTACCATTGGTTAAGTGATAGTCAAAAGCTGGTTGCTCTGCGATTGAAGTTCCTTTGTTTGTATGGAAACGAGTTCACAAAGTCCTGTATGAGAAAAATGTAAGTTTTTAAAGCTTAAACCAAAAACAAGGAATATCTCAAAAAAGTCCAACTCCACGAAAAAATGTATACAATATAAATTCTGTGTTTTAATGTGCTCTACATTTTTTGTGTGGTAAGTTTTTCTCTCTCTCTTACGGTTTAGCACTTATAAGCAAAATTCCATAAAATTCATCAAGAATAAAGTATTCTTCAGAGGCTATTCCCACAAAAATCAAAACATACATTTTATTTGTCAGGTAAATATCTTTAATATACGATGTTTTAATTAAAATCGTTAGCCATTTTTTAGAAAATCAAAATTTTCGAAAAGGGTAGTTTGGAGTGAGGGGATTTTTCTCAAAACCTTCGTGTCGCATCCCCGGAAGATACTAAGCTTAAGTACCAAGTTTGGTATTTTACTGACTTTTCGGTTTTGTGTTATCGTGTTCACAGACACACGGACACACTGACACACGGACACCTGGACACACCGACACACGGACACAGACACAGACCTTTTTCTGAAAAGACTTTTCTTGGATACAGGGGACCCTTAAACATATATTTCCGGTGAAATCTCGGTATCGAATTTTTTGGAGGAGTGTAATACATTTTCTATACACTATATACATAGTACGTATAGGGAATGTAAAAAACAACTTTTAGGCTGAAAATTATCTTTGTCTAAATTTTGTAATGATCTTTTGAGTACGGTCTTTATGTTAAGTAATCATTGGGTAGATGCTCGTGCTTAGATGGTTCAATGCAAGTTCCGTAATATATTAGTAATATCTCAGCAGCAGAGCATCGACATGGCAAGCCCAACATCCGTGTCCGACATCAGCAATGAAGCTTTACTTTCTCTATTTCCCACATAACACATAGGTAGAGAAGATGCTGCATTCCACTCATACGAAAGAGAATTGATTATTTATATCACTATGTCTTAGCACTAAAGGTCAATTTTGAAGTTATCATGTTATGACCAAACCATAGAATTTTAAATTTCTTGAAAATATCCTCTAAAGTCCCTTACATTCGTTGCATAAGTGGTAAACCATATGAGGTACACATGTGTCAAAACACATAATTTATGTCCTTTACGTTTTTGTCATGGGATGGGGGGGGGGGCAAACCGTATCCGAGATTATCCTTGTTATTGCTTCCTGTAGACAGGAAGTGTCCGTTTTTCTTTTGTTCTACTCTTGGCTAACCAAAGAAGTGATTTGCAAAGAGAATCGTGTAACGAAGCTTTTAAAGCATTTGACTACACTTTAGTATAGCGCATTCCTTTTGTTCCCTTCTACTTCTAAGGAACTAAGTAATAAGAAGATTTTGCAATGTTTATCTCAATTGCATGGGTATAAAGAAGAAGAATATTTTGCAAGGAGTTTATTTGTAGAGGAGCTAAAGAATGTCATGTGAGTGCAGCACATCGGATTTTTATACTTTCTCGAAACTTGCTATGTACATAGTGTACGGAGAAGGTATTGTATTTTACCCAAAATTCTATATCAAAATTTCACCGGAAATACATATTTTGGGACCCTCTGAATAAAAAAATCTGACGTGTTCCAGTTACATGACTTTCTCTACATCTCTGAAACAAATTATTGTTAAAAAACTTATACTTCTCTTTACTTCAAGCTAATTGAGAAAACATTAGCAGAAATAATCTTATTACTTGCTTCCCTGTAAGTAGTAAGGGAGTACCATAGGTTACAGTGATAGTCTAAGTCGCCTTCCGTGGTGTAATGGTTACCATGCTGACTTCATATACCCAAGGTCGTGGGTTCAAACCCGGCGGAGGACGATGGATTTTTTCGGGTGTAAAAATCGTTAGCATGGCGTCCTTCGAAAGGGAAGTAAAGCCGTTGGTCCCGTGTCGTAGATTTACGGCACATAAAAGAACCTCAAGCCTGATAGAGAGGCCTCTGAGCAAAATGAAGCGGTCTTTCACGCCCAATTTAGAATGGGACGCTGAGAACCACAGTAGTTAATGAGCGCCAATAAATAACATACCATTTACATTTACATTAACACGCCAGTGATAGTCAAAAGCTGGTTGCTATATGACTGAATTTTGTTTGTTTGTTTGGACAGGAGTTGACAAATTCCTGTATGAGAAAAGCTGAAACAAATAACAAGGATAATCTAAAAAATGATCAACTCCATGAAAAACAGTATATGGAACAAATTGTGTGTGTTATCGTGATCATAATTTTTTTGTAGTAAGTTTTTGTCTATTTCTTATGGTTTAAGAAAGAAATAGACACTTCAGCAGATCACCAGATAATTGAAGCAGACTTAGATTCTGCTAATGCTTACATAATTCATGAATCTTTTAAAACGATATGTCCTATTAGGAAGCAGAAAGCACGTAATCTGCATTCTTAATGTTCAATTTGCGGCACTCAAAGATACGGCATTTACCATAAATTTTCGGAGAAGAAAGAAAGCAAAAAAAGTGGAGGGAAAGAAAGCAGGGTTAAGTGATTGAACTTTTGCTTACAATCAAGAAAACTTCGTTCTTCTATTCTTATGCACGTTTCGATCGTTCCCATTCCCTTTCAGCCATTTCTTTTTCTTCGCCGGTTCAGTTTTAAGGAAACATCTTAAGTGGATTGCAATGTTCAGCAAGTTTAGGAAATCCGTATCGGATATATTTAAAGGGAGAATATTTTGAACTTCCCACCCACATGATTACCCCGGGCCGAAGGATCCATTAAGGTAATTAAGATCCGCGTCAAAGACAGATTTTCTAAGAGCCTGCGGCACTCTAGCCATTACAAAACTTGTGTTTCTGTGGCAAGAGAAATTCCTTCGCTTCTATAGAATCAAACCTCATTACCTTATCAGAGCCTCTGCATTAAGCTACGCGTTTCTAACAAAGGTTGCTTGGACTTACGTAATGTAAAACAATTACTAGTTAATGTTTAAATAATTATGAGATAACCCATGGTTTCACTGTCACCTCCAGGGTTCGAATATGATTAAATGCAAATGGAGTTTTATTTATGAACCCTCTTTAACTACTATGGTTCTCAACGTCGCCTTCTATATTGTGCGTGAAATACCGCTTAATGTTGTTCAGGGGTCTCTCTATCAGGAAATCTACGACACGGATCCAACGGCTTTACTGCCCTTCAGAAGGAAGGAATACTGAGGAATTTTACGCTCCAAGAAGTTCATCGTCCTCCGCCGGCTTTGAACCCGCGATCTTGGGAATATGAAGTTAGCATAGTAACCATTACAACACGGAGGGCGACGAATATGAATTAAGTTACTGATTTTAAATACCGAATAGATATGCATATCAAAATGTGTATGATCGTTACAGTAGAAAAGGATGAACTCCACGAGTTAACTCGTTTTTATAACAGAATGTAGAAAGAAGTATGAGCATGGATTGCCGCGGTATTAGATAGTAATTAGGTGCGTAATTTTACACTCTGTTTAAAGGCTGCAATATCCATATATCTTATGGGGGTGTAACTCAATATCAATATAAAATGTCTACAAGTTCGTGTATTAACTCTGTCCGGAATAATACTTTAGGATAATATTAATTAAATATACCAAATCACTTTCTAAGTTTGTCATTTATAGAAGCTTTGCAAAACTATTCAACTAGAGAACGCCAATCCCAGCACGCTATTTCGTCAAGAACTTCCCAACTAGTGCTTACTCATACTTCCAGACGTCAAACAGGTGTAAACTAAGTCATTTTCTACCCGCCTCATTATCGAGAAAAATCCACAACGTAAATACTGCTAACGAAAAATATTAAGGATATTTAATAATTTTTAAATATTTCATGCATCTAAATACAGAAGATATTATATTTATTTATTATTATTATTATTATTATTATTATTATTATTATTATTATTATTATTAATAATATTTGCAGAGAAAAGGTTCCTGGCCAATAATTAGTTTTTCAAATAAGACTTAACAAAGGCATACCATGAATGTTTCAGTTAGATTGCACATAACAAGCTTATTTACTTCCTAAAAAAGTGTGTTTTTACGTTTTAGCTTCTATGTACACGACTTTCAGTGAGATTAAATGGAGAGAACAATTTTTAAGAAAGTAAAAAGAGCTGCTTTTGAGGGATTATTCGAAATTCTTACATCTCATCCTTAAAATATGCTGACCTTCAGTATGAAATATACTATTTGTCATAGCTTTCAGGTATTACCTAAGTTTGTATGTAACATCCCTGCACACATGTTGACTTTAGAATACTATTTATATTGCACTAACCAATACAATATAATAGGGATCTCAAGTTAGTTAATTTCTTTTTAGTCCAATGCAACACTTCCAGATTTTCCTTCTATATAACCACTAAGGAGCGCATTTGTGATGCGAAAGACTGAAGTTGAGTTCAAACTTACCTCTATACATAGGCAGTACGTGCACTTCGAACTGGTGTTTGAACAGAGAACGCAAACAAGAGAAGCGTACAAAATTTGTCCCTATTTCTGACGTCAGCAATTCCCGTTGCGTTAATTGCAATCCCTCAAACGTTACCTCTTCTGCGCTGTTTCCTTGGTCGAGTATTCAATTGGTTTCTCGCTCGGAACTTACGGGTTCTATTTCTGGCGTGTTTGGGAATTCATCTTTAAATATTCCCTATTCAGCACAAGTCAAGAAGTTTGGATGTGGGAGAAAATGTGCATGTGAAAAAAAAAAAAGCTAAAAGGACGAAAACATACAGTAAACCAGCTTAAAGGTTTAAAGAGTCGAAGCCCCCCAATATCTCAATAGCAGTTAAAGAGGGCTGCAGAAATCATTCCAAAAAATAGACCGACTCTGGGGTGCGGAGTTAGCGTATCTGCCTCAAATTCAAGAAGTCCCAAGTTCGAATCTCGGTTAGGGTAAGTTACCCAGATATGGCTTTTCCTTATCCTGAAAAGAGCGAATGTTGAGTAATTTTTAAGTCTTTGTCCTCGGGTCTCATTTCATTCATCATGCGATATGACCTACTAACTAAAAAGACATTACACTACAAAAAAGAAAAAAAAAAGAAACACAAACATTAGGCAAGGTGACTGACTATACATAGCTTCTTTTCATTTAGCTCTCGATTCTTTCGATATGTAACACCTCTGCCAAAATTTCTTATTGCTTACTTGTACTAAGATTTTCACGTTTAGAAGAAGTTTTCTTTGAAAATTTAGGTTAATTAGAGAAAACAATAATGTTAAAAACCTTTACAACCTTAATGGGCTTACAAATAAAATTGCTACATCCAAATTTATATTCATTACTGCTAATAATCATTAGAGTGCTTTCTAATAAAATGTGTTATGTGATAACAAAATTGAAGTATTAAGTATTCTTAATATTCATTAGACGAAAAATAATTGAATAGCACGAATGATATGGGTTATCTTTGGAGTTATTAGTTTCTCTATACATGTACATAGTGTATAGAAAAGGTATTGCACTCCACCAAAAAATGCGATTTCGAGATTTCACCTGAAATATATGTTTTAGGGTCCCCTGTATCCAAAAAAAAGTATTTTCAGAAAAAGGTCCGTGTGTGTGTGTCCGTGTGTCTGTGAACACGATAACTCAAAAACGAAAAATCGGCAAATTACCAAACTTGGTATTTAAGTTTAGTATCTTCCAGAGATGCGACACGAAGATTTTGAGAAAAATTCCCCCACTCCAAACTACCATTTACATGGAACCTTTTTCGAAAATTTTGATTTTCTAAAAGTGGCTCTAACGATTTTGATTAAATTATCAAATATTAAAGATATTTGGCTGACATTAAAATGTACATTTTGAATTTTCTGGGAGTAGCCTCTGAAGACTTGTATATTCTGGATCAATTTTACGGAATTTTGAATAACTGCTAAACCGTAAGAAATAGACAAGAACTTACCACACAATAAATGTAGAGCACTTTAAAACACACAATTTATGTTACATACATTTTATCCTGGAATTGACTGTATTTGAGATATTCCTTGTTTTTTGGTATCAGCTATAAAAAACTTATATTTTTCTCATACAGTACTTTGTGAACTCGTGTCCATACAAACATAGGAACTTCAGTCACATAGCAACCAGCTTTTGATTATCACTTTAACCAATGGTACTGCCTTATTTCGCTTCTACTTATAAGGAAGCAAGTAATAAGACTATTTCTGCTAATTTTTTCTCCTTTAGCATGAAGTTAATAGAAGCATACGCTTTTTAAAAATGATTTCTTGCAGAGATGTAGAGAAAGTCATGTGAATGGAACACATCAGATTTATTGCAGCTCTGTCTGTAATTATTTTTCACTTAAACAATGAACAACTTAATTGTAGTGTCCTGGTATTCATTTAATTAACCCATAATAGTTCATAACTTACTATAACAAAAGCCATTTCATAGTAATTAAAGGCAAACTAAGTCTCACGTATTTCAATAGAATTTATGATAGACAATTTACGATTTTTGCTGAATTTTCCCTCCATGTAATGTACCTAGTGTTTCTCAATTATTTCAATTGTTGGATTATGTAAAGCAGGAAGCAAAACAAATTCCATTGACGTCTACAGCTCCTACCTCTAAGTATACTGGACAGATAAAAAATGAGACGTTAAAGCACGAGTTAATGTAGCCACAAATCAAAGTTTTTAGTTTTTTTATGCATTTTTGGATGCATTTGAGTTGTTTAATTCTCTTAATTATCATAATTACCTCGCTGTTTTTTTAATCCTTTTGCAACTCGCTAGAACTGCGAGGACAAAGGAAACAAGAAAATAATGAGACACATATCTGGGCATTCTCTTCTTGTGCCCTCCTCAGTAGAAATAGCAAAAAGTAATAATGTGCAAAGAGAAATCCAGTTCAGAGTTCCAAAAATTAGTTGATTTTAGAGAGATCTATTTGCACATGCCAGGCATGGGTTTTAAGAGATTACACACCATCAGCATATCCAGTCTTGTCTTTCAATGTTTATCTAATAGAAACATAGAGCTGTCCATCTTCTGTTTATCTATGCAAAAGGAATATCTATATTTCACCTGAAATATTATAGATTTAGCAAGGAGGCCTTGGAAGCTCTCTGAAAAAGATCCAGATGATTTTAGTGATACGAATCTTAGAGGTACCTATCTACGAGGTAGGCTATAAATAAAAGACAGGTTCAAAGAAAACAATTATTTTGTTACTAAAAGTTTTGTACACCTATGAATATTTTTCAACATAATCGCCAAAAACATTGAGAAATTTATCGTACCTGTGCACAAGCTTTGCAATGCCCGCTTTAAAAATGTTGCCGCCAATGATTTCAAATGAGCATTGACGTGTTTTGAAGATCTTCGTACTTTACTACGTTTGCGGAGAGCCATTCAAAACAAACGAAGAGGAATGCTGACTTCAGGAATTGTGTTGATCCATGACAACGCTCGTCCACACACTGCTGGCACAACCCATCGGCTTCTTGAACAATTTCAATGACACATTTTCGATCATCCGCCGTACAGTCCTGACTTGGCACCCGGCGACTTTTACCTTTTCCCTGAACTGAAGACGTAGCTAGGAGGGCAACAGTTTCAAACCAATGAATATCTTCAAAACAACGTTAATGCTCAATTGAAATCATTGGCGGCAACATTTTTTTAAGCGGTTATTGCAAAGCTGGTGCACAGGTACGATAATTGTCTTAATCTTTTCGGTGATTATGTTGAAAAGTAACCAGAAGTGTACTAAACGTTTAGTAATAAAACAAATGTTTTCTATGAACTTGTCTTTTATTTGGAGCCTATTGGAGGTCGGAAAAAGACGACCCTCGTAGTTTAATTGCACTTGCAAATTGTTTGTGGTCATGATTTATACCGAAGTTCTAGGAACAATTATCTTACTAAAACGTCCATATATACTTAGAAATAGAAAAACAATTTGTGTTTAGTATTTTTTTTTTCAACTTAATGTCCTTTTAGCTCGATTCACCTTTCCCAGCGTTTCTCCAACTGTTTTAAGTCTTCAAAGTAGGCGTCTGTTTGGCAGATGACGTCTTAGATGAGAATCGTTTTCCGTCACGCCACTTTTTTAAGGTTGGAATAAAAAGCTCAATGAGGGCCAAATATGGTGATGTTGTAGTAATTCGAGCCTTATGGAGATGAGCAAATGTATAACGTAATTGTAACCGCTCACGGATTTAGTATAATTTTCTTTATAGTTACACCTATTCAGTTGGGGGATTTTGTAATTGATGGTGTCTTTAATATAAGGAGCACCTGATATACCATGTTCTCTTAATTCTACATGTTTCCCCATCAAAACTGCATAGGAGTGCAACGTTACATTTTCTTAATGAAACAGAATCTTGTTGTTTGCCAGGTGAGAGCGTTTCTTTTTGATTTCTCCGTTCTACCGGTGCAACAACATGCATAATATTCTTCATTTTTCGTTCTCTCTTTCTGCAAGTAATCGATTTAGATGATTCTACGTGCATCCCAAAAATCCGAATCCTCACCTTTACCTTCTTTAAAACCCACTGTTTGGACTGTACTTTTATCTCTGGAGGGACGTAGTATATCCATGTTTCGTTCACAGCTATGTATGGACGCAGAAACACGTAGGGATTGAGACTCAAAAGTGCCAAACCATCTTCCGATTCGATCACACGATTGCGTTTATTCTCCATTGAGAGCAAACGCGGCACACATCTTGCCAAGACCTTTATTGGTGCAAAATTAAGAACACTGTACCCAATGATGTGCCGGTAGCCTCTATTTTTTTTCGCGAACTTCGATTTGTCGATCACACAAAACCACATCCTTGATGTTGTCAACCATTTCGGAGGAAGTCAGTTCTACTGGACGTCCGGAACGATGTTCATCATTTGTGGATATATGGCCGCGTTTAAATTTATTTATCCATTGTAAGTTGCTGCAAACGCCGGAGCAGATGTGCCATGAACTTGATCCAACTCGGTTTTTGTTTATTTCGGTACTGAGCTTTTTAATCACTGCACAAAACTCCTTTTCTTTCCATCTTTCTATATAAGCACAAAATTGTTGATTCATTCGCCTCTGACGACGAAACCACGTGATGTAAATGGCTGAAAATAAGCGACTACGGTTACTAAATACAATTTTTTTAGTTGTTCCGAGTATAATTTATTTAATTTTCATAGGACTTATTGAACTTTATATTATCACTTATAATATAAGTATGAATGTAAGATAATAATACGGTAGCAGTATTAGGTATATCTCTCATCTACGAGTATTTTGTCCCACTTAACAAAACACGCACAATATTATTAGTTTTTATTTTAAGCATAGGCGGTTAGGTATCTGGTATTCTCTCCGTCTTTCTTTATTTTTTTTTACACTCCTTGTATAAAGGACTTACACCCTGAGGACTTACAAGCCAGCGCCTGAATCAGACATATTTTGAGGAGTCCCTGGATCCGAGAGAACCCTGGAGATATGATTAGCCCGATTCCCCGTATGAAATTGACAAAGTAGGCGATATGAAATGACATTGATATGGATGACTGGAAAGATGATTATGGAGCAAATAGCGGAATGAATGACGGAAGAATCTGTAGGACACGGATAAAATCTGTCTAAACGCCGTTTTATCCCAAAAAATCCCAAATACTTATACATATACATGAATTTAACTATATTTATAAAGCTCAGACGGCATGGCATGGCTCATGCCCACATTTGTGGGGTTGCGGCGCCGATCCCTGTCGAGTGCCCACTCCGACTTATATTGTTTTAGAATTTCCTTGTCACCCGGCGTATTCTGGGCTAGTTACTTTCTCCATACGCACTATGTACAGTGTATAGAGAAAGAATTGCACTCCACCAAAAATTCGATACCGAGATTTCACCGGAAATGTATGTTTTAGAGTCCCCTTTATCTAAAAAAAGCATTTTCGGAAAAAGGTCCGTGTGTGTTTGTGTGTGTGTGTGTGTCCGTGTGTCCGTGTGTCTGTGAACACGATAACTCAAAAACGAAAAGTTGGTAAAATACCAAACTTGGTATTTAAGTTTAGTATCTTCCAGGGATGCGACACAAAGATTTTGAGAAAAATCCCCCATCCCAAACTACCCTTTACATGGAACTTTTTTTTCGAAAATGTTTACTTTCTCAAAAATGGCTCTTGACGATTTTGATTAAAATTTCGGATATTAAACATATTTACCTGACAAATGAAATGTATATCTTGAATTTTCTGGGAATAGCCTCTGAAGAGTAGTTTATTCTGGATGAATTTTACTAAATTTTGAATAACTGCTAAACCGTAAGGGATGGACAAAAAATGTAGAGCACATAAAAACACACAATTTATGTAAAAATAATTTTTTTCGTGGAGTTCGTCGTTTTTGTGACATTCCTTATTTTTGGTTTCTGCTATGAAAAACGTATACTTTTCTCATACAGGAACTTGTCAACTCCTATTCATATAAACAAAGGAACTTCAGTGACATAGCAACCAGCTTTTGACTATCACTTTAACCTACGGTTGTCCCTTATTTCGCTTCTACTTACAAGGATGCGAGTAATAAGACTATTTCTGCTAATTTTTCTGATTAGCATAAAGTAAATAGAAGTATAAGCTTTTTAAGAATGATTTGTTGCAGGGATATGGAGAAAGTCATGTGAATGGTACACATCAGATTTTTTTTCTATACAAAGTCTTTTTCCGTTCCCTCATTTCCCATTAGGTCATTTCATTTTAGATTCAGGATACAAGTCGTGATTGGGTAGTTTCGTGGTGTGTGGTGCGCGGCAGAAATACGCTACCTAACTATTCCCTCCTCCTCTGATACCTCCACAGGTTCTCCATTTGTGACGTTCAGGAGGCATCATTTAATTAAAAATCTGATTACATGACTTTCTCAAGCTCTTCTACAAACTTCTTACATAAGTTGATCTTCTTCCTGAACCTTACTAATCGAGATAATCATTAGCAGAATGTTCTTACTACTTAGTTCCTTATAAGTAAAAAGAAAATAAGGGAATACATACGCTAAGCCGATAGTCAAATGTTTTAAAATCTGCCGTTATTCGATTGTCATTGCAAATCGCTTCTTTGCTTGGCCAGGAGTAGAACAAAAGAAAAACAGACACTTCTTGTCTGAGAAAAGTATAACTATTCACAACTGAAACTAAAAACAAGGAATATCTCGGAAACGGTTACCTCCACAACAAAAATGTAAAGGACATATATTGTGTGTTTTCATCAGATCAACATTTTTTGTTTAGTAAGTTTTTGTCTCTCTCTTATCGTTTAGCAGTTAAGCAACATTTATCAAAATTCATCCCAAGTAAAGAGCTCTTCAGAGACTCTTCCCAGAAAATTCAAGATATACATTTTATTCTATTTGTAAATATCTTTAATATATGGAAATTTAATCAAAATTGTTTGAGCCATTTTTTAGAAAATCAAAATTTTGGAAAATTTTTCTATGTAAAGGGTAGTTGGGGGTGGGGGGATTTTCTTGAAAATATTCGTGTCGCATCCTTGGAAGATACCAAATCTAAATACCAAGTTTAGTATTTAACAGTCTTTTCATTTTTGAGCTATGCTGTCGACAGACATACACACACACACACACACACACACACACACACATACACATGGACGTTTTTCTGGAAATGCTTTTTTTTATTCAGGGGGTCTTAAAACATGTATTTCCGATTAAATCTCGGTATCGAATTCTTTGGTGGAATACTATACCTCGGCTATACACTATATACATAGTACGTATAGAGAAAGTAAAAAGTATAAGCTATTGGAAATTTGAAAAAAAATCTTATGTGTACCATTTACATGACTTTCTCTATATCTCTGCAACAAATTATTGTTAAAAAACTTATGCTTCTATTTACTTCCTGCTCATCGAGAAACAATTAGCTGAAATAGTCTTATTACTTGCTTCCTTGTAATCAGAAGCGATAAAAGGGAGTACCAGAGGTTAAAGTGAAAGCCGAAAACTGGTAGCTGTGAGACTGAAGTTCCTTTGTTTGTATGGACACGAGTTGACAAATTTCTGTATGAGAAAAGTTTTTCAAGGCTGAAACCAAAACAAGGAATATCTAAAAAACGATTAACTCCAGGAAAAAAATGTAGATAACATAAATTGTGTGTTTTAATATGCTTTACAATTTTGGTGTGGTAAGGGATTGTCTATCTCTTACGGTTTACCAGTTATACCTAGTTCCGCAAAGTTCATTCAGAATAAAGCAGTCTTCAGAGCCTATTCCCAGAAAGTTCAAGCTATTCATATTATTTGTCAGGTATATATCTTTAAAATACGATGGTTTAATCAAACTCGTTAGAGCCATTTTTTAAAAAATCAAAATTTTCGAAAAGTTTTCCATGTGAAGCGTAGTTTGGGGTGGGGAGATTTTCTTGAAAACCTTCGTTTCGCATCCTTGGAAGATATTGAACTTAAATACCAAGTTCGGTATTAAACGGTCTTTTCTTTTTTGAACTATACTGCCCACAGATACACACATACACACAGATACACATACATATACACACAGACACATACACGACATTTTTACTTTCTCTATACGCACTATGTACATAGTGAATTGAGAAAGTATTGCGTTCCACCAAAAATTCGATACCGAGATTTCACCGGAAATATATGTTTTAGGGTCCCCTTTATCTGAAAAAAAGCATTTTCACAAAAAGGTCCGTGTGTCCCCGTGTGTCCGTGTGTGTCCGTGTGTCAGTGTGTCCGTGTGTCTATGAACAGGATAACCCAAAAACGAAAAGTCGGTAAAATACCAAACTTGGTATTTAAGTTTAGTATCTTCAAGAGATGCGACACGAAGATTTTGAGAAAAATACCCCAACCACAAACTACCCTTTACATGGAACTTTGATTTTCTAAAAAATGGCTCTAACGGTTTTGATTAAAATATCATATATTAAAGATATTTACCTGACAAATAAAATATATATTTTGAATTTTCTGGGAATAGCCTCTAAAGACTAGTTTATTCTGGATGAATTTTGCATAACTATTAAACCGTAAGAGATGGACAAAAACTTAATACACAAAAAGTGTAGAGCTGGTTAAAACACACAATTTATGCTATACACGTTTTTTTCGTGGAGTTGATCATTTTTGAGATATTCCTTTTTCTTTGTTTCAGCTTTGAAAAACACTTTTCTCATACAGGAATTTTTCAACTCCTGTCCATACAAACAAAGGAACGTCAGTCACATAGCAACCAGCTTTTGGCTTTCTCTTTAACCTATGGTACTCCCTTATTTCGCTTCGACTTACAATCAATCAAGAAATAAGGCTATTTCTGCTAATTTTTCTCGATTAGAATGAAATAAATAAAAGATAAGCTCATTAACAATAATAATTTATAAAGATATAGAGAAAGTTATGTGAGTGGAGCACAGATTTTTTTTTAAAAATGGCGTTTTTCTGTTCAGGTTGTCTTAGAACATGTGTTTCAGGTGAAATCTCGGTATCGAATTTTGGGTGCGTTACATTACCTTCTCTGTACACTCTGTACATAGTACGTATAGAGAAAGTAAAAATACCGCGATTTCGAATTTGGCTGATACTGCAACTAAACTTTCTCCGAAAAATCTGATTCTAGGTGTTATATTATGTAGAAGTAGTTCTTAGCCATCTCTGATGGTCTTTCTGTGCTTCGGAATTGTATAAGGATATTATTATAATAATATTATAATTATTATTATTAATATTATTTATATAGTAATATCGTTACTATTAATATAATATAGTATATATTGCTACTAATAGTATAGTATATACCATTATTATTATTATTATTATTATTATTATAGTTATTATTACTATTATTATTATTAATAATAATATTATTTATATAATAATATCGTTATTATTAATATAAAATCGCATATACTACTACTAATAACAATAAAAATAATATTGGTAATAATAATAATAATAATAATAATAATAATAATAATAATAGCAACAGCATCGTTTTCACTGTCAGCTATATTAGTTAATAGTCCAGAGGACCTGAAACCTAATCTTGCTTGAGTAATCAGGTTTCTTCCGGGTTTTTCTCTAATAATGAGAATTAAGTTATTGCATAAATGTTAGTGTAATTAATTCATGTTTCTGTAGACTTCCTTTGTGTTAAAGCCCGATAAGCGATTAATATAACGATAAATTATCAAAAAAAAAAAAAAAAAAAACATGAACTGTTCCATCCACATGCTTTGATCTATCTCTTCTGCAGAAATCTATTGTTACAAAATCTTATTCTACTCGCTACTTCATGCTACTCAAGATAAATATTGGCACAATGGGATTATTATTTAGTTCTTTATAAGTGGAAGGGAAATAAGGGAATACACTAGGCTAAGTTGACAGTCAAAACCTTTAAAAACCCGTCGCTTTGTGATACAATTGAAATTTCCTCTTGTTTGTATGACGAGAAATAGCGAATAGGACTATCCCAGTTTAGAAAATATTTATAAATTAGACTTTTTAAACAGAGTAACACGGAATATTTGGTAAATGGTTAACTCTACAACAAAAATGTATAATATGACATATATGCGTGCTTTAACGATATCTACATTGTTTGTGTAGTAGTTTTTTTGTTTCTTACGGTTTAGCAGTTATGCAAAGTCATTCAGAATGAAGAGGACTTTAGAGGCTATTGCAAAAACTTAAGGATATACATTTTATTAGTATGTAAAATGTCTTTGCTATACGACTTTTTAATCATAATTATTAGAGATCTTTTTGGGAAAATTGACAATTTCCAATAAATTGTTCATGCAAAGAGTAGTTTGGGGTGGACGATTAAATAAACACTAGAGTCGATTTTTTGGTAGATACTGCAATAAAATATGAATTTTGGTATTTAGCAGACTTTTTATTTTTGAGTTATACTATTCAGAGGCACACCCAGACACATACATGCGTGCACACACGAAATCGTGCGGAAATTTTTCTAAAATCCTTTTTGCATTCAGGGGTTCTTAAACCATGTAATTAGATGGAAAATAATCCTCTTGTATCTACTATGTATGTAAGTATATATCCTGGGTAGAGAATCTGAAAACAAATGATAGAGATTCATGTTCTACTTTAGTAAACATAGTAGATGCTTTATTGGTCTTGTTTAGGTTGGTAACATTTTCACCTTGATCATAAGAAGATGTTCATTTTATAGGTTAATTTCAAGGTAATGGAATCCTTACTGTTCCTATAGATTTTAATATATGTTGTAAATAGTCATATAATATGTATATACATATTAAACCAGTGAGCTCTAGTCAAGAAATAGGCTGCCTTTTGAAAACCAATTAAATGTGTTTAGAGTCAACTTTTTCTTCAGTAATTTATTCTTATAAAAAGAACAACGTATTTAGGAAATACACTACCCTTAAACGATAGTCGGTCTTTGAAAAGCTGCTCATTATGCGAAATTACTTAAATTCTGTTCTGACAATGAAAAAGAAAAAGGAATAAGGACTTCACGTTAGAGAAAGGTATGAGTATTGGAAAACTGAAACCAATACAAGAGCATCGCGGAAATGGTTAATTGTAAAGAATTTGCATTTGACACTAACTGTGTATTCTAGCGATATCTACATGTTTGTGTTGTTAGATTTTCTCTGTCTTACGGTTCAGCAGTTATTCAAAATTTAATTATAATAAAGAAGACTTCTGACATATTTAATTTAGTTGCTATTATATTACGAGCGCACATTTTACAAATTTATTAATTTAATAATAAATACACAACATTTCAAATTTATTCCAATGAATAAAAATTTGCAAAAGAAATAAATAAAAACAAAACAGAAAAATAATAAGTAAAATCTTTTAAAATTATCATTTTGTGAAAATAAGGAATCCAGAATTTGTTATGTGGGAGAGATTTTCTTGAAAATATTCCAGTTGTTTTCTTCATAGATTTTAAGGTTAAATCTGAAGTTTGGTATTAATATTTTTTGTGCTTGAGTTATACTGTTATCTCTCTCTCTCTCCCTCTCGCACACACAAACACACACACACAGACTTACAAATACACATGCCACTTTGACTTTTTCTAAAAATATCTTTGGTTGATTCATATTCCTAAGACTTGTATTTTCAGTGAAATCTCTCTATTGAATTTTTGAGTGGAACGCAATACCTTCTCAACCTACTACTTGTCTTAGAAAAAGTATAGGAATAGGAACAAGCCAGTAATAATGAAGGGTGTGAATTTGTGTCACAATAAAAATATTTAATATTTTGAATAAGTAAAACAAAATTTAGAATGTTCATTCTTGAACACTTTTGTAGTATAAACAATTGAACCATTTTAAAAAGACTGTACTGAATAATAAAATGACTCGCCGTACCTTTTTTAGGTTGATACACCTGTGAAATTTGACCAAAAGTGTGAGAAACTAAATTTTTGCATAATAAAATTATATGAATTCCAAACTTAAAGAAAATATATCGTTCTTCCCATTTGGCGCACTATAACTATCAATTAACTGAACCTATAGATTAGTAGGCGCATGTTATTATTAATAGGTCTCCAAGTATTAAACTAATTTTCTTGCAATCTTTTTTGCAAAAATGTTTATACTCAAAATGATCTACACAAGGTAATTTTTCATTAATTTGTTTCAACATTTTTTGCTGCCTCTCGAAGGTACATTTAAGAAAATGTTTATATTCATATTCGAAATAATGCTACAATTTTGAGCAACAATATATTGAATTTTGAATAATAAAATTTTTTTGGAAAATATGGAAAGTAATAATTTATCAGCCTTAATTAGAGTTAATGTAAAATAATATCAGGTTCATTTGCAAACTCATTTACTGCATATCTGGACCTTTTATTTTTAAAAATTCATTACGTAGGTCATTTGGATTAGAACAATGAATTAGGCAGTAAATTTATTAGTTAAATAACTACATAGGCTAGAATTTTGATACATGATAAAGAGAGTTGTGTATAATAACTAGGATAAATTTTGATAACATACATTTCCAGCTGTGTATTTTCTAAATTTCGCAGATAATCTAAGTCAACTACAAAAATGTATTGACTTTAAGAAAATACCTGCAGAAAAGCAGGTCAAAATAAGGCGGGATAACCACTTATGTATATTTGTCCAATTCAAATTCATGAATCAAATTATCTTTTCATTGCGTAAGCTTCAGCGGCTGGTGTCCATTCTAACTAGGTCTTCCGGGCTGAAACTGATGCCTTAGTTTCACCCCCATGTTCATCCAGCACTATCGTGAAGTGAGAAGCCTTGAGGAAGCCACATATAGCAATTAAAGCTCAAATAAATTCATGTTGGTAAATGTTCTTAAAAAGTTTTCTAGCAAAGTTTTCCCTTAAGCAAGGGTAAGAATAAGCCATCATTGTTTCAAACAACAATGCTAAAAAATACCAAATTTAGAACGTTTAAGTTTGAAGTTTGACGATTTTACATTGTGTAGTATTTGTTTGGCAGCCATCATTAGTGAATGCTCTCAGCGAATTTGTAAACAAGGCTAAAACTGGTCATCATTATGTGTTACAATACTTTCATTTTAAAGATCTTAGTCCAAACAATATTAAAGATGAATTAGAATCTACTTTGGGGGAGTCTGCTCCTTCGTTTACAACAGTGAAATATTGGTTGTCAGAGTTTAAGCGCAGCCGTAAGAGCTGCTAAGGCGAACATCGCAGTGGTCGTCCAAATGAGGTTGCCAGTCCATAAATTGTAAAGAAAATCCACTAAATGGTATTGAATGACCGTCGATTGAAAGTGCGTGACTAGTAGAAATTGCAGGCATTTCTAAAATTTCTGTACATCGCATATTGACTGAAAATTTAAATATGAGAAAGTCGTGTGCAAGGTGGGTGCCACGTTTGCAACAAAAACAGCGACGTGGAGATGTTTTAGTTGAGTGTTTGGCAATGTTTCGCTGCAATAAATATGAGTTTTTGCGTCGATTTATAACAATGGATGAAACCGGGTTCCATCGCTTCACACCTGAGACGAAGGAACAATCAAAACAGTTGAATGGAAGGGGAGAATCGGCTCCAAAGCAGATGAAGATAGTTCCATCTTTAGGCAAGGCCATGGCGTCCCAGTATTCTGGGATGCACGCGGAATAATTGTCGTTAATTATCTCACAAAAGGAATATTATGCGAAAATGCTACAGCATTTGACTGAAGAAATCGAGCTAAAACGGCCGCAATTTAGTGAAAAAGAAAGTGTTATTTTCTCAAGACCAATTCGCATGTCCACTATCGTCATGGCCAAAATCAATGAGATAAAGATCGAATTGCTCCCTAATTGAATCTACCCGACAGATTTAGCCCCATTTAATTATTTTCTGTTTCCAAACTTGAAGAAATTGTTTGTTGGTAGAAGATTAGCCAGCAATGAAGAGGTGGAGTCTGTAGTTGATGACTGTTTTGCAGACCTCGATGGTTCTCATATAAACAGGGTATCGAAGCTGTTGTATATCGCTGGGAAAAGGTATCGAGCTGAAAGGCGACTAGGTAGAGAAATAAAGATGTTTTTCCCCAAAAGTTTTGTGCTTTTTTTGTTAGGTCGGTATTTCTGGGACAGCCCTAGTAAGTGGATAAGTTGTATTTTGTTACATAAAATCAAAGCTAAACACCATTTCAAAAGTTTCATAGTGCCTAACGGTATCAGTGTATTCTTCTGTCTTAAAGGAGTTTTCTGAAGTTTGACTAAATTTAAACTAATGTTAACTATTTTGACGGAAAATCCAATTTTATAATCCTGATGTATAAGCTGCTAAACTCTGCTAGGAGCGCACTGTCACGTTATTCCTCATTTTAAACATAAATGACACATAACTCTCCGGGGTCGGCTAGTGAAAAGCTAATTGATTATTCATGACCTTCAAAGCATTCTCCCAAAGATCTCATCACTTGTATAGAAGTTTAATAAGTCATACATTAATAATGAAGCTTTGTGCTGCAGTTCATGTACAGCGTAGTTAGTCTGCCGGTTTATTTATGTAGAAAATAGACTAGGCGACAAAGTGAATACATTACATCTGCAATGGAAAATACATCTGTACGAAATTACTTCTCAAGCAAACACTGTTTCAGCTCAGTAAACAGTAAATAGATTATATAGCAATGGACTAATTTAAAAACTTAAAAAACCGATAAAAGATAAAGATAACTCAATAAAAGCCAAAAGAGGATTAAGTCGAAGACGAATTCTAAACAAGCTTTAAACAAGAGATAGAATAAAATATATAAAACTCTTGGGGAGTAAAACAAGCGAGAGCAGATAAGTGAAAGCAGAAGAGAGATGCAGCACATGAAAGCATTTTGAGACGGAATATCTGTAGATCAACCTGATGAAAAAAGAGAAGAAAACAAGAAGAAATACAGAAAAGATAACTCCAAGGAAATTTCAAAACATAAATACAGCACTAGAAATTTGGGTTCAGTCAAAGTGGTAGTTGAAAAAGTAAACTGTGGTAAAACTAATGACTGCAGGAAGATGTAAAAAGTTAACAAGCAAGATAATGTAAATAAATAAATGTAAAACAGAAATGAAGTATATTATTAGAGGATGTTTGCATAAGCTAAGTTATGAGAGAGATGAGATAGCCGAAACTGTACATGGGTCTTAAAAGAGATCATCCGCAAGGCTTTGTGGATAATAGTCAAGAATTTTAGTGACAGGTATAAGAGAATTTACTTAAGTTAAAAAAATCTGATGTGTTCCATTCACATGGCTTTCTCTACATCTCTATAGCAATTTGTTGTTAAACAGCTTATGCTTCTTTTTACTTCATGCTAATCGAGAAAAAATTAGCAGACATGTTCTTGTTACTTGTTTCCTTGTAAGTAGAAGGGAAATACGGGAGTACCATAGGTTAAAGTAATAGTCAAAAGCTGGTTGGTATATCACTGAAGTTTCTTTTTTTGTATGGACAGGAATTGACAACTTCCTGTATGAGAAAAATATAAGTTTTTCAAAGCTAAAACAAAAAACAAGGAATATCTAAACAACGATCAACTCCACGAAAAATATATGTATTGTGTGTTTTAATGCGCAATATATTTTTTGTGTGGTAAGTTTTTCTCCATCTCTTACGGTTTAGCAGTTATGCAAAATTCTCTAAAATTGATCCAGAACAAAGTAGTCTTCAAAGGGTTTTCCCAGAAAATTCAAGATATACATTTTATTTGTGAGTTAAATATCTAATATACGATATTTTAATCAAAATCGTTAGAGCCATTTTTAAGAAAATGAGAATTTTCGAAAAACGTTCCATGTAAAGGATAGTTGGGGGTGGGGGATTTTCTTGAAAATCTTCATGTCGCATCCTTGGAAGATACCAAACTTAAATACCAAGTTTGGTATTCAATGGTCTTTCCATTTTTGAGCTATGCTGTCCACAGACACACACACACACACACAGACACACACACGCACACTTACATACACGGACCTATTTCCAAAAATGCTTTTTATTTTATTCAGGGGACCCAAAACATGCATTTCCGGGGAAATCTTGGTATCGAATTTTGGGGTGCAATACAATACCTTCCTATACACTATGTACATAGTACGTGTAGAGAAGGAGATGAAACATGGAGATGACAATAACACAGCAGAAGAACAGGAGAGGATGGCGACCTTGCCCAACACTAAGCAGATATATGAGAATTTTAATCTCTCTCTTCAGCTAAGCAGACTGGAAAACCAATGAACTTTGCTCGCAGCCTTGAGACACGTAATTAGCAAGCTTCACGCAAATGGCGAAACTATTATTTTTCAAATACCGGATACTGCCGATAGAATTGAATTTAAATCACAGAATATAATAACAGAAAGATTTACTAAATCTATTAGAACTAGCATTTAAGAGACGAAATGACGAATTGGATATTAACGAGGTATATAAACAATTCATGTTATGTTACGGTAGAATTGTATTTGACCCTAATTTAACTTATCCACACTGTTATGTATAAACCCGGCATGACGGAGCATATTATTCTAAAGTAGCAACAGGTAAAACACATACTAGCCAACCTATAAATCATCATATCACGAGCACCTCGTTTAATAATAAAAAACAAGTCGTACATAAACCCAATATTAATAAAACTACCAAAAATTATAATAAAATGGTAATATATCTACTACAGTTCTTAATGAACTAAGTAATAATACCAAAAACCAGACAAGTGAAAAGGTAAATATAAAACTAAAGCCACCTTTGACACGACAGAGAAATAATAATGTACAGCTAATTCCAGTGCATAAGTTATCTAGAGAACTAACTGAACAAGAACTCAAATCAGGCAGTAAACAGCACTCATATGCGAATATGGGATATGTTCTTTATAGAAAGCCAAATGGGAGATTGCGAAGGCTATAACGTTATTAAAAGTGGGCAAATAAATGCGCAAAGAAGTAGACTAGTGATGTTAGAACTTAAAAAGGTATCAGAAGAATTAAATCTAGATATCTTATGCATTCAGGAACCTTATTCGATAAACGGAAAAATGGCATATGCACCACTTAAGGCAAGAACGATTAGTATTGGAGAAAATCCAATTCCTGGTATTATAATTTTTAACCCAAATCTACAGGTTGTTAACATCGCGCAGTTTAATGATACACACACCAACTGCCTAGAAATCACTCATGCAAACGGCAAATTTATTTTGGCAAATTATTACTTTCAATTCAGCCTTCCCATTGAATCATTTATAGATAAAACTAAAAACATTACCAGAACCTATCCAGACTTAGAATTAGTGCATACCTGTGACGCAAACGCAAAATCAAGCTGGTGATTTAGTAGATATAAAGATGAAAGAGGGGAGAAATTAGAAGAAGCCATTGCGGAATTAAATTTAATAATACTAAATGAACCAAACAATCCACCCACCTATGAAAGCAGAGCAGGAGCGTCACCCAACATCGACATTACTTTTTGTAGCATTAAATCGGAAGCCAAACTGATATATTGGAAAGTAGGACAAGATTATACCTCTAGTGATCATAGACTGATTTATTTCAGTTATTGTATTGGAAATCAATGGAGGCAGTATAATAAAAGAGGAAAATTGCTATATAATTATAAACAAGCAAATTGGCATGAGATGAGAAGTAAATTTGAAGCTAAATGCCCCACATACATTGGAAAATCTGTGGATCAAGAGGCTTATAAATTAACCAACGCAATAAAAACGGTTATTTCAGAAACGGTACCAAAAACCAATCCTAAGAAGTATTTTGACAATGTTTGGACTGAGACTCTACAGAAAGCTGGAAGACAAATGCGAAAACTACGTAGAATATATCAAAAATCCATAATAGCTACAGAAAGAGAAATAAATCTAAGGAACTATCGAGAAGCTAAAGAGAGATTTAAAATTGTTTAGAAGAAACGAGGCAACATTCTTGGAAGAATTTTGTTGAAAATAAATTAGACACGAACATTTGGGGAATGCCGTATAAGATTATAATGGACAAAGTGAAGAAGCCTGAAGTATTGACAACGTTATATAAAGGAGACGGTAACATGACCACTGACTGGAAGGAGTCAGCAAAGGCTTTATTAGAGAAATTACTTCCATGACGACCATATGCCAGATGATAACACACACACACTCAAACGAATAAGATTATAATGGACAAAGTGAAGAAGCCTGAAGTATTGACAACGTTATATAAAGGAGACGGTAACTTGACCACTGACTGGAAGGAGTCAGCAAAGGCTTTATTAGAGAAATTACTTCCAGAAGACGACCATATGCCAGATGATAATACACACACACTCAAACGAATAAGATTATAATGGACAAAGTGAAGAAACCTGAAGTATTGACAACGTTATATAAAGGAGACGGTAACTTGACCACTGACTGGAAGGAGTCAGCAAAGGCTTTGTTAGAGAAATTACTTCCAGAAGACGACCATATGCCAGATGATAATACACACACACTCAAACGAATAAGATTATAATGGACAAAGTGAAGAAACCTGAAGTATTGACAACGTTATATAAAGGAGACGGTAACTTGACCACTGACTGGAAGGAGTCAGCAAAGGCTTTGTTAGAGAAATTACTTCCAGATGACGACCATATGTCAGATGATAACACACACACACTCAAACGAATAAGCAGGAATCTTCCATACCCAAATACAAGAGTGATATATCCTTTAGATATAACAGAAATCAAGTTGACAATAAAAAGGCTGAAGAGTAAAAAAGCTGCCGGACCTGACGGAATTATAAATGAAATTTTTATTAATTTGGAGGAAATAATTTTACCTTTTTACATAAATTGTTTAATGATTGCATATGGAAAGGCCGCTTTCCAAATTGCATATTAAAAAAGAGTGCCGATAAAGACCCAAAGGATCCCAAATCCTACCGACCCATTTGTCTGTTAAACGTAATTGGCAAACTTTTTGAAGAGTTGCTTTGTAAGAGAATAAAAGAATTTCGACTTATGTTTGGAATGAATGAAAAACAATTTGGATTCAGAAAAGGCTTATTTACCGAAGACGCGATAAATTTAGCATTGGCAACAGTCAAAAACTCGCAAGCTAAATATATTATAGGAATTTTAATTGATATTTCTGGTGCATTTGACAATTTGTGGTGGCCATACCTCTTTGAGAGATCACGTCAAAAAGATTACCCGAAATGTCTCTATGAAATATTACGAGATTATTGTAACAATAGAAAGGTCTTTATGGAAGGTGTAAATGGCATAGTATATAAAACAAGTACCAAGGGATGTCCACAGGGATCGATATTAGGACCATTGTTTTGGGACATTGTATTGGAGACCTTATTAGACGACTTGAATGAGGATGTAAACATCACAAATACTATCGCATATGCCGACGATCTTTTAATCATTATTGAGGGTAAAAACAGGAACGACTTGGAAAGTAAAGCAGATAATCTAACACAGAAACTAAGCAGTTGGTGCGCAAAATCTAAACTACAAATATCACCGAATTAATCAAATTATATGCTTTTGAGGGGTAGTTTAAAAATTGATCCAAACATAAAGTTTAATAATCTAATCATAAGACAAAAAGAAGCCAAATACCTCGGAATATATTTAGATGAGAAATTAAACTTTAGGAAGCACACAGAGTATATAAGAAATAAGTACGAAACCGTGATGATGAAATTGACCCGAATTGTGCAATCAAATTTTAAAATACCGTTAACCACAATCTCAACATATCATAACAGTATTTTCGTATCCATTATAGCATATGGCGCTAGTGTTTGGGCCACTCGGATGGAGGACGTTCATATAAGGAGGTTACTAAGGAGAACTCAAAGAAAAATCTTGCTACGATTTACTGGAGCAGTTAAAACAACTCAGACTATGGCCCTCCTAGTTACGACAGGAATTTAGCCAATAGAACTTTTAATTAAACTTAAGGGAGCAAAATTTTGTTTGGAGAAGAATGAATTTGGAATGGTAACAGAAATAATTGGAAGAAGATGTGAAAATATAGTTGAAATTAAGAGGTTTTTGAAAATAAGCTGGTAACAAGAATGGGACATAACGGAAGCGTGAAGGAGAGTACATAATTTATTTAATGATATCAACGAAAGATATATTCAGCCTACTAGAGGACTAATCCATTACATCACTGGACGTGGACCTTACAAAACATATTGTAAAAAGATTAATAAAACCTTAAACGATAATTGTGCTATTTGTAACAAACAAGATACACCCGAACATGTCCGGTTTGAATGTCCGCGATATAGTGAACAAATAACTCAATTACGAACTGAACTAACTGGGCACAAAATAGCGGACATATTAAGTAATGATATATATCCACCTAGAGAAGTTAGCGAATATAATTAGTAAAATTTCCTGGGAATAGAGAATTGAACAAGTGGAAATACCAACCCATGCACTAGCCAGAGACGAATTAAGAAGATCCGATAGAATTCGAAATCAGTAAACTTAAACTTATAACTGAACACTCTGATAAAAACTTAAACACAGAAATATAAGCAAATACTATTGCAACTTAAATAACTATGAACCAAAGGGAGGAAGTTTATAGGAAGAAGAGGAGTAATAAATAATGCAAACTAATTCTAAATGGAGACTGGAGACTAATGGAAGATGGAGAGCCGATCATAGTAGAAGGAGGCGAAGAAGAAGGAGCCGGTGTAGACCAGAGTGATAAGAGGGATGCAGAGGGCGTATGAGAGCAGGAATGGTGGATTATGGGCTTCTGGCGGTGGACAGTACGAGGCAAGGGAACCGACGTTGAGGAGGAAGTGTTAGTGAAGTGCTAAATTGTGTTAAAAAGTTAAATACAGTGAGTGATGATGATGTAATAGATTTAGGTATAGTTAGTAACAGATGTTAGCCAAAGGAAGTAAAAGACAATTTACTACAGTTTACTTTAATGTAAACAAATTATTGCATAATATAATTATTTAGTTGCGCTGGTAACCAGTGCATATTTTGCTGGATACCAGTAGTATAGGATTAGTTTTTCATTTATCTTAATAATCTAGAGCATAGTTTTATGGGAAAATAGCTGGTTACCAGTTATTTGGTTACTGGTTTCCAGTAATTAATAATAGATGATTTAGTGTTAGTGAAAAGTGTTTAATGGTTGGAATTTATTTTATTTCAGTTTATATTAATTTGTTTAGTTTTAAATTAAATTTTGAGTTATTAGTATATAAGTATTATCTGTAAAATAATGATGTATATCAATAATTTAAAAGTGGTAAATAAATTATAAAGTTTGAAATATACGTCCTGGTATAGGGAACAAGATGCCAGGATGTTGTATTTCAGATTTTATTTTATTTTAGTACGTGTAGAGAAAGTAAAAACAATTACAACGTAAGCTTAACTATAAGAGAAAAGACATAGCTGAAGCTGCATAAGAATCATAAAAGAGAAATCTTTCGCCAGGTTTTGTGGACGTCAGGGTCGTGATACTCTTTCAGCTATGACTCACATTGAAATATAACGTGTATATAAAAATATGAAATCTCTTGGTAATAGTTTAAATAAATTGCTTAAACTAAAAGTTACCAATGGCTATCTATAAAATAATAGTTCCTTTTACCATTCTCCTGTTGATAGATACTTGCTTGACCGAGGAACCCAACTCACCGGAGCAAATATGAATAATATATGAAAAACATAATTTTCAATACAACAAATCTGATGAGTTCCATTCACATGTCTTTCTCTACATCTCTGTTATAAATCATTGTTAAAAGCTCATTCTTCTAAGAATTTCATGGTAATCGAGAAAAAATAGTTCGCACGAATTTCTTATTACGTTCTTCCTTGTCAGTAGAAGGGAAATTAGACAGTACCATAAAGCTAGAGCGAGAGTAAAATGTTTTAAAAGCTGGTTGCTATATGATTGAAGTATCTTTTGTATGGACAGGAGTTGACAAATTACCGTATGAGAAAAGTATAAGTATTTTAAAGCTGAAACTAATAACAAGGAATATCTAAAAATGGTCAACTCCACGAAAAAATGTATAGAACATAAATTGTGTGTTTTAACGGGATATACATACTTTGTTGAGTAAGGTTTGCCTATCTCTTACGGTTTAACAGTTATGTAAAATTCTAAAAAGTTCCCTAAAGAGGATATTCCGAGAGGATTCAAGATTACATTTTATTGGACGTGTAAACAGATTAAATATACGACATTATAATCAAAATCGTTAGAGAATAATTTTTAAGAACATCAAAGTTTTCGACAACATTTTCATGTAACTGTTAGTTGGGTTGGGGGAATTTTCTTGAAAATCTTCGAGTTGTTTTCTTGGAAGATACTGATCGCGGTGGTATCTGGATATCCAGTTTTTGGTGGAATGAAAAATCTATGTACACTTATGTACAAAGTACGTGTAGAAAATATAATTATCAGAGATAACGAAGAGTAGCAGAACAGCGGCAAAATAAACCTAACCCGTTATCTCCTTAAAGGGTGTACTATAAAGTTGCCCAGTCTTCATAATAGGTTAAGATATGAGATAAAGAAATATATGCGGTAAAAATTAAATTCAGTTAAATTAAAATGCTAATAAAAACTATAGAAATAATTCTAGTATTATACAGATATATTTATGTACAAAACAGTTCGTTAGTAGCACATTAATTTCTTAGGAAACAATATATTTTAGTATGCTATATAACAAATGTATAATATGTACATGTCTATTTTTCCACTTTAATATGTAAAGTGTATTACAGGACTATACAGCTCTAAGTTACATATCACGTACATAATGCTGATGTGTTCCTTTTTATGCCTTGTACAAACGATACAAAATGGAACGCCTCTGATAGAACAGGAAAGTAAAATTATCTCCTGCCATGAAATCCAAGGAAATAAATCTTTGGAGCTGTATATTTTGTAATAGCATGTTATATAAATCAACACTTTTCCTAACTTTTCATTTTTAATTTTAATTAGGGACTAGGCCACAACCACTCTTTAGTTGAATGATTCGATTGGCGACATTCCTCTTACCGTTAAATACCAAACTTGATATTTAAGTTCAGTATCTTCCAAGGATGCGACAAGAAGGTTTTCGAGAAAATCTCTCCACCCCAAACTACTTTCACATGATAAAAATTTCAAAAATGTTGATTTCATCAAAATTTGCTCCAATGGCTTTGATTAAAACGTCTTATATTTAAGATATTTACATGGCAAATAAAATGTACGTCTTGAATTTACTGAGAATAGCCTCTGAGGATCTCTTTATTTTGGATGATTTTTATTGAATTTTGCATAACTGTAAACCGTAAGCAAGAGACAAAACACCCTATACAAAAATGAAGACTCGATAAAACTCACAATTTATGTCATATACATTTTTTTCGTAGAGCTGGAAATATTTTTTGATATTGATTTCAGTTTTAAAATACTTAAACCTCAATCCTATAGCAACCACATTTTAAAGAATTTAACTATCGGTTTAGTCTAGTGTATTCCCTCATTTCCGTTCTACTTACAAGGAAATTAATAATAAGACAATTTCTGCTAATGTTTTAGCATCAAATAGAAGAAGAATAGGTTTATTATCAATAGTTTGTTACAGAAATGTAGAAAAGGTTATGTGAACTGAGATCATTAGATTTTTTTATAAATCCACTGCAATATTCGATGCAAAAATTAATACTTTAAAATATAAAATAGTCATAAATGCTTATATTTTACTCTAAATGTTCCCAAAGTAATAGCTCCTGCTATAACTCGACGACATTATAATAGAACTGCAGTAATTGCAACTGATCAAACTAATAGAGATATTTGAGTCATGTAGAAATTAATATTAATAACTTATAAATAATAGAGCTTAACAATATAATAATAAAGTTCGGTTAGTATAAATGGATATTAAAAAACTAAAACAATTAAAACGTTTAAATATTAGCAAAGCAACTAGGTGCAAAATATACTACAAACAGGTTCTAAGGAAATACATTACCTATACTATATTTACATTTCATGACATTATATTGTTATCTTTATATATACAAACGTGAGAGTATTCTATATTGGTATTATTGCTTATTAATTTCGATTAAATAATACAAGGAGAGGAAAATCTCATTGAGGTGAGTCCTATTTAGAACGGAGAATGTGTTGTCTTCAGAAGATAAGGGAGAAGTGAATTACTGGTGCTCGTTGAGGACGAACTTGACTATAAATGTGCGTTAGCCCTAAACCTCGTATGCTGAGGTCTAACTGCTGAGTTCCATTAACTTCATCAAGTCCTCATAACTAAGGCACACCTTAGTTCTACCGTCTCTTGTTTTGTTCTAATTAACAAAGGGGAAGGAAGATGGAGCTCGTGTCATTTGAGGATATCCTCCCTAGACATGTCATGACTGCTACCACGAAAGGCGGTCGTTAACTTTACACTCATCTTCTCTGAGTCTATCTACTTCAGAAGACTCATATTAGGTGAGCAGAGTTTTGGAGCTTGTGCGCTGATCGTATTGCATTTTAAAGTTGTAAATGTACCATCTTTCACAAAGAAAATACCCGCCTTCTGTTTGGGTACGCGATGGGTTACCTTAATACTCAGGCGTGCCTGTACAGTTGGTATGGATCGCCTGCGGTGCCAATTGTAGTAAAAGCGGTCGTTAAACTCTATGTGTTCCATTCACATGACCCTCTCTTACATCTCTGCAACAAATTATTGTTAAAAAGTGTATGCTTCTATTTACTTCATGCTAATCAAGGTAAAAGTGATACTCAGAAGCTAGTTGCTATGTGACTGATGTTCCTGAGTTTTTATGGACAGGAGTTGACAAATTACTGTATCAGAAAAGTATAAGCTTTTTAAAGCTGAAACAAAAAACAAGAAATATCTATATATATCATGAATTGCGTGCTTTTACGTGTTCTACATTTTTGTGTGGTAAGTTTTAGTCCATCTCTTACGGTCAAGCAGTTATGTAAAGTTCCATAAAATTCATCCAGAATAAAGTAGTCTTCAGAGGCTCTTCACAGAAAATTCAAGGTATACATTTTATTTGTCTGGTAAATATCTTTAATATACGATATTTTAACAAAAATCGTTAGAGCTATTTTGAGAAAATAACATTTTTCGAAAAAAGTTCTATGTAAAGGGAGTTCGGGGTCTTGAAAATGTTCACGTCTCATCCTTGGAAGATGCGAAAGTTAATACCAAGATTGGTATTCAATGGTATTTTCGTTTTAGAGCTATGTTGTCCACAGACACACACACACACACACACACACACACGGACCTTTTTCCAAAAATTATTTTTTGGGGCCAGTGGGAGCAAAACTATGCATTTCCGGTGAAATCTCGGTATCGATTTTTTGGGTGCATTACAAATCTATACACTATGTACGTAGTACGTGTAGAGAAGGTAAAACGTTTCTAATCTGATGAAATCAATATAGGTAGTTTATGGTCTTTTGTAATACACTACACTGTACTATCGTAAAGGTACATATTAATATAAGTTATTGCTTTAAATGTTCTATCATATTATAAAGATGTTACAAATATTCAATTCAAATATTTGAACTTAGTTTTACATTATATACTCGTTAAGGTAATTCATTTTAAACAAGGAAGTTTTCTGTTATACAATTACTAAATAATAAAAATAGATACTATGGAAGTAATTTAAAATATTTATGTTCTTCTTTAAAACTTTAATATGTATGTTTTAATTATTGTGTGTACTTATTCTTGAAGCACACAGCATAGTATACCAGGTGGCCCAACAGCGTTGTATTTTACGTGTACACATAACCCTTCGTGTGTTGAAACATTCTCAGATCTCAACGGGGCAAATTCAGGTAAACACTACTAATTCTGCTAATTTTTTCTCGATTACCATGAATTAGATAGAAGCATAACCTTTTTAACAATAATTTGTTGCAGAGATGTTGAGAAAGCCTTGTGAATGGAACACAGATATTTTTTTTTTTTTTTTTTTTTTTTTTTTTTTTGTTTATTAAGCTATGTTTTCAAAGGTATGTTTGTTTACATGTTAAAATTAATTGATTGTGATAATTTATCCCCCATTGGAACTACTGATTTTCTTTATAACTACTATAAGATCACTAGTAGGTAGCACATTTTGGAGTACATGTATTTCCGGGGAAATCTCGGTGTCGAATTTTTTGGTAAATCACAATACCTTCTCTATCCACTATATACATAATGTGTGTAGAGAAATTAAAAAGGATAATAGTGATATTTGTTTTTGTATTCATACTTTTGTCGTATTTCACAGGAATAGTACCATGGTTGTACAGTGACAGTTTACCATTGGTGGGAAAACTCATTCTCTTAGGGAATTGGTAGCGTGTTTGTGACATGAAACCAACTGAGCGTAAATGACGAAGACAGCATGCAAGTTTCAAGCTGGCCAAGGGCCACAACTCGAAGCAAGAAGTTTCGATCCTGAAAAACTCGTTAATCTTGGTCCAACATCTTCCTAACACCCTGCTGGGGGGAAGAAATCTGCAAACTGAGAAAGTCACGTTGTGAAGAGAAATGTCCGCAGAAAAAGAGTGAGAGCGAGTATAAGATAAATGTTATCAAAGTTGATTTTGAAGATGTCTTTTAAAGATTTTCTCACTTTTGTTTTCTGGTGCGTGATTCTTCGCTTCTTTTAAGTCTTTTTATTTCTATCCGTTTCTTTTTGCGCTTAACTCTTCCATGTTTTGTTTTCTTCAGCGTCATGGACGGTGAGCAAGATCATGATTCATAAAGGTGCATTTATCAGGTGGACCTTATGATTGCTTTCTTGGAGAGTAAGTAAACATCTCTTAAATTGAAATAATACAGAATTTATGTCACACTTTTTCCTTTTATATTCGAATAACTCAAATTATTTATTAAAACTTTAATTCTAAGCCCCTGGTTAGTATAAAAACGTTTACTCAAATTATTGAAACAGAAGCAGTACGCTGATATACACTAACTGTTGTTGCTGTTGTTGTTATTATTGTTATTATTGTATTATTATTATTATTACTGACGTTATTTTGTTGTTATTATTTTTGTTATCGTTGTTATTATTATTATTCTTTTTATCGTTTTTATTTTTATTAGTGTTATTATCTTTATTATTATTTTATTGTTATTATTACTGTAATATTATTTTTCTATAATTATTATTATTAATTCATAATATATCATCTATATTAATTAATATATATTATTAGTTATACATATTAATAATAATATAATAATATATTACTACATCTACTTACACTACTACTATTATTACTACTACTACTACTACTACTACTACTACTACTACTACTACTACTACTACTACTACTACTAGTACTACTACTACTACTACTACTAATAATAATAATAATAATGATATTATTATATATTATTATTATTATTATTATTAAATGCTCGTCTGGTTCTTAATCTACTCTCATACCCTGTCCGTCATTTTCCTTTCATTCTTCTGTGTTCTTCTATGTTTCGTTGCATGTGGCGGTGCCGGACATTTGGCTCGGATGTCTATTCTAACGAAATGTAGACATTATGGTGTTGCTAAGTGGGACGGATATTCATTTTACTTTGGATATTCATTTTACTCTGAAGCGTAACATTTACTGTAAGGTTTAGGTAATAGCCATAGTGGCACAATAAGAACCATATGAATTCTTGTTTGTGTTAATGTTTTTAAGAATGCGTTTTATCTGCACAAATGAGGGTCATGTATCAACAGAGCTGAGAACGAAATGAGGCCACCCTTTTTTTCATAACCATGTAAATTTAACGATGTATATTTAATGCCTATCTCGCATTTTACGAGATCGGTTTATAAACATGAAATTCCTTCAAAGCAGAATTACATAATGTATAAACAGTAGATGTATGAATAAATTTTACTGGAGGCTGGTTTTATAACCTAAACACGAGTCATTTTTCGTGCCGTATGATGTCAATTAATGTGCATATAGAGTACCTACAGAAAAACGTTACAGGGCTGCAGAAGTTGTACTTTAACTTCTAGTGTATAACGGTTGTGCTCGTGGCCAATAAAGGAAAGTGAGGAGTGCTTTTTCTTTCATAAACACCCAGCAGTAAATTGCTTTCAAAATATTTATCATTAGACTCCCAATAAGCAAATTTGCATGATATGGATACTAATGTGAATGGCCGAAGTTTGAATGTCATTTGAGGAAGTTTTTATCAAAAAAAAAAAGTTTACATTGTTTCTTATTTACTATAAAAAAACCTCAGATTACTAATGACAACTGTATGTTAAATAATATATAGAGAAAACATTGCAATCCAACTAAATATTAAATTCGACGTTTCACCAGAAATACATATTTTGAGAACCTCCAGTACAAAATAAAACATTTTTAGATAAATATCCGTTTGTTTGCAGATGTGTGTATATGTGTGTGGGTGTGTTATAGCATAAGTGGGAATCGAAAATGAAAAGTCAGTTAGATACCAAATTTCCAAAGATGCGACATGAAAATCCATCCATCCCTACTACCGCCTACATGGGATATGTTTCGAAAGCTTTGGCTCTAACGATATTGTTAAAATACCACATGTTTAAGACATTTTATTACATCGAAATGTATATCTTGAATTTTATGGGAATATCTGAAGGCTTATTTATTCTAGATCACTTTTGTATAACTGGTAAACCTTATTACACAAACATTTAGAAATCTTTAAAACATACAATTTACGTCACACAAGTCTTATTTGTAGGCTTAGCCGTTTCCGATATATTCGTTGTTATTGGTTTCAATTTTAAACTACTGCTTAAACCGTTCTCAAACGAGAAGTTTGTTTTTGGTTTTATATTTCTTTTATTTCACACCTGACCTTTTGGAAGAGAACCAAAGTTCCTTTATAAGCACATAGAGACAGCTTTTAAAGATTTCACAGCTGATATAGCCGAGTGTCTTCCCTTATTCCCACCTTCTAATTATAAGAACTAAGTGATAAGACACTTTCTTTTAATGTTTATCTTAATAATCACTATGTAGAAAAAGGAATGATCTTTTCCAAGAATCGTTTGTTTGTAGAACAGATAGAAAAAGGTATGTGAATGGGCACATCAGATTTTTTTTCTAAAATTGTTGTTGTATGTAGCCAAAGGTATAATTGCGAAAGAAAAAGTTGGAACTGGAGAATAAATTTTCAATCTTTTTGTGATCGCAGCCACATCGCCTGCGGTGTCACAAGTAGTAAAAGCGGGTGTTGATGTTACAGATCGAACTGGTATTTTTGTACTTAAAGTGGGTCCCATAGAGTTCCTTAACACTTTCAGGGTCGCTCTAGGACATCCCCTTAGTGGGACAACAGAATAAGACCCAGAAACGGAGGCTCAACAGGCTTCTCTCTAGCAGGATCCTGAAGAAGTAAGAAACCGGAAGACTTTGCGCCGTCAGCCCCGCAGTCAGCCTGAAAGATGAAAGGGAATTGAAATGAGAGGAAATGGGGTAAAGAAGAATAATGATAGTATACCTCACCCAGGCAATAGCTTAATGAGGAGAACAAAACCACACAAATGGCCTGATTGAGCGGTCGCTGGGAATTGAACTGGGGACCACGCGAATGCAAGACTCAGACGTCACCGCAGGGCCAATCTCTCTTGGCGTCAAAGCAACTAAGCCAAACAAATATTAGTATATGTTTCAAAATAAACCAGTAATGGGTGTAACATTTTGTTAAAGACACATTACAAATATCACGTGATTCCCTAATTTAAATAGCAATTGCACAGCTGTTACTGAAATTAACTATAGTACTATCAACTTTAACATAAAATTGTGTCTTTATTTTAATGTTATATGATAATTATTGTTATACTTAATATTGCGTTTTGTTTTAACAAAACAGAAATTATCAAACCAGTGAATATACTGATTGATATTAAAAATCTTCAAAGTAAAACCAACTGTACATGAGACCGTACCAGGGGGCTCAGGCGCTTCCTCTGGAACTGATATTCAGGAGATCTTTCTCCTCGGATGACCTCTTTTTATCTATGGGTTTTTCGGAAGTTTCCCTGGTCATTTAGCGAATGTTGGGCAGGATTTTTTAATTCCATCGAGCTTCCAGTCCCTTCATTTCTTCAACACAACCAGTCTCTTTCAGGGCTGCAAGTGTTGATGAGAACTGCGATAGAGTCACCATTTCGTGGGGATGACTGCGCTCTGGAAATACAGCTCTCGGCAGCGGAATGGCGGTAGTAGTTGTCTACGGACTCAGGTTGTCTATGTGGGACTGACTGACAGGCTTCCCGCGTCGAGATGAAATGCTTGAGAACTGTTAGGGACCTTCCACGGTGGCTCTCACCCTGTCCGGATGTCAGCCGACCTCTGAAATTACATTCATCTCATCCTTTCTCCAATGGGTCTGAGTACAATAAGCCCACAGCTGCAGTATAGAATTCCCATCAGTATCGCACAGACATATACACATAACGACGCCTCTCACCTAGACGGCCCGAGTTCGATCCCAAGCGACCGCATGTGAGATTTGTGGTGGATAAAATGGCACAGAGGTGGATTTTCTCCGGGTTCTCCGGTTTCCCCCGCCATCGCATACCATCGGTGCTCCATCTTCATTCCACGAATCACGAGTGTCAGTGCTGCCACAAGTAGTAAAAGCGGGCGTTAAACACTACCCAAAACACCCACATACCGAAACCATAGGTGAGAGCACTTTTATGTTATATATACGTATCAAATCTTAGATATTTTTGGTCTTCCTCTATAGTGTAGTGGTTACCATGCAGCTTCTAAAACCCAAGATTGCGGGTTCCTACCCGCCGGAGGGTGATGGATATTTTCGGTCGTTAAAATCCTTAGTATGGCTTCCTTCGGAAGGGAAGTAAAGCAGTTGGTGTAATGTTGGCACCTAAAAGAACCTCAAGTCAGATTAAAAGATGTAAATTAAGCGGTCTTTCACGCCTAACATAATATGGCAGTCTGAGAACCACAACAGTTAAAACTCAAATTAAATTCTTAAATATTATCAAATACCAAATAATTATAACTTTCTCTACAAGTACTATGTGCACAGTGTACAGAATAGGTATTGCATTCCACTCAAAAATTCGATACCGGGATTTCACCTGAACTATAAGCTTTGGGTGCCCCTGAATACAAAAAAAAACATTTTTGGAAAAAGTTCCATAAGTGTGTCTGTGGACAGTATAGCTCAAAAACGAAAAATCCGTTAAATATCAAGTTAAGTTCAGTATCTTCCAAGGATGCGGCACGAAGATTTTTACCACTACCCTTTACATTGCAAAATTTTCGACAATTTTGATTTTCTCAAAAATGCCTCTAACGATTTTTGATTAAAGTATCTATATTAAAGATATTTTTACCTGCCAAATAAAATGTATATCTTGAATTTTCTGGAAATATTCTCTGAAGAATATTTTATTCTGGATGAATTTCACGGAATTTTACATAAGTGACAAACCGTAAGTGATGGACAAAAACTTACATAACAGAAAATGTAGAGATTGTTAAAACACAAAATTTTTGTGATACACAGTTTTTTTCTTGGGGTTCATCGTTTTTTACTTTCTCCATACGCACTATGTACATAGTGTATAGAGAAAGTATTGCACTCCACCAAAAATTCCATACCGAGATTTCACCGGAAATATATGTTTTAGGGTCCCCAATATCCAAAAAAAGCATTTTCACAAAAAGGTCCGTGTGTGTGTGTGTGTGTCTGTGTCCGTGTGTCCGTGAACACGATAACTCAAAAACGAAAAGTCGGTAACATACCATACTTAGCATTTAAGTTTAGTACCTTCCAGGGATGCGACACGAAGATTTTGAGAAAAATCCCCCCACCCCCAACTACCCTTTACATGCAACTTTTTTCGAAAATTTTTATTTTCTCAAAAATGGCTCTAACGATTTTGATTAAAATTTCGGATATTAAACATATTTGCCTGACAAATGAAATGTATATCTTGAATTTTCTGGGAATAGCCGCTGAAGAGTAGTTCTGGATGAATTTTACTAAATGACTACTAAATCGTAAGAGGTGGACAAAAACTTACTACACAAAAAATGTAGAGCACTTTAAAACACACAATTTATGTTATATACATTTTTTTCGTGGTGTTCGTCGTTTTTGTGACATTCCTTATTTTTGGTTTCTGCTATGAAAAAAGTATACTTTTCTCATACAGGAACTTGTCAACTCCTATCCATATAAACAAAGGAACTTCAGTGACATAGTAACCAGCTTTTGACTATCACTTTAACCTACGGTTGTCCCTTATTTCGCTTCTACTTACAAGGAAGCGAGTAATAAGACTATTTCTGCTATTTTTTTCTGATTAGCATAGAGTAAATAGAAGTATAAGCTTTTTAAGAATTATTTGTTGCAGGGATATGGAGAAAGTCATGTGAATGGTACACATCAGATTTTTAAATATTCCTTGTTATTAGTTTCCGCTTTAAAAACACTTTACTTTACTCATACCGGAAGTTGTCAACTCCTGTCTATACATACAAACGAACTTCAGTCACATAGCAACCAGCTTTTGACTATCATTTTAACCTATGTAACTCCCTTATATCGGTTCTACTTACAAGGTGACAGGTAATCCGACTATTTCTGATATTTTTTCTGGATTATCATGAAGTAAAAAGAAGCATAAGCTTTTTAACAATAATTGGTTGCAGAGATGTAGAGCAAGTCATGTGAATGGAACATCAGATTTTTATTATTACTATTATTTTAATTATTATTACTATTATATGCTTTCTCCTTGATAGTCCCAAACTTTCCATTCATCGCTTCTTTTCGATTTGTTCTTTCAGTTAATTATTTGTACTTTGTATAGCTGGACGCCATGTCGACTGGAATATCACGCGATATAAGGCTTAACAGCCTGAACCGTTTCTGAGTCTCATCACGTTAGGCGCTCAACCAGGAAATAATAAACATACCTGTTTGGTATACTATGGAAATGAGCTGAGAGATAGTATCGATTTCTGGTATCCCCAACTCGGTGATATTCACGAACTCATTTGTTTTCGAAGGCATGAATAACCACAACATCTTCGATAAAGAACTCTAGTGCAAACATTAATCAGGCCACCTATCCTTTTCCCCATTATTGGAAGTGGTTACTCTAAGCCTGATAATCTAGAACAGTGTTTCAAAAACTTTCAAACTCATAATTGTTTTACAAAGTACTTTAATTTTCTTCCTTGCAAGAAAATGTAATTGCAGCACAGCTCAATACCAAGAGATTTATATTTTAAAAAGAAATGTATTAGTTAAATCCAATAAATTAAATTAATTTTAATTTAACTTTATTAAGGGGACCCGGTCGGGCATATAAAGACAATGTTAAAATGTTTGCTTTCAAGGAACATTTTCTCAGAAACTTTTTATTTTATCTACTTCAAATTTTTACAGTACATTATATGGCGTTTTGTACACACTTTCACGTGTGTAGAATAATTATTTGCGGAGTAAATAAGTTTTTTGTTGTAGTCAATTTTTTCATTAAAATATCATACTAATCACTTCAGAATTTCAAAACTATAGATAATTGTAAAAAATTCCCCTGGTGAAATGTTTATCATGTATATAAACATAAAGCCTGAAAGTATGGGCTTTCTATGTCCTACAGGTTCTGAGAAAATGCTGCTTGTGTATCAAAAAATGTAGTTTTGAGGTATTGACCTTCAAAGTTAGAACTAATCTTTTCAATACATTCCAGTACCACAAGAGAGAGTTTTAGGTTTATGAAGAATATCTTATAATATTTGAATATTTATTATTTAATCAGCGTCTTTCAATAAATTATTATATTCATCTCCATAGTTCTGCAGGTTATTTTTAGAACTATTACAATTCACATTTACTTCACTATTACTTTTACCTACATCAGTGATCATTTCACATCCACATGTGGATCTGTATTATCAACACTATTTTCAGTGATACCTTTTGGTTTTCTAACATTCCTTTGCTTTCTGAAAACCCTATTACTGTGTCGTGGCATTGTAAACAAATTCAAATAACAGCCAAACACTGCAACAAAATATTCACAATCACATCAGTAATAAACTAATATGTTTACACAAAACCAACTCACAAGGTTAGGTTTCAGATAAATCAGTAATCAGTGTTACCAAAAATCAGAATGACCATTTCAAAAATTTACCACATCTCCTTCCTAAAATAACGGGAACTTTAAATATACAAATTCCGTTCATAGCAATAAAAATGTCAATAGATTGACCGACCATGCCCATTAAATGCAGCCTTTTGGTAAATAGTGATATTGAGATAAAAATTGGAGCATTTTACTCAGAAAAATCTCTAGCATTTTTATATACAAAAAACAAAAAAGTGAATTTTTACTCATATTTGCCTTATGGGTCCTTAACAAGTTTGGGCTATTACGGTCTTTTCGTTTTTGAGTTAAGCTGCCAACCGTCACACACACACACTCACACACATATACACAGACAATCAGACAGACACACACACGGACATTATTCTAAAAATGTTTTTTTTTTGGATTCAGGGAGTCTCAAAACATGTATTTCCGGTGAAATCTCGGTATCGAATTTTTGGGTACAATACAATACCTTATCTATACAGTATGTACATAGTTCGTATAGAGAAAGTAAAAATAGTAATAGTAGAGCCTATATTCCTCTTATCTCCTGGATTTATTTACATGGCCTGGAATGCCTGACTGCATTCCTTACAGGGATCAGGAGCTGGTGGGGTAAAGCATTTCTGTTTTTTACTTTGACGGCGCGTAATTAAACAGAGCACCAGCGTTTCGACAGCCCTCGTCTGCCACTCAAATCCTTCAGGTGCTCTGTTACAAGCTTTACGGGGCAGTTAAGCACTCGTAGTATTACTAAAGTTGCTAAAGTAACTCTAGAGTGGACATTGGACTCCCTTTGGACGTTTGATTTCGATTGACCTGTTACCTATAGGCAGCTAAGGTCAGCAACGCTATTCAAAAGTTTAACAATGTAGCTTCTGGTTGATTAATCAATCATCCATAGTAGATTATCAATCAATCAAGTTTAACAAAACAAATCTGATGTGTTCCATTCACATGACTTTCTTCACATCTCTGCAACGAAATGTTGTTAAAAAGCTTACACTTTTATTTACTTCATGCTAATTGAAAAAATTAGCAGAAATAGACTTATTACTTGCTTCCTTGTAACTAGAAGCGAAATTGGAAGTACCATAGGTTAAAGTGATAGTCAAAAGCTGGTTGCTATGTGACTAAAGTTCCTTTGTTTGTATAGACAGGACTTGACAAATTCCTGCATGAGAAAAGAAGAAATATCTAAATAATAATCAACTCCACAAAAAATGTACATAACATAAATTGTGTGTTTAACGTGTTCTACATGTTTTATGTGGTAAGCTTTTCTCAATCTCTTACGGTTTAGCAGTTAGGCAAAATTCCGTAAAATTCATCCAGAATAAAGTAGTCTTCAGAGGCTACTCCCAGAAAATTCAAGACATGCATTTTATTTGTCCGTTAAATATCTTTAGTATTTGATATTTTAATCAAAATCGTTAGAGCCATTTTTGAAAAAATAAAAAATTCCGAAAAAAGTTCTATGTAGAGGTCAGTTGGGTGTGGAGGAGATTTTCTTGACAGACAAGAAAAAAGACAAGACAAACTGACAGACACACACGGTTATTTTTGCATTCATGGGGTCTCAAAACATGTATTTCCAGTAAAATCTTGGTATCGAATTTTTGGGTGCATTACAATACCTTCTCTATACACTATGTACATAGTAAGTCTAGAGAAAGTAATTAAGGAAGTGGAGTCTATAACTTCCGCACATTGATGGAGGCTTTGGTTCAATAGAAAGAATGACTTGAAGAAATGTCTGAATTACACATGCCTGGTTGCCCTCTGTGGTGCAATGGTTACCATGCTAACTTCATATAACAAACCCGACTGAGGACGATGGATTTTTTCGGGCGTAAAAATCCTTAGCATGGCTTTCTTCGAAAGAGAAGAAAGCCATGTGGGTCCCGTGTAGTATATTTACGACACGTAAAAGAACCTCTGAGCAAAATTAAGCGGTCTTTCACGGCAAGTACAGAATAGGATGCTGAGAACCATAGCAGTTAAAGAGCGTCCTTAAATAAAATTACATTTTATTGTACACATACGTATTAGGCACAAAGTGGCTTCAAATAGAAGCAATCTGATGTGTTACGTTCTTTAGCTGCTAAACAAACTTCATACAAAAGGTTATTCTTCTTTCTACAAAATGCTAATCGGGATAAACATTAGCAGAATGTTCTTATTACTTACTTCCTTATTAGTAGAAGGGAACTAAAGGAACGCGCTAAGCTAAACTGATAGTCAAATGTGTTAAGCTTCCTGTATGAGAAACGTTTAACTACTTTACAATTGAAAGCAATAAAAAGGAATATCTCGGAAACGATACCTCCACAAGAAAAACAATAAAGACATAAATTGTGTGTTTTGTCGAGATTTACATGTTTTATGTAATACGTTTTTGTCTATTTCTTACGGTTTAGCAGTTGAGCAAAATTCATCCAGAATAAATTGGTCTTCAGAGACTTTTTCCAGAAAATCCAAGATATACATTTTATTTGTCATGTCAATATAATAAACAAAAGAGATTTTAATAAAATACATTACAGTTATTTTTAAGAAAAAAAAAAACATTTCGAAAATTTTTCCATGTAAAGGGTAGTGCGTGGGGGAGACATTTTTTTGAAAATCTTCGTGTCGTATTCTTAGAAGATACCAAACTTAAATATCAAAATTGGTAATTAACGATATTTTCTTTTAGCGTTATTCTGGCCACAGGAGCACACACACGGAACTTTTTTCTAAAATTTTTTTTTTTGTATTTACGGGTCCAAAACATGTATTTCCGTTGAAACTTCGGTATTGAATTTTTGGGTGGAATATAATACTTCCTATATACACTATGTAGGTACATGACACGTAGATTGCTATAAACCTACTACTATGTACATATACTTGATATTGTATACTCTTTTCATTCCATCATGAAAAACTTTTAAAAAATGGACACTTAAAAAAAAAGTGATGTGTTGCATTCACATGGCTTTTTCTAGCTGTTCCGCAAAGAAACCTTTTAGTTAAGCGATTTATTTTTATATACACCATGCTAACTAAGATAAAACAAAAGCAGAGAATTAGCCTTATTACTTGCTTCCCTGTAAGTAGAAAGGAAATAAGGGAATACACCAGGCTAAAGTGATAAGCAAGTTCTTTAAAAACCAATCGCTATGTAAAACAACTGAAATTTCATTGTCTTTGTTTACCAGGAGTATAAAAATGAGAAGGAGAAGATACAATCATGGACAAAAGTATTGTATAGTTACTATACTATCAAAAATATTTTATTTGACGGTTAACAAATTTAGAACAAAATTCTTGATATGACCTTCATAAACTACAATAACGTGTATATATAATGGAATTAAATTTACATTGATCTACATAAATTAATAAAATGTTTATTTTCAAAGGGTGCATTTTAAGGAGGCCATACGTGTTCGTACAGCAATATAAAATTAAGAGATCTTTATGCAAATGCAGGCAAAAAATAATAGGCATTTCTGTCTAGTATTTTGTAAGTAACCTCTTCTATGGATTACTTCTCTCAGCTGATTTGGCATTGAATACACAAGCTTTCTAATTATTTCTGCTCCAATATTATGCCATTCTGTCACAAGTAGCTGTTTAAATTGTAGTTTGCAGCATATATGCTCATTTCCAGCTCATTCCATAAGGACTCAATGGGATTGAGATCTGGAAATTGTGCAGGGACTTTAGGTGTGTGTGGGGTATTATTTAGCAACCACAGACGGACAATTTCTGCAATATGTTTAGGATTGTTATCCTGCTGGAAATAGTAGTTGTCACCTAAACGCAACTTTTCGGCATTAGTCTTCAAATTTCCTTTCAATGTGTCAAGCTGTGCATATCTGTCCACGATTCCCTCAATAAATACGAATTCCCCTACACCAGAAGCAGCCATGCATCTGCAGACCATACAACCATGACCTCCATGTTCAACAGTGGCTTAAAAATTGTGAACATCAAATGCTGAAAATACAACTCTGTTCCAGAATGCGTTATCCTTTCCTGCATCTTCTTTAGCAAACACTAACCTGCTCTTTTGATTTTTCTTGTTGATGCATGGCTTCTTTCTGGGTACCCTGGAATGGAATCCTAAACGATTGATGGATGAGTCGTTTAATTGTTTTAGACGTTACGTGCTTGTAAAACTGTTCTACATACGATACAATTTCAGAAGAGGTGATTTGCGGATTCAATGGTATGAGAGTCTGCCCCATTTGCGAGGAGGAAGAATCGTGGACCCATTTCTTGGCAAGATGTAGGGTTGAAGAGGGAGAGAAAGAAAAGTATTTACCGCGATTCTTTACTATCACGAATAGAGAGTTAGGAGCATGTTGGACACTACTGGCAGGCACAGAAGAAGCGGACGGGATAGGCAAAGTTTTACTTAAGGCGTCACAGCTGAGGTCTGAGAAAGCTTTTAATAGGAAGAGGTGGGGGGGGGCGATAAGAACAGCTAAAAATCTGATGTGTTCCCATTCACATAACTTCTCTATATCTCTGCAATAAATTATTTTTAAGCAGATTATGCTTATATTTACTTCCTGCTTATCGAGAAAAAATTAGCAGAAATAGTCTTATTTCTTGCTTCCTTGTAAGTAGAAGCGAAATAAGGGAGTACCATAGGTTAAAGCGATAGTCAAAAGCTGCTTGCTATGTGACTGAAGTTCCTTTGTTTGTATGGACACGAGTTCACAAAGTCCTGTATGAGAAAAATAAAAGTTTTTATAGCTTAAACCAAAAACAAGGAATATCTAAAAAACAATCTATTCCACGAAAAAATGTGTACAACATACAATGTGTGTTTTAATGTGCTGTACATTTTTTGTGTGGTAAGTTTTTGTCTCTCTCTTACGGTTTAGCACTTATGCAAAATTCCGCAAAATTCATCCAGAATAAAGCAGTCTTCAGAGGCTGTACCCAGAAAATTAAAAATATACATTTTATTTGTCAGGTAAATATCTTTAATCTACGATATTTTAACCAAAATGATTAGAGCTATTTTTTAGAAAATAAAAATGCTCGAAAAAATTCCCATGTAAAGGGTAGTTTGGAATGGGGGGATTTTTCTCAAAATTTTCATGTCGCATTCCCGGAAGATACTAAACTTAAATACCAAGTTTGGTATTTTACAGACTTTTCGTTTTTGAGTTATCGTGTTCACAGACACACGGACACACACACACACACACACACACTGACCTTTTCCTGAAAATATTTTTTTTTGCATGTAGTGGACCCTAAAACATATATTTCCGGTGAAATATTGGTATCGAATTTTTTGGTGGAGTGCAATACATTCTCTATACACTATGTCATAGTGCGTATAGAGAAAGTAAAAAGGCATTATAATGCCTTATAAGTATTTTATGTCGTCCTTTTTGGGTCAGTGTTTTGTTGTGGTGTCAGTATTGTGTGTGTATATACATATATATATTTTTTTTTATTAAGTATATTTGTGTACTATAATAAGGTACATTAATACATCGGAATACGGTTTTCTGTGTTGTCAGTTTAAGTTGTTGTATGTGAATATCTTTTTCCTTTTATGTTCTTTATTCACACTTTTTATTTTTTGCTTGTTTTTAAAAGTGATTTCTATTCTGTGTATTGCAAAAGCAATAATAGACTGTGGATTCGTGTAATTGATGAAGCTCAATTTATGCATACTGGTATTTCAATAAATACACCTATTGAGTCATTCATTCAACTTGAAATTGCCACAAGTTGTTCTCTTAACGCACTAAGGGATATGTGCACACCTGGTATGTTTACTGGGAAAACAAGTCTTATACTTATAAATGACAAAAGAACAGTAATAGATGTCATCCGAGAGAAGACGGAGTCGGTTTGTAAACTTAAACCTTCTGCCTTACAATTTAGATACAATTTGAATTGAGAGAAACTTGGAAGAAAGGAATGATCAACACAACGGCGTGCTTTAGAACGGGAAGCTGGAGAACATAGGAAATAACATGACTGACGGTTTAACAGGGGAATTTGCCGTAATAGGTAAAGACTGGGTGTCATATTTCGTTGTAAAAATAGCCAGCGAACACTTAAACTCACGGAAAAATTCTCAAGTCCTCCCAGAAAGAGATTGGCATGTTGGTATCTAATGGGGAACTGGCAAAAAATGGGCAGTTCACAAAATCGATAACATGTGTTTAGTTAAAGTCACATTAGGTATTATCTTAATATTTTTCGTCAATAAAGTTATCTATTTGTCTGCCGGGCAGATGTACATTCCTCTAAAATATACTAAGATCCCCTAATTCAAACCTTTGTTTTGGCAGAGACAAATTTATCTCATCCAATTACAGCTGGTGTAGGAGTTGTGACTTTGCCCACTTCCACTGATCAATAAACTTCCGTTATGTTTGTTTATGGCACTCAGCCAAAATAGTATGGCAGAAATAAGATTATCTGCGCTTGTGGTCATTCATCAACAATTCTTAGAAATCCTTAAATTTTATTTCGAATCAAAAAAAAAAAAATATGAAATTTTGAACAATTTTATAACCCGAAAAAAATTGTTTTCATGCAAATCACAAATCACATAGGGTTCAAAGTTTGTAGAGTCAACGAATTAGTGCAATGGCGTAACGAAAAGTAACTGAAATGCTCATGAGAAAGTGTGTAAATTCTATCAGGTAGCCCACAAGGTGAGTGATTACTTCTGAATTGAACTGTAAGTTACTATAGAGAGAAACGGCTATAATTCACACCAGAAAATTATACATCCATTACCGTGGGACGCCCAAGGGGTTCACAATGTGCTACGAGGAACATAAACGTTAACTACCCGGGGGCAGAATTTTCTGTTAACAAATAATGTACACCCAGTCTAATGAAATTTTCCTGTTGTTCCAATTAAACTGCCTTATGCAAAGCTCAAATTGGATGGAAGGGGCATCCAATTTATGTGAATTTTTTCTTCAAATTATGAACAATTCATGGTTGATTCAACAGATATTTTACTTCTCTTGTATTTTGTTTGTGGAGAGATAAAGCTGAACTAACCTACAAGAACTGTTCAACTGATATTGTGAGACAAGAGGGACCCGAAACGCCTGTAAAATTCAGTAGTCTGCGCGCAAGGTTCAGAGGTTAGATCTCATGTTTCAGAACTGGTTGGTCGGAGGTTTTCTTTAGTTTCTAAATATAAAGATGTGACTTCAGGAACGTAGATAACACAGTTTTGGGATAGTATTTAATACCAGAACACTCTAGGATATAATTTACCTTCGATTTCTATGAAACAAAGATGGAAAATGTAAAACAAACTTGACTCCGAATACCTTGTGTAGACAGACATTCATAATTATTTCCTGCCAAACCTAATGAAAACTCAAATGCTTGTGTGAATATCACGCCCAATTTAATATGTATGTATGGATGGTTGTTATAATGTATGTATGCACATGATCGTGCTACATTCACATGAGTTTTTCTACCCATTCTTCTATACATTTTTCTTAAAGAAGCTTAATCTTATATTTACCGGTTCTTCACGTTAACCGAGATCAACCTTTACAGAAAGGCTTTTGTAATAACTTTGTGTAAGAGTTGATGGCTATTCCTTCATTTCTTGAAAGGAGAAATAAAAGTGGATAAGGACTTCCTAAAATAAGAACTGAAGCTTTCCTGGCGACGTGTTAATTCAAAATCTTCTCGGGCTTCTAGCCAGGTAAAAACTTGGCTTGACACCAACGCTTCGAAGAAGTGCATCTTCCTCGTCTTCAGGGTGAACTGAAGACGAGGAAGATGCACTTCTTCGAAACATTGGTGTCAAGCCAAGTTTTTACCTGGCTAGAAGCCCGAGAAGATTTTGAATTAAGGACTTCCTATTTCAGAAAAGTATAGATAGGCATTAGAATAAGGAAACATACTAAGCTTAAGCGACATTCAACTCTTTTAAAGCGAGTGGGATGCGCGACGTCAATCCCCATGGGCCAACTAATTTGGCTGATACTTCTTTATGGTTTCGTTGGCACCAAAGTGAATACCGGATTGGATATTTAACACTGGGACTGAAATTTCACCTTCAGTCTACAACAATAGTAAACTAAAAATCTGATGTGTTCCCTTCACATGACTTTCTCTACATCTCTGTAACAAATTATTGCTAAAAAGCTTATTCTCTTATCTACTTCATGCTAATTGAGATAAACATTAGCAATAATGCTTTCTTGTAAGTAGAGGGAAATAATGGAATAAATAGACCAAAATGATTAGACAAACCCTTTAAAAAGCTGATTGCCATGTGGCTGAAATACATGTCTTTACATTACCAGGAGTTGACAAATTTATGTTAAAAGTTTAAGTATTTTAAAACTGACACCAATAACAAGAATATCTAAAAATGGTCAACTCTACGAAAAAATGTATCTCACATAAATTGTGTGTTTCAACGAGATCTACATATTTTGTGTTGTAAAATTTTGTTTATCTCTTTCGGTTTACTAGCTGTGCAAAATCAAGCAAAACTGACCCAGTTAAAGAGGTCTTCAGAGGCCTTCCCAGGATATTCAAAATATACATTATATTTGTCGTGCAAATATCTTTAATGTACGGCATTTTAATTAAAATCATTACAGACATTTTTGGAAAAACAAAATGTTCGAAAATTTTTCCATGTAAAGGTTAGTTTTGGGTGTGGGAATTTTCCTCAAAATCTTCATACTGCATCCTTGGCATTTTACCGGCTTTTCATTTCTAAGTTATGTTCTGTGTGTTCACAGACACACACACACACACGGATATTTTTCTAAAAGTGCTGTTTTTGGATACAAGGGACACTAAAAGTCTATTTCCGATGAAATGTCGCTATCGATTTTTTGGATGGAATGCAATACCTTCTCTATAATTTATGTATATTGTACTTGCAGAGAAAGTAAAAAAAAAATCTGAAGTGTTCCATCCACATGACTTTCTCTACATAGCAGAATATGCTTTTTAACAATGTGTTACTGCGATTAAGAGAAAGTCACGTGATTGGAACACATCGGATTTTTACTATTGATAAGACACCAATTAAAAGCTAAACAAACGCAAACTGTTGCTGTTTGAAATGTTATTAATCTTAGTTTTTCTGCTTGCATTGAAAGGACGCCAGGAAAATAAAACCCTACTTGAATATCAATTACCTATAGCTTTGTTATTTTTGTAAAAATAGCATCTTTAATCTCACAGCATCTCTTGACCGTTGGCAGATAGATTCCCTGTATATGCGCTAATGCCTATGACCACAATTAGAACAAGGGTGACCACGGATACCATGTCAATTATTCTGACCACAGGTAGTACCGGCCTTACCTCTAGCTGTCGCTTTACTGAACACGGTCTGCTATCGGCTTATTGTGTCTTGACCTTATGAACTTTGTAGCTGGAATGAGTAAAGAATTAATTCCCCTTAAGTTCACGGAACTGTGTTTTATACAACCTGAAAACTTTTTCTTCAGTGTTTTATGCTCAACACAGATCCATCATTGCTAAACGTCAGCACTGAACATTTTACGTCTGAAAGAAAACAAAGTTATTCGTCCAGTTGCAAGTGCTTAAATGACTTGCTCTTAATGTATTTAATTGTTTTTCCAGAAATTTGTATGAATTATTCTATAAATCATGACAAAATTTTTCAGTGGTTGCTTGCATTAATTAACATCTTATGTGGTCGAGCTATAAAAAGTATTTCATTCAGCAGAAAAGTAATAAAACTTCTAAATTCATTTATCCTTTTCTCTCATACTACTTGCAATATATAATGACACTTTTGCATGCTTCTTCTTAGTATAATCATCTAACTTATGAACCTCAATTATTTAGCTACGATACCATTTAAGCAGAAATTTAAAAAAAATATTTGCAAATTCAAAAAAGTAAAAATTTGGAAAATTTGCAAAGTTGTTGTTTTCTTAATATGCTCAATATATAATATAACATCACAATTGTGGTTCAGGAAGTTCAACTATTTGTTGTATATATGTGCTGAACATTTCAGGCTTCCTGCTCTCATATTTTCTGAGAGAAATGTACATAAGTATCCAAAAATGCTGTTTTGAAAATACTGAATTTAAGGATACAAATGTTCTAAAAAGAGGTATTGCATAAGTGCTATAAATAAATACAGATTAGCATTTATATTATATTTAAATTCCTTAAAATCCTCTTAGCCCTCCAAAGTGAACATTTTCTGAAACAAGAAATAGTAGAGATTTTATTAATGGCTAAAACAATACAAAAATGTTATTTTCTGCCATTTCAGAGTACCTTGCTCCCTTAAGTAACAAATCCATGAAGTTTGTAGCAAATGGTTATTTGCCATTGTGAAATTTAAAGAAACCTGTAATTAATGACACCTTCACTTTAAATTGTACACATTTTAAATTGTTGAATAATTTTAGAGGTAGGATACAAAATGTATTTATAATCATATGTAGGCGACACTGAAAATGTTTATATAAATCAAAAAATATTATCGATTACTTATTTCATCCACACTAACCTACGTGGGACAGAGTTGGGGTATGAAGATGTTAGCTTAAATTTAGATTACGTTTATGCATTTGGTGTAAGGTGTACAAAATGTTTTATATTTTAGGATTACAGTTTAATTCTGTTAAATGTATTTATATAATAGTACAGTAATAGAATTACATTATTTATCCTATCACGATAACCCTTTCAAATCAGGCATTATTTTATGCAGTTCCTTACCTTCTCTATACGTACTATGTTCATAGTGTATAAAGACGGTATTGCACCGCACCCAAAAATTCAATACCAAGGTTTCGCCGAATATATATGTTTTAGGGTCCCCTGCCCAAAAAAAGGCATTTTTAGAAAAATGTACGTGTGTATTCGTGTATCCGTGTGTCTGTGAAAACGATAACTCAAAAATAAAAAGTCGGTTTAATATGGGATGCGATACGAAGATTTTGAGAATAATCTCTCCACTCCAAACTACCCTTTACTTGGGAAAAAATTCGAAAATTTAAATTTTCTCAAAATGGCTCTAACGATTTTGTTTAAAATATAGTATATTAAAGATATTTATATGGCAAATAAAACGTGCATCTTGAATTTTCTGGGAATAGCCTCTAAAGACCTCTTTACTCTGAATGAATTTTGCTGAATTTTACCTAAGTGGTAAACCGTAAAACATAGATAAAAATTTACTACAAAATATGTAGATCACGTTAGAACACGCAATATAATATATCATATACATATTTTTCGTGGAATTGGACATTTTTAAATATCTCTTGTTTCAGATATATAATACCTAAACATTTCTCGTTACCCTCCGTGAAGTAATGCTTACTATGCTAGCTTCATATACCCAAGGTCGTGGGTTCAAACCCGGCGGAGGACAATGGATTTTTCAGGCGTAAAAATCTTTAAGCATTGCTTCCTTTGGGAGGGAAGTAAAGTTGTGGGTCCCGTGTCTTAGATTTATGGCACCTAAAAGAACCTCAAACCTAATACAGTAGCCTCTGAGCAAAATTAGCTGGTTTTTTACGCCCAATATACCTCAGAATGGGACGCTGAGAACCACAGTAGTTAAAGGGCGTCCGTAAATAAAAACGCTGTTTCATTTTCATTTAAACGTTTCTTCCGCGGTAAGTTGTAAACTCTTGGTCCGGCAATCACATAGCAAGGAGGTTTTGATACATATGGCTATCGTTTTAGCCTAGTGTATTCCCTTATTTCCCTTCTAATTACAAGAAAGCAACTAATTAAGGCAATTTCTGGTAATATTTATGTCGATTATCATAAAGTAGATGGGAGAATATGCTTTTTAACAATAATTAATTAAGTAGATGCAGAGAAAGTCAGGTGAAACGAACACATCAGATTTTTTTATTCGTTTAAAGAATTAAACGCCATAGACAGGAGTTGAACCACGAATCTCCTGGTTTCCATTCTGTTGCTCTAATCAGTGAACCACCATATCAACATGCCGATAAGGCATTAAATTCCTCGCGTTTTTCTAGTTAAACCATAAAGATATTTCAAATTATTTTGAGATAACATACTCCATCACCGAATATCGGGAATAACGCTAAGGAAATTAATGACGTGTCTGTATGCTGACATGGTGGCTCGGTAGACAAAATCCAGAAGCTCGAGATTCGATTCGGGGCTAATGCATTGTTACAAAGTATTTTTGAGACTGTATTGTATTCCATCCAAATTCATGATGGGATTTCATCGGAAGAAGAAATTTTGCAGTTTCCTGATTTAAACACCGACATTTTTAAACAATCTGTTGTGTTCCGTTTACACACACAGCTTTTTGTACAGCTCTACAATAAATTATTTTTAAAAAACTTATTCTTCCATTTACTTAATGCCAGCAGAGAAAAAAATAGCTGTCTTGCTTTCTTGTAAGTAGGAGGGAAATAAGGGATACACTGGGCTAAAGCGATAGTAAAATCTTTTAAAAGCTGTTTGTTATGTGATTGAACTGCCATTGTTTGTATGGACAGGAGTTGACAAATTCCCGTATGAAAAAAGTGTAGGTATTTGAAAGTTGAAACAAATAACAACGATTATCTCGAAAATGGACAACTCCACGAAAAAATACATATAACATAAGTTCTATGTTTTTATAAGCTCTACATTTTTCTGTGGTAAGTTTTTTCTACCACGGTTTGCCAGTTATGCAAAATTACACAAATTTCATCCAGAATAAACATGTCCTCTGAGGCTATTCCCAGAAAATTCAAAACCTACATTTTATTTGTCATGTAAATATATTAAATATAAGAGATTTTAATAATTTTGAGAAAATAAAAATGTTCGAAGAAAGTTCCATATAAAGAGTATTTGGGGTGGGGGATTTTCTTCAAAATCTTCGTGTTGCATCCTTGGAAGATATTAAACTTCAATACCAAATTTGGTATTTAACGCTCTTTTACTTTTTGAACTCTGCATCCCACAGACGCACACACGAACAATTTTCTAAAAATGCTTTTTTTGGATTCACGGGGTTTCTAAAAATGTATTTCCGGCGAAATTTTGGTATCGAGTTTTTCAGTGCATTACAATACTTTCTCTATACACTATGTATATAGTACGTGTAGAGAAAGTAAAAAGGTCTGTATGTATGTGCACCTGAGCGTGCTTGTGTGTGAGTAAACGAAAACACCATTAAACACCAAATTCGGTATTAAGTTTAGTATCTTCCAAGGATGCGACACGAAGATTTACAAGAGAATTCGTCCACCATAAACTGCGCCTTACAAGGAAAGGTAGTAGAGGATTTTTGGTTTTAAGAAATGGCATTAACAGGTTGGATTAAAATTCCGGATATTAAAGGCATTTTTGTGGCACATATATGTATACCTTGAATTTTCTGGAAATTCTGGATGATTTTCCGGAAAAATACTGAACTTTTCTGGGAAAGCATTGTTTGCGTAACTAATAAACCGTAAGAAATAGACGAAATCACACTGTACAAGAAACATAGATCATATTAAAACACACAATATACGTCATATGCGTGTTTGGTACAATTGGCCATTTCCGAGATATTCATTGTTATTTGTTTCAATTTTAAATATCATAGCTGTTCACAAACCGGACATCGCCTTTCGTTGCATTTCTCTTTGTTTTACTGTTGGCGATGCAAAACGAACGGAAGAACCAATTTTTTGTTTTTGACTTATGTTCACGGGAACACACACACGGACTTTTTCTGAAAATGCTTCTTTTTTGTGTATAGGGGATCCTAAAACATATACTACCAGTGAAATATGGTATTGAATTTTTGGATGGAGTGCAATACCTTCTTTATAGACTATGTACATAGTATGTGTAGAGAAAATAAAAATCTCAAGGAAAATGTTATCAAATATTACATTATATTTGCCTTTAAACGGTGGATTGATTTGTGAAAATGCTGGTAGTGTTTATGATTAACATAAAAAGTGCTGTTGTCTTACATTTATTTCCTTGTTTTATAATAGGCTGTTTTTTTAAAGCCTTATTATCATTAGTTCTTGCCATCTGGATTATATTTATTTCGCAACCAAAAGTTTCCATGACCATGTTAGTGGCTTAGGCCACTGTAGTTCCATTTTTGGGTTCAATAAGCTTTCAGGGGCCTATACTAAAGTACTTAAAGAATAAGGTATATCATAAGGTATAATTAAGTGAAGCTGGATTGAATTGAACATTGTTGGAAAATATGAAACTATAGCTTCTTCGCTGTAAATAAATATCTTCAGATAAGAAGACTCAGACTAAGAAATCCAATACCATAGCCGGGAATTTTTCAGTCTGACTCTACCTATACAACTGCTGTCTCAATATGGCTTGTGTGAGAAAACAAATTAGTACTAAATCTCTTCAGAGCTTAGTTTCCTTGTCAATATAAATCTGTGCAAGAAGTGTTAAAATTTGTCGGATGTAGAAATATTGATATTTTGATTTGTAGAAACAAAATACTATGATTTGTTTATTTACATGGAGTCTCTCTCTCTATTTTAATGAAATAATTATTTTTATATATTTAAAAAATAATAAAATAATAAAAATACTTTATAGTACATGCATGAAAGAATACGCAAGGCATCAATGCCGGATAATTAAATTAAGCTCAAAACACAGTCTAAAAGAGACAAATAACTAACCTAAAATATAACTATATAAAGATGTATAGTTGTTTACAAATATATCACAAATAAATTTCTGTGTGCGACATATTCGGGATGTTTTGGGTTCAAATCCCAGAGTTTTAATGGTTCTATTCAGTCGACAAGTTATATACCGGATTGAATGTTTAATATCACAATGCAAAGTTCCTTTGCAAGAACAAAGCGAGAATAAAAATTAAAGTAGATGTTACTAGCAAATTCGCTAGCATCCATAGATAATCGATCCATATATAAATCATATATCATAAATAAATAAACCGTATTATATCTTCCTGGCACATATAAAATTAGAGATGCAGTTGCCTGGCACTAAGACCTCTGTAGGAAAATACGTGGATCGGCTAATAAGTCCCGGGCCTCTCAATGAAAATAGCATTTAATTTTATTTTTCCCATATCTCTCAACATAATCTTTAGAAATGCTAATACATTTTTCACATCGATGTTCCAATTTAATTATACTATCTCTGTAGTGCGATTTATCAAAGCCCTCAAAATAGCTTTTTACCGCATCAATGACCTCCTCGTTGCTATGAAATCCTCGTCCTCCAAGAAATGTTTTGGGAACAGGTGGCAGTCACTAAGTGCTAGATCTGGTGAATATGGTGGATGTTCAAGCAATTCCAACTTTAATTCGCAGATTTTTCCCATTGCAATGACTGAAAGATGGGCCGGAGCAGTGTTGATGAAACAAGATTCTTTTTTTGCCAAATGAGGTATTTTTCTTTTCACCTCATCATTCAAACGTTACAGTAAGCTGACGTAGTAGTCACCTGTGCTACGTTTACCCTTTTCAAGTAACCAATAAAAATAATTCCCAGTGCATCCCAGAAAACATTCGCTATAACCTTGTTAGCAGACAAATTTGAATTTGCCTCTTTTGGAATTGGTTCACCTGGCGCAGACCACTGTTTTGTCTGTGATTTACTTTCTGGAGTGTAGTAATGTACCCAAGTTGTATCCATGGTAATAAGCCGTCTCAAAAATTCACTGGAATTTTTACAGTAGAGCTCCACATTTTTAACAGAAACAGTTCTTCTTTGCAAGTGTCAACAAACGTGGCATCCATCTTGCACAGACCTTGTGAAAACCCAAAACATTACTTAGAATATTACCTTCACGTCCTTTTGATATGTTTACTGCCTCTGAAATCTCAAACAACTTTAATCTGCGGTCTTCCAGGACTAAACCATGATTTTTTTTCAATGATCTCTGGAGTTGTCACTTCTACAGGGCTTCCAGAGCAAGGCTCATCACTAGTGCTCGTACGTCCCATTTTAAACTTTGAAACCCACCTTTTAGACATTGAATATAAGGGGTAAATTCTTTCAAGGTACTGTCCATTTCCTTCTTGATTTCTTTATGCGTTAAGCCTTTCGAATGAAAGTATTTAATTACGGCTCGTTTTTCCAAATCCTCCATTTTCGTGAAAACTCTAAAGTTGTCTTTTTTAAAACGCTGTCATTCGAAAACTAAACAAACTATTGATATGTAACTATGGATACAAGCTAGTCTGGAGCTAAACTCTGCGATGCTATAGTTTAACTAGCGTAGTGGTGCCATATCTGTGTGAGGCCTAGGACTTATCAGCCGACCTTAGTGTCGATGTTGCCATTTGCAGAAATACAGTTGTCCAGGTCTAAGGGCTCTGTAGACGCCTGGCAAAGCAAGGTGGTATGTTCCATGAATAAGAACGCTAACCGTCCGCTACACTTTTTTAACAGATACCATACAATGAACACATTGTTAAAGTAACGTAAAAGAAATAGAGAGGAAAAAGTGTATATTTAAAAACAAACCTTCCCCAATTGATTCAAGCATCGCCTCTTACAACCAGCCGTACACGGACGTTCCATTTAAAAAATTGGCAGCTGACACGCTGCTGTCATCAGTCTTATTGATTTTATTCATTTTGTATAAATGTCAATCAAGTGGCAGTTATCTTGAGTTCAAAGGAGAGCCAACTTTGCACTTCATTCATCTGAAGAACTACTTACTTATATTTCGATTTCTGGTTCTTACTGTTTTCTTTTAAGCTTTACATAAATACATTTTTGTATTGGAGACAAAGGCAGCTTTTAACCGTATATCTTATGATAAATGTGAAACTCAAATACATTTCATTCTATATTATCTATAGAATGAAAGAGCTTTCCGTAGTAAAAGTCTGTACTATAGTTATTAACACAACATTTAAACAAATAAATACCTTAAATTATAGATTTTTACAATTGGAAATATTATTTAATCTTAAAATCTAAAGTTGGAACTCGCCATTGAACTTCGATTAATAATTTTCTTTAATATGGTGTTCAGAGTCAGTACAAAATTATAACTATTAAAATAAACTATTGAAAATTTACATCGTATGGAACATTTTGACTGCGAAAATATGCCGTAGAGGTTAGTGAAAAAATAAGGTTTAACGCTGGGCGTACGTATCTAATGATATCTTCCGTTAATTGGCAGTTTAAATGCTCCAAGTGAAAAAAATAATACATAAATGATATTTTCTTAAAACTTAATATTTATATTATCTAATGTGAAAGTACATGTTTGTTTTAATTGTTTACAATTTTTGGACACTTTTAAGAAATGCGTAGCCTCAAATGCTTCTCGGCTGATTCTGGTATTCCGGCGAGCTTCTAATGAGGTTTAGTATAGATAGCTTTTCTTACAGACAACTCTGCTCAAACGCCTAATCTTTCAGCTTCTAGTTCATTTGCACCTGCAAGCCGTTTCAGATGAATGTATAGGTCCTAGAGATAGAATTATATTTGTAATAATTCCGTATTGAATGTTAGTCATGACTTGTTTATTGTCTATGAGTCCTTAATCATCTCTATGCTGTCATTACATGGCTGTCCAAATTGCTATGTATTATAAACTTACCTTCCATAGTAAACCGCAAAAGATACAGAGTGATTTATGTAGAACTGACACATTTCTGTCTTTAATTATTCCTTGAGAAATTCATTCAGTGGCCCAATTTTAGCACCAAATTAAGCAGAATGCTCTGGAATTTTGATTCCTTGTCACAAGATGCGCAGATGTTTATGTTTTATTCCTAATTACATTGCTGGACGCTGTTTCGACATTTTGTTCTTGTAGTCAACGTGAAAATACAGTACGATGTAAAGCTGAGTCAAGGATATTTTCAGCAAGATGGCACTACATGTCATACATCAAATGATTCCATGAACCTAATTACAAGTTTCTTCGACGACCGGATAATTTCCAGGAACCTGTGGCCACCAAGATCTCCGGATTTGACATCACCGGACTTCTTTCTATGGGGTTATTTAAAAGACGTTACGCCACACGTCCCCAGACATTGGACGAACTGAAGCACAACATCACAAAGGAGATTCAAGCTATTGACATCAGATCCTCCAACGAATGGCCAGTAACATGGAACAACGTTTTGAGTTGTACCTTATGCAGGATGGAGGACATTTTCAACATTTGCTATAGAGGTAAATAATCTCCCAAAATTCCTCTACAATTTAGGTATAATTAGTTGTCGCTAGCATAACACGTTTTGAGACAATTCATTAAAGAAGTATGTCAGCTTTATATAAATCACCCTGTATTTCCTAGCACATTGTTCATAATGCAGCTTCACTTTATTGATTAATTGTAAGCACATTCAGGACAGGTTTTCATAGTCTACATTGAAAATCCTCTATAATTAAATGAGATATTTCAATATTGTTTCTCTCCAACTGATAGATTGGCCACTAAAGCCTATTTAGTTTCAATTCTGTTCAAGAGACTGGTTAACTTTTTTTTCATTCTGTAACATCCTACAAGAATAATAACGGATGTTAAAATCACAAAATCCTCCAACATTAGCTTCATACATTACTCATGTAGCAATTTTGCTGCAAACTAACAACATTATGTAAAAACAACGCAATCAGACGTTTCTAAATCCATAGTTGCATCAATGTACACGCATGTTTGCGAAAATGAATTTTGCCCAACAAAGAGCGAAAAGTTACAAAAATTTTGGGAAATACCTAACTTTTCATTCATTAATGGACGGCACCAAAGAAAGCAGACATAAGACAACTAAAATGAAACTTCCAGATTCTCATTGTACAGTAAATATTTGTCAATATGCAACAGATAAAAATCATATACACTTTATTATGTTATAATAAATTTAAGATTCCTTTATTTAACATTTTCCTTCTGTGTTTCATACTATATGATTTGTAATCATTTTTACTTTCTCTACACGTACTATGTACATAGTGTATAGAGAAGGTATTGCACTCCACCAAAAAATTCGATACCGAGATTTCACCGGTACTATATGTTTTAGGGTCCCCTGTATTAAAAAAAAAAGTATTTTCAGAAAAAGGTCCGTGTGTGTGTGTGTCCGTATGTCAGTGTGTCAGTGCGTCCGTGAACCTGTGAGCTCAAAAACGAAAACTTGGTATTTAAGTTTAGCATCTTCCAGGGATGCGACACTAAGGTTTTGAGAAAAATCCCTTCAAACCAAACTACCCATTACAGGGAACTTTTTTTGAAAATTTTGATTTTCTAAAAAATTGCTGAAACGATTTTGATTAAAGTATCGTATATTAAAGATATTTGCCTCAAAAATAAGATGTATATTTTGAATTTTCTGGGAATAACCTGTGAAAACTACTTTATTCTGAGTGAATTTTACGGAATTTTGCATAACTACTAAACCGCAGGAGATAGACAAAAGTTTACCTCACAAAAATGTAGAGCACATTAAAACACACAGTTTATGTGGTATAAATGTTTTGTGGAGTTCATCGTTTTTGAGATATTCTTTGTTTTTGTTTTCAGTTTCGAGAAACTTAACTTTTCTCATATAGAAATGTGTAAACTCCTCTCCATACAAATAAAGGAATTTCAGTCGCATAGCAACCAGATTTTGACTATCACTTTAACCTATGGTACTCCCTTATTTCCCTTCTGCTTATAAGGAAGCAAGTAAGAAGATAACATATGCTAGTGTTTATATTGATTGGTATGATTTTGGTAAATGAATAATCTTTTGTATCAATAGTTTGTTTAGGGAATGCAGAGAATGTAACGCATTTTATTTTTATTACTTTAGCTACACGTACTATGTACATAATGTAGAAGGTAGGTATTGTAATGCACTCTAAAGTTCGATACCGAGATTTCCTGGAAATAGACGTTTTAAGACCCCCTGAAACCCAAAAATGCATTTTTAGAAAAAATGTCCGTGTGTCTGCCTGTGTGTATGTGTATGTGTGAGTGTGTGTGTGTGTGTGTGTGTGTGTGTGAGTGAGTGCGCCTGTGGACAGCAAAGCGCAAAAAATGAAAAGTCCGTTAAAAACCAAAATTGGAATTTAGGTTTGGTATCTTCGAAGGATGCGATACAAAGATTTTTAGAAAAATCCCCCCGCCACAAACTATCCTTACATGGAACTTTTTTCGAAAATTTTGATTTTCTCAAAAATGTATATAACGTATAAAATAACGTATATTAAAGATATTTACCTGACAAATAAAATGTATATCTTCAATTTTCTGGGAATAGGTTTAGAAGACTACTTTATTCTGGATGAATTTTACGGAATTTTGCATGACTGGCAAACCGTAGGAGATTGATAAAAACTTACCACACAAAAAATGCACATCGCATTAAAACACACAATTTACGTTATATACATTTTTTCGTTAAGTTGGTCGTTTTTGAGACATTCCTTGTTATTGAATTCTACTTTTAAAAATGTATACCTTTCTCATACATAAATGTATCAACTACTGTCCATATAAACAAAAGAACTTCAGTCACATAGCAACCAGCTTTTGACTATCATTTTAGTCTATGGTGCTCCCATATTTCGCTTCTAGTTACAAGGAAGCAAGTAATAAGACTATTTCTTCTAATTCTTTCTCGATTAGCATGAAGTAAGTAGAAGCATAAGCTTTTAAATAATATTTTTGCAGGGATGTAGAGAAAGTCGTGTGATTGGAATGCATTAGATTTTTATAGTAACTAGAGTTTGCTCTGGATTTTTTTGCATCCTTCTGTACCAGCAAATTTCTATATAAAATTTGACCTACAATAGACTTGTGATAAGGGCACAGAATAACAGACAAAAATTCTAAGAAAATATAACCTAAAATTGATTAAGATTGGAGAATATAAAAAGGAAAGTATATAGCACATCTTATTTCGTGAAAAAGGTTGTATATTTATTATAATTTTAATATGAAAATGCATGCAGTAAATAGTGAGATTTAAAGAAAATCGATTTTCAGGCGCTGATAGAATCGTTAAAATCCCTGAAAAAGCACATATATGATGTATATTAACATAGCCATTTTTACTTTCTCTACACATACTATTTACATAGTGTATAGAGAAGGTATCGCATTCCACCCAAAAATTCTATACCGAGATTTCATCGGAAGTACACCTATTAGGGTCCCCTGTATAAAAAAAAAGTATTTTTAGAAAAAGGTGCATGTGTGTCCGTATATCTTTAAGCACGATAACTCAAAAACGAAAAGTCGGTAAAATACCAAACTTGGTATTTAAGTATAGTATCTTCCAGAGTTGTGACACGAAGATTTTGTGAAAAATAACCCCACCCCATAATACTCTTTGCATGAAAATAGTTTCGAATGTTTGACTTTCTCAAAAATAGCTGTAACAATTTTGATTAAAATATCGTATATTAAACATATTTATGTGGCAAATAAAATATACATGTTGAATTTTCTGGGAAAACCCTCTAAGGACCTCTTTATTCTGGATGAATTTTGCTGAATTTTGCGTAACTGGTAAACCGTAAGAGATAGACAAAAACTTACTACCAAAGAAGTAGATCACGTTAAAACACATAATTTATGTCGTACACGTTTTTGTCATTGAATTGACAATATCTGAGATATACTTGTTAATTGTTTCAGAAGTAAAATACTTACTTTTCTTCGCACGGAAAGTTGTAAACTCCTGGCCCTGCATAGAAACGGATTTCATCCACATGGCAATCGGCTTTTAAAAGATTTGACTATCGCTTTAGTCTAGTGTATTCCCTTATTTCTCTTCTATTTACAAGGAAGCAAATAATTAAGACAATTTCTGCTACTGTTTAACTCAACTATCATAAAGTAAATAGAAGAATATACTTTTCAACAATAATCTTTTACAGCGAAGTAGAAAAAGCCATGTGAATGGAACACATGACATTTTTATGTTATATTTTTCTCAAAAGGATGCATTTTTATATTTACTTTCTCTCAGTTATTTTACCAGCTAAAATAGCTATCTAACTAAAACACGTCCAAAGGTAACTGGGAGGTACTGACGTTTAGCTCAACCCCAGTCAAAGTGAAGAAATATTTGTGAGTTACACATACCGTCATATATACGTACAGTGCTCGGTAGCAAATGTGCTGTTTTTAAACAAACAGAATATATGCCTCAAAACGCGGGATGAATCATTCTAATATCATTCCCAGAGGCTCCACAGGAACGGCAAATAGGATTATTTGCCTTACAAAATTATGCAAGCATAAAATGTTTGAAAGGATGAGGTTGGGAGTTATTGATACCGTTGCCTAAGGATTAATTTTCCAAATTGCGATTATATGGATCATGACCATGTTGAACTTCAAATACATTCGTTGTTGAGTTATCGTGTTCATTAACACACGTACAAAGGGACCTTTTTCTTAAAGTGTATTTACTTTCTCTAGTTCCGTATGTACAATGTACGTAGTGGATAGTGAAGGTATTGTATTGCGCCCGAAAATTCGATACAGAGATTGCACCGTAAATGCATGCTTTTGGACCCCCTGAATCCAAGAAAAGAATTTTCAGAAAAAGGTCCGTATGTGTGTGTGTCTGTCAGTCTGTGTGTCTGTGGACAGCATAGCTCAAAAACGAAAAGACTATTGAATACCAAACTTGGTATTTATGTTTGGTATCCTTAGAGGATGCGACACGAACATTTTCAAGAAAAACCCCTCACTACCCTTTATGTGGCAAAAATGTCGAACATTTTGTTTTTCTTAAAGATATCTTTAACGATTTTGATTAAAATGCCACACATTAAAGACATTTCCATCACAAATAAAATGCATATCTTGAATTTTCTGGGAATAGCCTCTAAATACCTCTTTATTCTAGATGAATTTTATTGAATTTTGCATAAATAGTAAACCTTAAGAGATAGACAAAAACATATCACACAAAAAATTTAGATCACGATAAAATACAATTTATGTCATATACATATTGCACATGAAGTTGATCGTTTTTGAGATATTCCTTGCTATTGGTTTCAGCTTTAAAAAACTTGTACTTTTCTCATACAGGAATTTGTCAACTCCTGTCCATACAAACAAAGAAACATCAGTCACATTGTAACCAGTTTTTACTTTCTCCATACGCACGATGTACATAGTGTATAGAGAATGTATTGCACTCCACCAAAAAATTCGATACCGAGATTTCACAGGAAATATATGTTTTAGGGTACCCTTTACCTAACAAATCTGATGTGTGCCATTCACATGACTTTCTCCATATCCCTGCAACAAATAATTCTTAAAAAGCTTATACTTCTATTTACTTTATGCTAATCAGACAAAAATAGCACAAATAGTCTAATTACTCGCTTCCTTGTAAGTAGAAGCGAAATAAGGGACAACCGTAGGTAAAAGTGATAGTCAAAAGCTGGTTGCTATGTCAATGAAGTTCCTTTGTCTATATGGATAGGAGTTGATAAGTTCCTGTATGTGAAAAGTATATGTTTTTCACAGCAGAAACCAAAAATAAGGAATGTCACAAAAACGACGAACTCCACCAAAAAATGTATATAAAATAAATTGTGTGTTTTAATGTGCTCTACATTTTTAGTGTAGTAAATTTTTATCCATCTCTTACGGTTTTGCAGTTATTCAAAATTTAGTAAAATACATCCAGATTAAACTACTCTTCAGAGGCTATTCCCAGAAAATTGAACATATACAGTTTATTTGCCAGGTAAATATGTTTAATATACGAAATTTTAATCAAAATCGTTAGAGCCATTTTTGAGAAAATCAAAATTTTCCAAAAAGTTCCATGTAAAGGGTAGTTGGGGGTGGGGGAATTTTTCTCAAAATCTTCGTGTCGGATCCCTGGAAGATACTAAACTTAAATACAAAGTTTGGTATTTTACCGACTTTTCGTTTTTGAGTTATCGTGTTCACAGACACACGGACACACGGACACACACACACACGGACCTTTTTGTGAAAATGCTTTTTTTGGATATTGGGGACCCTAAAACATATATTTCCGGTGAAATCTCGGTATCGAATTTTTTGGTGGAGTGCAATACTTTCTCTATACACTATGTACATAGTGCGTATGGAGAAAGTAAAAATCTGATGTGTACCATTCACATGACTTTCTCCATATCCCTGCAACAATTAATTCTTAAAAAGCTTATACTTCTATTTACTTTATGCTAATCAGAAAAAAATAGCAGAAATAGTTTAATTACTCGGTTCCTTGTCAGTAGAAGCGAAATAAGAGACAACTGTAGGTTAAACTGATTGTCAAAAGCTGGTTGCTATGTCAATGAAGTTCCTTTGTCTATATTGATGGGAGTTGACAAGTTCCTGTATGAGAAAAGTATACGTTTTTCGTAGCAGAAACCAAAAATAAGGAATGTCACAAAAACGACGAACTTCACGAAAAAATGATGATAACATAAATTGTGTGTTTTAATGTGCTCTACATTTTTTGTGTAGTAAGTTTTTGCCAATCTCTTACGGTTTAGCAGTTATTCAAGATTTAGTAAAATTCATCCAGATTAAACTACTCTTCAGAGATATACATTTTATTTGTCAGGTAAGTATGTTTAATATACGACATTTTAATAAAAATCGTTAGTCATTTTTAAGAAAATAAAAATTTTCAATTTTTTTTCAATGTAAAGGGTGGTTTGGGATGGGGGATTTTCTTGAAAATCTTCGTGTCGCATTCTTGGAAGATATACCAGACTTAAATACCACAGACCTTTTTCCAATAATTCTTTCTTTGGATTCAGGGGAACTTCATAGATGTATTTCCGGTAAAATCGAATAGATATCGATTTTTGGGTGCATTACAATACCTTCTCTATACACTATGTACATAGTACGTGTATAGAAAGCAATAACGTTATCATAGGTAAAAAAAAAACATCTACAAAGCAGAGTCATATAAAGTACAATCCGAAAAAAGGATTATCTTGTGACATTCTGTATTAAGGCATCTAAACAGACACACGCATACAGTTTGTTTTTGTGATATATAACGATCATTATCCAAATGAGTGGGCTTATGGAGATGAAAATGGTGTTTACGAGTATTCTACTACTACCATGTGAGCGGCTGTAGATAAATGAATCACTGCTAAGACCTGTATACCAGTACTTTAATGAAATCTTGCAAAGGGCGTAATGCAACATTATACGATTATAATTAGCTGGATGCTTCTCTCCCAAACGCTTTATGAAACGGATTTCCTCTGACTGTGTAATTGTCAGAAACGTAGCGTTTTAACAAGATAAGATGTGCTAGAATGAGCACAAATTGAATAAAGAAATGAAATGTTCTCATTGAAACAGCACAGCGAAACGATAAATCTTCTATCACAACACCCAACGCATTTTACCTAAAGTCATGGGCTTAACTCGAGAGACTGTGTTGAAATTGTATACCTTTTTGCATTGTGTACTTGAGATACTCAAGGTGAAAGTTCTATAATGCATTTAAATTTGGATTCACTCGAGTACTGGCACATCAAAGTTGTTGAGAGAGCGGATTAATTGAAACACTGAAATAATTTACAGTGACGAGGGTATTTCGTTCCGCTTTCAAAAGTTGAATTAAAGCGATATTTACATACCTTTAAAGAGTTCCTTCGTGTTAAATTACATAATGTTACCTTATAACTGAGCACATTGAACGTTTTTGTGCTTCTCATTTATGCAGTTTTTACTTTCTCTACACGTACTATGTGCATAGTGTATAGAGAAGATATTGTAATGCACTCAAAAATTCGATCCGAAACTTCACCGGAAATATATGTTAAGACGCCCTGAATCCAAAATATGCAATTTCAGAAAAAAGTCCATTTGTGTGCGTGTGCGTGTGTAGGCAGCATAGCTCAAAAGCAAAAAGTACGTTAAATACCAAAATTGATATTTAAGATCAGTATATTTCAAGGAATATTACTGAATATATGGGAAAATCTTCCCACCTTCCCTTTACATGGAAAATTTTTCGAAAATATTGATTTTCTCAAACGATTTTGATTAAAATGTCGTACATTCAGATATTTACATGACAAATAAAATGTATATATTGAATTTTATGAGAGTAGCCACTGAAGAAATGTTTTTTCTGGATGAATTTTGTAGAATTTGCATTACGACAGACATAAACTTCCTGCACAAAAAAATGTGGAGCTCGTTTAGACACACAACTTAGGATAATATGTACCATTTTCCTGAAGTTGATCGTTTTTAAAATATTCCTTGTCATTGATTTCAGTTTTAAAATATTTAATACTTTCCTCATACGGGAAATTGTCAACACCTGACCACGCAAAGAATCGGATTTCAATCCCAGAGAAACCACATTTTAAAGCATGTGACTATAGGTTAAGCCTAGTTTATTCCCTTATTTCCCTTCTGCCCATAAGGATTTAAGTAATAAGACCGTTTCTGATAATCTGTATCTCGATTAGAATGAAATAGAAGATTTTTTATGGGCTCTAACGATTTTGTTTGAAATACCATAACTTTAAGATATGTTCATGACACTGTAGCGGGAATACCAGGTCTCTGCAAGCTGGATGCTGCGTTCGCTGGAGCCTCGTTCCGGGCTGCTTCTGTCGTAGGCTGATTACACTCCTAAAGATGCTAAATAGCTAAGCTCTCAGAGTCCGTATGTGGATGAGGCTAAATTATGAGACTTGCATTCTTCTTTATATAAACAGATTTATTTTAATTTTCCTTTTCAATAGTTAACGGACGGCTTAGCTTGGTTCCTTACAATAATAATGTAACTTAATCTCTTAATTGCAGTGATTTTAATGCTTTTTCCACCACCTAGCAGATTACAAATTATATGGGAGCCTAACTTCCCTAGCACCCCCTACTCGGCACGTGGCTGCTTCGTCACACGTTTGAACACTTGTTCTGCACTGCACAACAATTTGCTTTAGAAGAAGCGCACGCTATTAGCGACGCTCTATTTATACGTCACAGGCATGACGCTAAGTTTGCCGGCACAAAATGTAAGGCGACTCGTGATTGGTTACCATCCCGTTGCTGGGTGCCTACTATGAGAAAGTTCTGGTTCAAATTCTCTAATAGTTCGTTCAGTCGACATTTCTAGGAAAAACTCAGTGTGTCCATCTCTTGCTTATTTTCTTGGTACCTGTGTTCTTGGAACTTCAGTTGCTGCTTTTTCTCTTACATATATATCTCTGTCTCATTTCTTTTACCCTTACTTTGCCTAAATCCTGTGCAATATTTCCTTGAAAGTCCAGTAGCCGGCCGTTCGCTAATTACTCTTGTATAATGCCAGTTCTTAACCTGCTCCGCAAAGCGTTCCTGAGCTGTTTTCGACATGCCTTTAAATATTACATCTGTACAATCCTTATTATTATTGATGTTATATACATATTCTTATTCTAATAATATTGCTTATCTGTACATGGCATATTCCTTTACAACACACAAAATCTGAATATTGAATTTTCTGGGAATTCTGAATGAATTATGCAAATCTGGTAAACTGCAAGAGATAGTCGAATGCTTACTTCACGAAAAAATATAAAGATGATAAAACACGTTATTTATGTAATCTATCTTTCTGTGAAATTAACAATCCTCAAGATGTTCTTCGTTATTGGCTTTAATTTTCTCATATTTAGACCTTTGCTCAAATGGGAAGTCGTCATTCTTGTTTGTCTTTCATTGTTCCATTTGTATAGCTCCCTTTAACTTCCTTGGTCATATCGGAGACTTGACTTCCCGTCTCAACGGAATCGAATCCCGGACCTTCGTGTAGGGAGGCAGCTCGCTGACCTCTCGACCACGGAGGCAATCTCTTCTGGTATTTTTTATTTCAATGTCAGTGCTTTAGTGACGAGCTCTTGAAAGATTGGCTGTCGCTTTAGCCTACTTTATTCTCTTATCTCTCTTATATGAGAAGAAAAGACTACTTCTGTTAATGCGTGTAGTAATTAGCACATAGTAGAAAAAAAATATGGCGTGCTCCATTCTCAACACTTTCTCTACATCTCTGTAACAAATTATTGTTAATAAACTTATTGTCCTGTCTATTTCATGCTAAAACATTAGCAGAAACGGTCTTATTACTTAGTTCCTTATAGGTAGAAGGTAAATAAGGGAGTACTCTAGACTAAACCGACATTAAAATGTTTTAAAATATGGTTGCTATAGGATTGAAATCCGTTTCTTTGCATGTCCAAGCGTTGGAAAGTTTCAGTATGAAGAAAAGTTGTTTTTTAAAACTGAAATCATAAACAAGAAAATCTCGAAAACATCTGCTCAGCGAAAAAAAATGTATATGATATAAATGTGCTTTTTATAGAGGTCTACATTTTGTCTATGTCTTACGGTTTACCAGCTATGCAAAATTCAATAAAAATCATCCAGTATGAAAAGGTCTTCAGAGTCTATTCCCAGAAAATCCAAGAAATACATTTCGTTTTTCATAAAAGTATCTTAAACATACGGAATTTTAAGCAAAATCGTTAGAACCATTTTTGAGAGAATCAAAATTTTCAAAAAATGTACCACATAAAGGGTAGTTGGGGTTGGAGGGATTTTCTTGAAAATATTCGTATGCATCCTTGGAAGATACCAAACTTATATATCAAGTTAGGTATGTTACCGATGTTACCGACTTTTCATTTTTGAGTTATAGTGTTCACAGACACACACAAACACAGACACAGAACTGTTTCTAAAAATGTTTTTTTTATACAGGGGACCCGAAAATATCTTTTTCCGGTTAAACCCCTGTATGGAATTTTTGGTTAGAATGCGCTACCTTCTCTGTACACTATGTATATAGTACGTGTAGAGAAAATAATAAGCTTTTATAAGAATAATTTATTAGAGAATAGGTTGAGAAACTCTGTAAATGCAACCCATTAGTACTTCACTTGACAGCATTGTGTTATAAAAACTATACGTATTTTTGTTCTTTATTGTTTCCTGTTTTATTTCATTACTCAATATTTTAACTCTGTTGGTGATGTGTTCTGGAAATATATGTAATGCCTTTTATTTCTGTACAAAGACCACGCATTCACGTGTTCAAATACTAGATATTCTGAAACAATTGTTAGATTATATTCTGTTGTCTACACACAATAGCTATTCCTTGTCATCTAAAACAAATGTGTGTGGTTATGTTGTGTTTGCTTGTTACTATGTCAGTTTTGTGTTTTCTATAGAATATGTTGAAACTCAAATGCATGAGGTTCAAAAACAGCACATTTCCCAGCACTTTCTCTTGTATTTACAAGCAATCGCAAAACACGATGCTCCATTGCAATGATTTTAACTTTCTCTAGCCCGCATGTACAGTCATGGAAAAAATAATTGAGCGCACTCTGGGAGCAGAATATTTCAAAGTCCCACTTCATATCACAGCGGAGTTTACACTGGTCGCTATTTCCAATATGCAGCTAAACTTACCTAACAGTGTCTGCGACATACGTTATCGCCTGTCAAACACATTAACACACCTTGTCTTGCAGCGTGTCTCGCATTTGTATTGGTTCCTGACAAAGAATTCGACAACAAGCGCCATGCTACCCTTTCTTCATTAGTCAATTAGTAAACAAACCCACAAGTGTTTCTAGTGGCTGTATTCTCATTGGTAGTTATAGATATAGGTGGAGCAACCAATTCCCAATCAATTGAATCAACCAATGAGCTGGTTCAGAAGCCATGAAGTACTCTGAATACGATAAATGAATCACGTTATCAAAGAACCATAACTAGTATTATGAATGTGGCAGCAACTCAGATGTAGCTGAGAGATACCGCTTTGAAAATTACCGAATGTAAGTCCAAACCTCTGCAACAGCATACATTTTTTCTTTCCCATTTATGTTGTTTCTTCTATCATATCTTCTACTGGTGATAAGCTTGATTCCTTTGTCGTTATTCTGTTTCTTTCTGTGTTGGTCAAATGTAGGTTCTAACTGAAGCCCACAAAATTGACAGGTTGTCATTTACTGTAAGGGAACTTCTTTTGATGCGAAGTAGTTTTCTCCGACGAATCTACGTTCTACTGCAGATGTCAATTCGACTGTGTTTGTTTAAGGCGTAGTGGTACTCGATATGATTTGGCCACTCGTGCAAGGAGTGTTTTTTATAATAGGGAAACTCTTTCAAACACACCATTCTGTGTGGGAGTTGGGTTTTCACCAACTAAAAACCCCTAATTCTCGTCATATATAATTACATCCCTTAGAACTGCTGGGGTATTTAACTCAAGAGACGATAATATCGTGGTGTTCATTTTTCCTGTTTAATTACTTCAGTTTGAGTTATCTCAATTTTGATTTGACATCGTTATTTTGCCATACTCATGTTTCTCCTGCAGAATTTCCTTTAAAAATGTTGCAATAGCTGCAAGGAGTGGTCGAACGAGCGTTACTGCTTGGGCATGGATATCTCGGGAAGGTGTAGGTATACTGAACTGTGATCATGGAAAGCTGAATGGGGAAACCTATTCAGAAATTCTAGAAAATGTTCTACTTCCATATGCCCAATCGCGTTATCCTGAAGATATTATTACATTCCAACAGAATAATCATTCGGTCCACAAGTCGGCCAACGTTCAAAAATGGTTTTCAGAGCACACAAGAAGTAAAGCAGAGGCTTTCTCGAGGTCCAATATTGAATAATGCTACACAACTCTTGTGTGCCATGACAGATACTTGGGATTCACTTGCAGAAGACATTAATTAATTTCAACCGTTGGTGGATTTAATGCCTCGAAGACTGAGGGCAGTGATACCAAATAATGGAGACCACACAAAATATTTGAATGTGTTTTCTCTTGGTTTATTAGCTTATGGTTGCATTTAAAAGCAACTGGATATCAGGTTGCTGCGTTTTTCTTTGTTTTCTAAGTTTACGATAACAACAAATAAAATTATTCAGATTTCAGAGAGTGAATGATTTGTATAACGTAATCTGCATTGGTTGTAAAGAGTATTAGTAACAACTAAAAACAAAATAATAATAAAAAAATCGATGCGGGTTACTGGGCTCCAACCTACGCTAGAGAACATTCTGAATTTCAAACGGAACACGTTAGGTACGAGCCTTTTCTACTCGAAGTAGTGTTTTCCCTGTTTATAAAGAAATATAGCGGTTGGCTCAACTATCAAGGTTTTTGCTTATTTATTAATGTGTCTGTGCATGTTAGCGAAAAACTGTTGTTATTAACAGTTATTTTGGTTGTTCTCTGGTTGTTATTTTATGTTATAAAGCAATAAACTACTTCTTACCTCGCTGTATAAAAGCATGTTTTGTAGCATAGCGCACGCGCACGTGTAAACCCAGCTTGTGTAACTTCGTGTACTTCCGTGAGGCCGAAGCGATACTTTGAAAGGTTACAGTGCTCAATCATTTTTTCCATGACTGTACAATGTGCGATAGAAAAGGTAGTAAGTCCGCATAGGTGTTTGTGTGTGTGTGTGTGTGTGGACATTATAACTCAAAAACGAAAAAACCGTTAAATATCTGGTATTTAGTTTTAGAATCTTCCTAGGATGCCGCACAAGATTTTCAAAAAAATACCCCCACCATAAGCTAACCTATACATAGAAAATTTTTCGAAAATTTGGGTTTTCTCAATAATTACGCTAACAATTCTGATTAAAATACGGTATACTAGAGATATCTATACGGAAATAAAATGTATATCTTGAATTTTCTGGAATATCTTCTGAACATCTCTTTATTCTGAATGAATTTTGCTGAATTTTGCGTAACTGGTGAACCGCAAGAGATCAACAAAAATGTGATTCGCAAAAAAATGTAGATCACGATAAAACAAACAATTTATGTCATGTACATCTTTTTCGTGGAGTTGATCGTTTTTGAGATATTTCTTGTTATTGGTTTCAGCTTTGAAAAACTTATACTTTTCTCACATGGAACTTTGTCAAATCCTGCCTATGTAAACAAAGGAACTTCAGTCACTTAGTAACCAGCTTTTGACTATCACTTTAACATATGGTGCTCCCTCATTTCGCTTTTGCTTACAAGGAAGACGGTAATAAGACTATTTCTGCTAATTTTTATCAATTCGCTTGAAGTAAATAGAAGTACAACATTTTTAACAATAATTTGTTGGAGAGATGTAGAGAAAGTCATGTAAATGGAACATATTTTGTACTTTCTCTATACGAACTATGTACATAGTGTACAGAGAAGATATTGTATTCCACCAAAAAGAACGATACTGAGATTTCACCGGAAATATATGTTTTAGGGTCCCCTGTATCCAAAAAAAGCATTTTCAGTAAAAGGTCCGTGTGTGTGTGTCTGTGTGTCCATGTGCCTGTGACCACGATAACTCAAAAAAGAAAAGTCGGTAAGATACCAAAATTGGTATTTAGTTTGATATCTCTCAGGGATGCGACACGAAGGTTTTGAGAAAAAAACCCACCCCCAACTACACTTTACATGGAACTTTTTTCGAAAATTTTGATTTTCTCAAAAATGGCTCTAAAATTTTTGACTAAAATTTCGTATATTAAAGATATTTACCCGAAAAATAAAGTGTATATCTTGAATTTTATGGGAATAGCCTCTGAGGACTACTTTATTCTGGATAAATGCTGAACCGTAAGAGATGGACAAAAACTTACAACACAAAAAATATAGAGCACTTTAAAACACAATGTATCTTATATACATTTTTTCGTGGAGTTGATCGTTTTTGAGATGCTTCTTATTTTTTGATTTCAGCTTAAAAAACATAATTTTCTCATACAAGAATTCAAAAGTTCCAGTCCATACAAACAAAGGACTTCAGTCACATAGCAACCAATGACTATCACTTTAGCCAATAGAACTCCCTTATTTCACTTCTACTTACAAGGAAGCAAGTGCTGATTTCTGCTGATTTTTTCTCGATTACGGTGAAGTTAATAGAAGCATAAGCTTTCTAGCAATAATTTATTGCAGATATATAGAGAAATAATGTGAATGGAACACATAAGATTATTTTAAATTCTGCTGCACACAATTATACTTGAAGTTCATTTGTTAGTTTGTGTTATTATTTAAAACAACCTGTTCCAAAAACTACGAGTACGTGCGTTAAGGAAATAATGTTTAACACACACACATATACACCATACACTCTCAGCCTCTTTATTATTATTGTTGTAGTTAGCGTTGCACGCATTCCATTAAAGTGTAATTAAAATTCCACTTTGACGAACCTTTGTGGTATACAAAAAAGCATAATCGATTAAAACGATTACACATTGTGCTGAAATGAATTGCAACAGTGAACTCGGAAAATGTAGTTTCGAAACAAAAAGACCTGTTTTATAGTTATAACATTTTTACAGCTCTATATTCTAAGTCACAACAAACTTAAATTGATTCATTTATACTTACATGAAATCTAACGTGATAGTAGCAAGCAAAATGAGGCATATAATTATATAAATTGAAATAGTTCGAACATTTTTTAATTTTTCTTTACCGAGCATAGAAGTTAGGGGAGGTTTTGCATTTAATCAAAACGTAAATTTACAGGTGTTATTGGAAATATATGCCTTTAGGCCTTCTGAACCAAAAAGTAACAATTTTAGATAAACATGTTTTTGTGTCGTATGTATGTGTGTTTGGAAGCACATAACTCAAAACCACTACGCCAAAAAAAAAAAAAAAAAAAAAAAAAAGTTTTAAGTTCAGCATCTTTCAAGAATGCCACACAATTTTAAAGAAAAATCACCTCATTGTAAAGTACCCTTTACATGGAATATTTTTTCAACATTCTGATTTTCCTTAAAATTACTTCTTAAAGGTTTTCTTATTAAAAATCTGATGTGTTCCATTCAAATGACTTTCTATATATCTATGTAACAAATTATTATTATTATTATTATTATTATTATTATTATTATTATTAAAATGTTTATTCTTCTGCCTGCTTCATACTAATCGAGATAAACATAAGCAGAAATTCTTTCTTGTAAATAGAAGGGAAATAAATAGAACACACAAGACAAAACGACAATGAAACCTTTTAAAATATAGTTGCCATGTGGATGAAATCTCTTTTCTCTGCATTGCCAGAAGTTGAGAAGTTCCCGTATGTGAAAAGTTTTAAGTATTTTAAAACTGAAACCCATAATAAAATGGTCAGCTTCACGAAAAAAATTATATGACATAAAGTGTGTGTTTCAACGAGATCCACATTTTTTGTAAGCCTTTATCTATCTGTTGTGGTTTATTAGTTATGCAAAATCAAGGAAAATTCATCCAGAATAAAGAGGTGTTCAGTGGCTATTCCCAGAAAATTCAAGATGTGTATTTTATTTGTGTATGGTATTTTAATCAAAATCGTTAGAGCCACTTTTGAGAAAACAACAATTTTCGAGAATTTTTCCACGTAAAGGATAATCTTCGTGTCGCATCCTTGGAAGATAACATACTTATACAGGGTGTTTCAAAATGAAGATGTGAACCTTGTTGGTTATACCATACATGATGCGTGAATATAATTTCACCTCTAAATTCGGCACATACAAAAACTGCCATAACATCACCATGGATTTTTTGTTTTTGTTTAAAACAGTAACGGAGTCTGATCCCTATTTACATTTCCCCCCGTAGGTTTTACTGATTACTGGTTTACTGGTTTTACTGTTTCTTTTACAAACATATACACATTGCACAAACATATAACATCCATGCCCAAGGCGGGACTCGAACCCACGATCCCCTGCCCACGAAGCATCAAAGCGAGACGCTTTAGCGAGCGTGGCCATGGGGACCGGCAGGATTAGGCAGTCGTACATAACCAAATAGCACGTGCCTGGCCCACTACAAGAGAGATGCCGGTTATTAGCGAAGGTCCCAGTCGCGTGGTGTAGGCGTGGTTTGAAAAACACGCCGGCGCGGCATACCTTAGCAATGGAAAACGTAGCATGTGGGTTTTGTTATGTGTTTCGTTTAACACGTTTTGAGCATATAACAACCGTGGTTCCTTCGGTGCCTAATCCCAAATGCGTGCGATTTTTAAACACACACAAAACTTTAAATAGGAGAGTTTGAGAGTTGCGACATCTAGTTTCGGACAAGTCAAAATGTAAGCTAATCGGCTGGTATCCTCACTTGGAGTCGTTTTAAAACTGCCTGTATATCAAGTTTGGTATTTTACGGCCTTACGTTTTGGGTTATCGTGTTCTCTCTCTCTATCTCTCTCTCTCTCTCTCTCTCTCTCTCACACACACACACACACACACACATAAACACACATAGTAGTTAGCAGCTACAGCAAAGCATTAAAGGTGAAACTGTACTAGATTCGGCAAGAAAAACTTCAGTTTGACGAGATCATGCAGAGTAGAAAACGAAGTTTTGCAGAAGAAAAGCAGCAATACAAGAAGAAACGGCAATACAAGAAGAAACGACAGAAAAGGAAGCAAAATAGGAGAGGAAAAGAAAAGCTAAGAGTCCAGCCCACCAATCTGATGGATTTGAATGTGAGCCATGCAATCAGTTATTTCCTTTTTTTTTCTCGCTATTGATAGTTTCAGCACTATTCTTCCTATAAAATGCCCCTTGTGAACCAGTTTTTCTGTTGTATAAGTCAAAGTTGCTGTCACATGCTCACAGAAGTGAAATGAATAAGAGTTTTACTGCCAGATGTATTTAATTATATGTTTTCAATTTTCAAACATAAAAATTATACTTTATGACAAAAAAAAGCACATTCATAGCTTCAAAAGTTTTTGGAACCTAAAGCAAAGAAGATACAGCAACACCTAGGTCAATTACAAGCAGTAGATATACTATGAACCTAGATTTAATATACTAGATCAAAATTTTAAATTTTTTATTACAAGGGACTTTTTTAATGACGTGACAAAAATATAAACCATTTGACCATTATTTCCAAAACATAAGAGACAAATCTCATGTGTTCCATTCACATGACTTTCTCTATATCTCTGCAACAAATTATTGTTAAAAAGCTTATCTAATCGAGAAAAAATTTATCAGAAAGAGTCTTATTACTTGCTTCCTTGTAAGTGGAATCGAAATAACAGAGTACCATAGTCAAAAGCTGGTTGATATGTGACTGAAGTTCCTTTGACTGTATGGACAAGAGTTGACAAATTCTTGTATCAGAAAAGTAAAATTTTTTCAAAGCTGAAACCAAAAAGAAGGAATTGGAATCAGGGGGACCCATATCATGTATTTGCGGTGAAACCTTAATATTGGATTTTTGGGTGCATTACAGTACCGTCCTTATATAATTTTTACATTGTACGTGTAGAGAATCAGGGGGACCCATATCATGTATTTGCGGTGAAACCTTAATATTGGATTTTTGGGTGCATTACAGTACCGTCCTTATATAATTTTTACATTGTACGTGTAGAGAAAGTAAAAATGAATTAAGTTGCACGATAACTTGCCTTATGTTACACATGTGGTAGTTTGCAGTAAACATTAATTACCCAAGAACGAAGCACATCCGAAGCATAATCCAATCAGAAGTAAGTGTAAGTATGCCCTACTCTTCGAAAGGTTCAACAATCCGTTCTAAAGTTAAACTAATTTTTACCCTGCAATCAAATACGAATCTCGAATAAACCTTAAATTATAAGACTCAAAAATAATTTTGCTCGATGATTGCATAATATGATAATATATTTACAATTATTTCTTTCTTTGCTAGTCTTCGTATTTTCATTGGAGTGTACTAGAAATTTCCACATTTTCACTTTATTTCAATAAAGTTAAGATACAGAGTTAATCTGTTGGAAGGATTGTAAAGCAGTTACACTTCCGAATACTTCTCTTTATACTGAAATGTGTAATTGTGTACAGCGCATGTCCCTTTAATTTTAGTAGGAAATTAATCACAGTGTGTCCTTCGCTTGAAATCTTCGAATACTTCTGGACTTTTACTTCTGACTTAGAGCACGTTTTTAATTTTCGGAATTAAAGAGAACACTTCCGCAATTAAGATGGCCTTTTTGACTTTTTGTAAGAATCTCTTGCCAGCATCCTTCCACCTTTCCCTTACCCCGGTGTCAGGTTGTGCCTTTTCAAGAAATTACACTTTTACGTCACTATATCGTCAGCAGTCTCTCATTTCGCTTTCCTCCGGCATCTTGAGAACAGAGAGACCTGCGCGCAGGAGTTAGACTCAATTACCCTTTACTATTCCCCTCACTGAGTCCCTGGAAGGGACATTCCACGGTGCTGCTAACGACATCTACTCTAACGCTGGCTGGAACGTTATCTCAGATATATTCAGCGACACACTTCGAATGGAATGCCAAAAGCAGATCAAAAGATGTTATGGAAATGAAGTAAATTGCATTTCTGAAGTCCAAAAAATATTAATGGAGTGCATGCTTGCCTCAGAGTGCGAAATCAAGTTACATATGGAGCTCAGTCTTCCGAAATCTAAATATGTTAGTAATTGCCTTTGGGTAGCACTTTAATTGAGTGAAATATTTACCTACACAAAAGTATTACTGTTTAAATAAAATATGATAGTAAATTATATATTGTCACTCCTACCATTATAAATTCAATAAACTCGCTTAGTTATGAGAGGATGGATTAGGAAAAATCTGATGTGTTCCATTCACATGACCTTCTCTACATATCTGCAACAAATGATTGTTAAAAAGTTCCTACTTCTACTTACTTCATGCTAATCGAGAAAAAATTAACAGAAATAGTCCTATTACCTGTTTCCTTGTAAGCAGAAGCGAAATAAGGGATTACCATTAGTTAAAGTGACAGTCAAAAGCTGGTTGCTATGTGGCTGAAGCTCCTTTGTTTGTATGGACAGGGGTTGATAAATTCCTGTATGAGAAAAGAATGTTTTTCAAAGGTGAAACCAAAAATAAGGAATACTTAAAAAACTATGGACTCCACGAAAATATATGTATATATGTATATAAAACATAAATTATGTGTTTTAATGTGCTCTGCATTTTTTGTGTGTTAAGCTTTTCTATATTTTACGGTTAACCAGTTATGCAAAATTCTGTAAAATTCATCCAGAATAAAGTAGGCTATTGCCAGAAAATTCAAGATATACATTTTATTTGTCAGGTAAATACGTTTAATATACGATATTTTAATCAAAATCGTTAGAGACATTTTTTAGAAAATCAAAATTTTCCAAAAAAGTTCCATGTAAAGGGTAGGGGACTTTCTTGAAAATGTTCGTGTCGCATCCTTGGAGGATACCAAACTTAAATACCAAGTTTGGTATGTTGTCTTTTCGTTTTTGAGTTATGCTGTCCAAAGACACACAGGCGCACACTCACGCGCACACACAGACCTTTTTCTGAAAATTCTTTCTTTGGATTTTGGGGTACCCAAAACGTGTATTTCCGTTGAAATCTCGGTATCGAACTTTTAGGTGCATTACAACCTTCTCTATACACTATGTTAATAGTGCATATAGAGAAAGTAAAAAGAGATTGACGTTTCTCTACCTGCGGTTTTTATGAATAACAAAGTTGGTAATGTTGCCAACATATGAAGCATTATATATTCCCAGAATTGCCACATCCTGTGACCACATTACCTCAGCCAGGATGTAACTATATTGGGTGCAGTATGTTATTTAATTTATTTGTGACATAAAAAGATTAGAGGTTACAGTATTTTTTATCAAATTGTATTGTAGCAAATGTTATAATTGAAACATTAATTAACACGGCCCGAAACGGAAAAGCAATGAAAAAAATATCTAATGTGACGTCACCTTCCCCACATTTCCGTGATAAACCATGGTTAAAAGCTATTCTTCTATTTACTTCATGATAATCGAGAACAAATTGGCCGAAACAGTGTTATTACTTGTTCCCTTGTAAGTAGAAGGGAAATAACGGAGTACCATAGTTTAAAGACATAGGCAAAAGCTGGTTGCTATGTGACTGAAGTTCCTTTGTTTGTATGGACACGAGTTGACAAATTCCAGTATGATTTTCAAAGTTGAAATTAAAAACAAGAAATATCTTAAAAACGATCAACTCCATGAAAAAAGTGTATATTACATTAATTGTGTGTTTTAACGTGCTCTACACTTTTTGTGTGGTAAGTTTATTTTCCATCTCTTACGGTGTAGCAGTTATGCAAAATTCCGTAAAATTGATCCGGAATAAAGTAATCTTAAGAGGCTATTTCCAGAAATTTCAAGATATACATTTTATTTGTCAGGTAAATATCTTTAATATACGACATTTTAGTCAAAATCGTTAGAGCCATTTTTATGAAAATCAAATTTTTTTCAATGTAAAGAGTAATTTGGGGTGGAAAATGTTTCTAAAAATCTTCGTGTCGCATCCCTGGAACATACTAAACTTAAATACTAAGTTTGGTATTTTACCTACTTTTCGTTTTTGAGTTGTCGTGTTCACAGACACACGGACACACTGACACACTCACACACACACGGAGTTTTTTGTGAAAACGCTTTTTTTGGATATAAGGGAAATTGAGGTATCGAATTTTTTGGTGGAGTGCAATTACTTCTCTATACACTATGCACATAATGCGTGTAGAGAAAGTAAAAGTGGCGTGTTATCTATGGACGCTGTTTAACTGCTGTGGCTCTCATCGTCCCTTTCTAAACTGGACGTGAAACATCGCTTAAGTTTGCTCAGAGGTCTTTCTATCAGACTTGAGGTTCTTTTATATTCCGTAAAAGGGACCAACGGCTTTAGTTCCCTTCCGAAGGAAGCCATGCTTAAGATTTTTACGCCCGAAAAAATCCATCTTCCTCTCCCCGGTTTGAACCCGCGACCTTGGGTATATGAAGTAATGGTAACCATTACACCACGGAGCCATACAGGGAAATAAGGGAATACATTAGGCTAAAGCGATAGTCAAATATTTTAAAAGTAGGTTGCAATGGGATTGCAACACCTTCCTTTACATGACTAGGAGTTTTCAAATTTCCATATTTGAAAACTTTATTGGAAAACTTTTTTTAAGTATCTTAAAACTGAAGTTAATAATAAAGAATATCTCAAAAAGCATCAACTCTACGAAAAAAATGCATATGGCATAATTACTATTTTAACGAGATCTACAATTATTGTATCGTTATTTTTTTTTGTCTATCTTTTCCGGTTTACCAATTATGGAAAATTCATCAACAATAAAGAGGACTCTAGAGGTTTTCCCAGAAATTCCAGATTTAAATTTTATTAGTCATGTAACTTTCTTTAAAATGCGGTATTTTAATCAAAATCGTTATAGCCATTTTTGAGAAAATCAAAATGTTGAAATTTTCTCTATGTAAATGGTAGTTCGGGGTATCGCATCCTTGGAATATACTAAAATTAAATACAAAGTTTGATATTTTGCCACCTATTCGGTTTTGATTTATCGTGCTCACAGAAACACACAGGCCGAACTTTTTCAAAAAATGCCTTTTTTGGTTACAGGGAGACCCTATAGCTTGTATTTCCGGCGAAACCTCGTCATCGAAATTTTGGCCAAAATACAAAACTTTCTCTACCTACTTAACATAGAACGTGTAGAGAAAGTAAATATAAGGGAAATTATAATTCTGAAATATAATTTTATTCTGTTTATTCTATACAGTCAAACAGCAATTAAAATGATGCATTACACACATAAATCTCTGAAATTTATATATATATATATATAAATCTGAATTTATATATATATATATATATATATATATATATATATATAAATTTCGCTGCTATCTGTCGGAAATGAAAATTTATGAAACACGATAACTATTGTCCTATGGGAGGTATCTGTTTCTTTAGTTAATACAAAGTATTCTTCTATTTTTCCTTACGTTTATTTTTTAAGTTACCTATTTATTTTCTGTATTGTTGAAACTTTTTGAAGAAATATCTCAATATTTACAATACTTTTGTATAATCAATTAGATGCAAATTTTGACTAATGGCTTTCACTAAGACGAGCATACAAATTACATAGTAGACAGAGAAGTTATTGCATTCCATTCAATAATTGAACACCAACATTTCACCAGAAATACATGTTTTGAAGACCCATAAATCAAAATATCATTTAAAAAAGGGTCCGTAAATCTGTTTATTGATGAAAAGTAAAATTTCAAATATCACGGAACAGTAAGAATTAAATTTTAAAGAGGAATGATGACGTTATCAAAACCGGAACAGTTTAACATTTATCATACAAATAGCTTTGCGTCCATAGTCACCTATGGAGCAGAAGTGTGGGTACATAGAATTAGGAAGTTAACATAAAAAATCTTCTAAGAAGAAATTTGAGAAAGGTTTGTTTAGAATCACTGGCGTAGGGGGTATGACGTTGACTTTAACCCTATACGCAGCAAAAAAATTCTGGCCGACTGATTTAGTGTTAATATTGGAAGAATTAAATTTCTGGCTAAAAAGGAGGGATTTAATTGAAGTATCGCAAATAATTGCAGTAAATTGCGAAAATAAAATTAAAACATAAGGAAACTTTGGCAGAAAAGTGGAATTAATGCAACAAACATCTGATATGTTCCATTCACATGACTTTCTCTACATCTTTACAATAAAGTATTGTTAAAAGCTTATTCTTCTATTCACTTAATACTAATTGAGAAAAAATTTAGCAGAAAGGGTGTTATTATTTGCTTCCTTGTAAATAGAAGGGAAATAAGGGAGTACCATAGGCTTAGTCGATAGTCAAATGTTTTAAAAGCTGGTTACCATGTCACTGAAGTTCATTTGCTTGTATGGACAGGAGTTGACAAATTCTTGTATGAGAAAAGTAATTTTTTAAAGCTGAAACAATAACAAGGAATGTCTAAAAAACGATCAGCTCCACGAAAAACATGTCTATAACATAGGGAGCCTCAAACGTGTATTTCCGGTGAAGTCTCGGTATCGAATTTTTGGTGCAATGTACATGTACTATGTACTATGCAATGTACATATTATGTTTAGAAAAGTAAAAAAGAAGCACTTATTCATGTATAAACAATATTCATGAAATATTAAAATAATTCGTTTAATACCGGTTAAAGAAATGACTCACTACTTTAATGGACTTGAGACCTACTGAAAAAATCTGATGTGTTCCATTTATATAACTTTTTCTACATCTCTGTAATAAATTATTGTATTAACCATATGGATCTATCTATTTTATGATAATCGAGATAAACATTAGCAGAAATTGTCTAAAATTACTTGCTTCGTTGTGGGTAAAATAAAAGTAAGGGAATAACTAGGTTAAAACGAGAGTCAACTCTTTTAAAAGCTGACTGCCATGTGATTGAAATCCGTTTCTATGCAGGGTAAGGAATTTACAACTTTCCGTGTAGAAAGGACTAAGTATTTTGATTCTGAAACAAATAACAAGGAATATCTCAGATATAGTGAATTCCATGAAAAAACGCACAAAACATAAACTTTGTGTTCTAATGTGATCTACATTTTTTATGTAGAAAACTTTTATCTATATCTTGCGGTTCACCAGATACGCAAAATTCAGTAAAATTCATTCAGAATAAAGTGATGTTTATGGGCTATTCCCCAAAATTTCAAATTATACATTTTATTTTCCATATAAATATCCTTAATATGCGGTATTTTAATCAAAATTGTTGTAGCCGTTTTTGAGAAAACCAACATTTTCCAAATTTGTTTCACCTAAGGGTAGTGTGGGGTGGAACATTTTTCTCAAAAGCTTCGTGTCGCCTTCCTGGACGATACTTAACTTAAATACCAAGTTTGGCATTCTACCTACTTTTTGTTTTTGAGTTATCGTGTTCACAGACATACACACACAGACCTTTTTCTGAAAATACTTTTTTTGGGTACAAGGGACTTTAAACGTATATTTCCGATGAAATCTCGGTTTCGAATTTTTGTGTGGAATGCAACACCTTCTCTATACGCTATGTGCATAGTACATATAGAGGAAGTAAAAATATACTCTGAAAGAATAAATTATTTATAAAGGATTTATATAACATTTATTACATAGTTTAATTTATAATTTAAAAACTTTAAGGACTTTTTAAATAGTTTTGACTTATACATTGTATGTTTGTTTTATTGTAGAAACGTAGGTATTAGAAATATGATACATATATGTATTAGGGTGTTTAATTTGTGCTGGAGAGCTGCAGATACAGGTGACTTTAGTTTAGGTTATAAAATGTGTTTCTTGATTAGCATGGAGTAGATAGAAGAATAACACTTTGTAAGAACCAGTTTCTGCAGAGTGGGCAGAGGAAATCATATGACTGGAACATCAGACTTTTTTGTGTATACTTTCATCAGAGTCAGAACTAACTAAAACCCATAACCAAAGCACAAAGTAGCATGGCTTCATGTTCTCTTCCTCCATATATAATAGCAGGATGTCATGGTCGGAGTGCAGTAATAGGGATTTACGACACTGAAACATGTACTTTTCTACGAAAACTGATCAATTATTCCCATTGAAAGGTACTCAGAATGAAAATCAATGTCATAACTGGGTTCAAATTCCGGCTGATAATTAATGTTTTATTTTGACCCTTGCGGCGCTAGCCTAGGGGGAATCGAATTCGTATCCCGCGTAAAGATTTTGGCTATTTTGGAATGGTGTGGAGATTTGGATGCCCTAGATCAGGATTTTGTTTGCATGGAATCTTTCGCACGTGTAGTAAGACACAAGTGGTTTTCTTAGAAGTCCAGATTATTATCGAACTCATTTATCCATTTTGTTCAGCCTTTCCTGCCGTTGCACACACACACACACACACACACACACACACACACACACACACACACACACACACACACATTCCTCCTAAATTTGCTATTCTTAAGTTACGCTTTGCTGTCATTCATTATTACCTATGATCGTCTTTAGGTGCATTGATTTCGTCCGTATTCTGGTGTATTAATCAAAGGTAGCCCGTTGGTCTCCACCGCTGACCCAATATCACGTCCTTCCTCCGCGAGTATTCCATGCCTAGTGCAGAAATATCGCTGGACGAGCAGGAGAATTATTTCTGTTTTCCTTGTTATGTCCCCCTCGGCCAGTGTAACCTCAAGCCCCCGACTCTCGATATGATGATAGGTTTCAAGCAACAAACATAATCGCATTTCAAAAAGAATGGGAGAAAGAATATTTTTTGTTAAATATGAAATGTCTTATTTGTAAGCATCACTTATCTTGGGGATCCGATGTAGTATTAAACGACACTTTGAAAATTACCATCATACTGACTGGCAAACATGTTTATCAGGTATGCAATCAGCAGCATTTGAATTTGAATTAACTTTCCCTGCAAAGACGCTCCCTAGGATTTTCAAATGGAACCAGTTGCTTTGCAAAATTCAACAGTCGTTAAATATTCTCAGAAAAAAAGATTGGGATTTTTTTAAATCTGTTCCCACTGATAAATTTCCTAAATTGCGAAATTTTTGCTGGAAAGCGTATATCAACATTTGGTTCCACTCATATTTGTGAACACATGTTCTCGAAAATGCACCAAATAAAAAGCAAATATAATAGCAGGGAAGGGAGAGCAGGATGCCTTTTAAGACTCTAAATGGTTGACAAATATTGATGAACTGCTTACAAGTAAACAGTTCCAACTAAGTCCCTGGCGCTCGAGAAGTTTTTTTTTATTTAGTATTTATGGTATCCCATACAGCATTAACGTTGCTGAAGCCCCCGCCACTGATAGAAAGCGACGTCAGAGATCGAGAGGTTTTTAACTGCCGCTAACAACAAAATAGGTGGAGGTAAATCTTCCCTCACCTCTTACGCTGTAGGTTGGGCACCTCTGTGCTAGACTAAACCTACAGTATATATACAACTAAAATACAAAATTTCTCCGCGTAGTCGTCAACGGAAGCAAAAGTGGTTTTTCGGTTTGGGTAACATTGTGGGGTTGAATATGTTTTGGTGAGTCTAAATTATTATTTAGAAAAACCTATTTTTCTCGTCTAGACAACCAGACATTTTGTTATCCCAAGATTTAGTTTCAAATTGTGAATTGAAGGTCTGTAACTTGCAGATGTAACAAATATAAAGCTTATTCTAAACACATTGCATTAATAGTAAAACCAGTTATAGCTTAATGGCCGCTTGTTGAAGGAGTTCAAGTAAATAAATTGTCAAACACTACCACTGTTTGTTTGTAACTTCTTGGAGCATTTCTTCATAAGCCTTAAAGGAAACTTTTTTTTTACTTTCCCTACACGTACTATGTACATGCTGTATAGAGAAGGTATTGCACACGATCCAAAAATTCGATACTAAGATTTCACCGGAATTACATGTTTTGGTCCCACAGAATTAAAAAAAAACATTTTTAGAAAAATGTCAATGTATGTGCGTGTGTGTGTCTGTGTGTCTGTGAATAGCATACCTCAAAAACTAAAAGATCGTCGAGTACCAAACTTGGTATTTAAGTTTGCTATCTTCCAAGGATGCGACACGAAGATTTTCAACAAAATACCCACACCCCTAACTACTGTTTACGTGGAACTTTTTTTTGGAAATTTTGATTTTCTCAAAAATAGCTCTACGAATTTTGATTAAAATGTCGTATATTAAAGATATTTATTTGAAAAATATAATATAAATCTTGAATTTTCTAGGAATAGCCTCTGAAGACTACTTTATTCTGGAAGAATTTTTAGGAATTTTTCACAACTGCTAAAACGTAAGAGATGGACAAAAACTTAGCACACAACAAATGTAGAGCACTTTAAAGCATACAATTCAGGTTATATGCATTTTTTCCTTTGAGTTGGTCGTTTTTGAGATATTCCTTGTTATTGATTTCAGATTTAAAAAACATATACCTCTCATACAGGAACATGTCAACTCCTGTCTCAATCAAAGGAACTTCACATAGCAACCAGCTTATTACTCACTTTAACCTGTGGCACTCCCTTATTTGAAATCTACTTACAAATAGGCAAGTACTAAGACTATTTCTGCTATTTTTTTAATACTCACTATGAGATTTTTACCTTATTTATTTACCTAGAATAGCTACTACAAGCCTGAATTAGATAGAATAATTAGCTTTTGTAGGAATAGTTTGTAGCAGAGGAGTAGAGAAAATCAGGTAAATGGAACACATCAGATTTTCAGACAATATATGGTGACACCTTTATATAAGCTACGATGACATGTTTCGTATGAAAATACAGTAAATGCCAGACCGACGAAACAATAACAAAGATGCTGTTGTACATAAAATTATAGACATGAGCGTTAATGTTGCGTAAACAGAGTTCCATAACCACAAAATAAACACGACTACTCCATATTTGTTTAATTGTCACATTAGTGTTTCCACGCAGTGTGTATCTGTTTGCTGTAGTCGTTCAACTGTACACAAAACAGTCTGGTAATGGATAAAATTGAAGACACTCAAATGATGTTAATCTAAGAGCTAAACAGATTATACGTCAGGCATGACAACGTTTTCCTTTGTAATTTGTATGTGAATCGCAAACACAGAATAAATGACGTTCTTCTAACACAGCATACATTAAATGATAATAAATAATTATATGCCACATTCATATAACTTCTCTACCTATGACGTGTTCTTCTAACACAGCATACATTACATAACAAATATTTATATCACATTCACATAACTTCTCTACCTATGACGTATTCTTCTAACACAGCATTCATTAGATAACACGTATTTATATCACATTCATATAACTTCTCTACCTATGACGTGTTCTTCTAACACAGCATACATTACATAACAAATATTTATATCACATTCACATAACTTCTCTACCTATGACGTATTCTTCTAACACAGCATACATTAGATAACAAATATTTATATCACATTCATATAACTTCTCTACTTATGACGTGTTCTTCTAACACAGCATATATAAGATGATAACAAATAATTATATCTCACATTCATATAACTTCTCTACCTATTACGTGTTCTTCTAGCACAGCATACATTGGATGATAACAAATAGTTATATCACATTCATATAACTTCTCTACCTATGACGTGTTCTTCTAATACAGCATATATTAGATGATAACAAATAATTATATTTCACATTCATATAACTTTTCAATCTATGACATGTTCATCTAACACAACATACATTGGACGATAACCAACTATCATATGTCACATGTCTCGTATATAACTTGCTGTAACTATGCTGAAGCAAATCATTTTACAGAAAGCCTATTCATCTATCTAGTTAATGCATACCAAGATAAATATTGTGTTGCTAGGTATTGGAAATTCCGCTCTCTTTGCTAGCCCAGAATGATAAGCATGAGTAGTAAAAAGTTTCAATACATAACAAGCAATATCTAGAAAATGATAGCTCCGTGTATAAAATCTGATTTGCTCCATTCATATGACTTTATTTACATCTCTGCAACAAATTATTGTTAAAAAGCTTATGCTTCTGTTTACTTCATTGTAATCGAGGAAAAATTAGCAGAAATAGTCGCATTACTTGCTTCCTTGAAAGTAGAAGCGGAATAAGGGAGTACCATTGGTTAAAGTGAGTGTCAAAAGTTGGTTGACTGAAGTTCCTTTGTTTATATGGACAGGAGCCGATAAATTCCTTTATGAGAAAAGTACGGTTTTCAAAGCTGAAACTAAAAACAAGGAATATCTCAAGAACAATAAACTGCACGAAAAAAAAGTGTATATAACATAAATTGTGTGTTTTAGGTTTTTTGTGTTGTAAATTTTTGTCCATCACTTACGGTTTTGCAGTTATGCAAAATTCGGTAAAATGCATCCAGAATAAAGTAGTCTTCAGTGGCTATTCCCAGAATACGATATTTTAATCACAATCATTAGAGCCATTTTTTTAGAAAATCAAAATTTTCGAAAAAAGTTCCATGTAAAGGGTGGTTGGTGGTGGGGAGATTTTCTTGAAAATCTTCGTGTCGTATCCTTGGAAGATACCAAACCTAAATACTAACTTTGGTTTTTAACGGTCTTTTCGTTTTTGAGCTATGCTGCCCACAAACACACACATACACACACATATACACAGACAGACAAGACACGGACATTTTTCTAAAAATGTTTTTTCTGTATTCAGGGGTCTCAAAACATATATTTCCGGTTAAAACTCGGTATGGCATTTTTGGGTGCATTACAATACCTTCTCTATACACTATGTACATGGTACATATAGAGACAGTAAAAACTCAGATCTGCAATATACTGAATGACCTTCAAGTGAGACACATGATTTGAGGGCCATATACACATAATTCGTACAAGATTCAGTCTGTAACCTTCCAGATTAGAAGGCTATTCCTAATGGAGGTAGGAAACATTTTTCTTTTCTATATCCTGTGTAACGACGATTATAAATTAGATATTCGGAAAAACAAACCAGCAATGTTCAACTTCGAAGAAGAGAGGCAATACTACATACGTAGAGTCAGGCAGCAATGATGGCCATTGACCGCTCACCAGTGCTTCTGAACTGCAATTCCCTGAAGTCAAAGCTACGGTCCGCCATGCAAAGTTTCGAAAGCAATTCATTCCCTTCTCATCTGACTGAGAACTCGAGCCAAATTATTCGATCCTTGCAACCAGGAAAGTTTTTGTTCATACACGGTAGTGGTATTTGTTGCAAACTTTGGAATCTAGATACTAACTTTGGTTGAAAGCTCGAAAGGAATTTGATAATTTCCTGGAAATACACCGGTAAAGAAGGAACTGGAAAATATTTTCTACGCCAATTTCCTGTAAAACAAACTTTTTCATCGGAAAATAAATGTTACTTTGCAAGCAGATGGTTCTCCTAGATCTAAAGTTTCTATGGAAACTTATTACCATTAAACATATCGTACAATGATAGTTATGACTGGAAACCTCGTCTTCTTGTTTCCTTAATTTAAGCTTAAAACACGTAATTAGGTGTACAATGCTGTACTATCGTAAACTTAATAATAAAGTACTACTACTGCTATTGATGCAGTATTAATATTTGGTTAAACGTTACAATTCAATATTATGATTTCTTAATAGACATTTAGATAACTAATTGTTATTTTTAAAAAACTATAATTGCTAGTTATAACATCAATATCATGAATTGGGGAGCAAAATAAAAAACTAAACCTATTGTTTAGTATTGGACAATTATATATGCACTCCAGAACAATGGAGTTTTGTTCAAGTTAAGCCTCAAAGTTCCTATTACAAACACGACAGAGTTTATAGTTTGAGGCTCATTTCTGTCATACGTGTTGTAACATCTGGCTGAGAAATGCTTTGCTTTCAGTTATATAACTCCATGGCACGACAGCTCACGGGGAACCTTGGCCTACCGCCCGGCCGCTGCGTCCCCCATCTCGGTCCACTACATACGTCATGGATGGGGTGCAGTATTGGAGGGTGAGACGTGGTCAGCGCCTCGAGTCCCCCGGCCGGTTAATGCGGTCCTCATAACCTGGAGCCGCTACTTCTCCATCAAGTAGCTCCTCAATTGGCCCCCCAGGGACCTTACGAGGCTGAGTGCACCCCGGGTCAGGTCTCCCAGCGGGGGAAAAATCCCCACGCCGGTACTGGGGATCGAACCCAGGTCTCCCGCTTGGTAAGCAGCTCGCTACCACCGCGCTAAGGAGACGACCTTTGCTTTCAGATAATGACTGTTATTGAGTCGCTGTGTATCCAGATCATTTTTCCAGAGGTCACCTGTGTAGCATTTGGAGATAACCCTAGATGATCAAATCAGTTGTTACTAAATGAGTTATCCAAGTAATCATTTGCAGTTATTGCCAAATGTGGTGGTGCATCATCCTGTTTGAACACGATTCTTATGCAGATGTTGTAAGAAAAAGTAGTGTTAAATATCCAGTTATTTTTCTCATCGAACGGGAATGTTTCCATCCCCAATTATCATTCCATGTATTATCAGTCTGTAGTGTCGTATTCCATTACAACTAGCCTTAAACACTCTAAAACAGTTCATTTCTGCTACTGAATAAACATATACCTGTTCATCGCTTCTTCACGATGGCAGTAATAGACAACAAAAATGTTTAGCGTAGCTACTTATTATGCGGGAGACCTGGATTCGATTCCCGTTACCGGCGTGGGGATTTCCCCCCCCCCCACCCTCTGGGAGACCTGGTGCGGTGTGGTCCCTGGGGGCCAACTGAGGAACTACTTTATGAAGAAATAGCGGCTCCAGGTGACAAAGACCACATTTACCGGCCGGCGGGGAAGTTCGAGGCGCTGACCACCTCTCACCCTCCAATACTGCACCCCATCCATAACGTCTGTCGTGGACCGAGATGGGGAACGCAGAGGCCGGGCGGTAGACCAAGGTTCTTTGTGAACTGTCATGCCATAGATTTATTATTATAAAGGCGTTAAACACTATAAAAACCTAATTTCACAATATTAGCTCGATAAGACACACATGTGTAGTTCAAGTATCCACTGTGGCTGCATTGAATACTTTATACAGGGTGTTTCAAAACGATACCAAACGAAGATGTGGATCTTGTTGGTTATAACGTACATGATACGTGAACATAATTTTCAGTTCTAAATTCGGCACATACAAAAACTGTCATAAAATCACCATGGATTAGACAGTCGCACATAACCAAATGGCACGTGCCTAGCCTACTCCAAGAGAGATGCCGGTTGGTAGCGCAGGTCCCAGTCGCGTGGTGTAGGCGTGGTTTGATAGACACGCCGGCGCGGCACATGTCACCTTAGTAATGGAAAACGTAGTATAGGTATGGGTTTTGTTATGTTTCGTATAACATGTTCTGAGGTTGTTTACATTGCCGATGACAACCGTTGTTCCTTCGCTACCTAATCTCAAATGTGTGCGATTTTTAAACACACATAAAACTTTAAATAGAAGAGTTTGAAAGTTGCGACATCAAGTTACGGACAAGTCAAAGTGTAAGCTAATAGACTCTTATCTTCGTTTGGTATCGTTTTGAAACGGTCTCGTATGATACAGCTTTCCAAAAATCAGCATATGGTTGAAATTACACAATATCATCCTTCATCGATCCCTTTGCATTTCGTCTCCGTGCTGCTGCGCTTTATCGTTCACTGATACCACTACAGCTACTCTGATTCTACTCCCATTTTGCATTAGAAATATTAACCGCTGCACTTTGGAAACTATGTGTACCCTGATGGAATGCATATCAGCAAACAACATTACAGCAGAATCTACCAAAGCTTCTCGTTTGTCATCCACCCACCACGAAAAGATCGATCATGTTTGATATGCAGATTTGAGGCGAGAGTGTTTTGTTTTTGTTTACTTTGTAACAGAGTTGGTGTTACAACGTTCTTGCTGAAGCTTGGAAGCGTTGTTGTTTCTCAGAATACGCTTCTGTGAACCCTAATAAGTTTTATGTAGGAAATACCTTAATATTTTCTTTCTTTTGATACAGTCTATAAGTGGAATATTGGTAAAGACAAGATTTATTTAAATCAGGCAACAAAAAAAAAAATCTGATGTGTTTCATTCACATTACTTTCCCCACCTCTCTGTAACAAATTATTGCTAATAGGTTTATTTTTCTATATATTTCGTGCTAAAATATTAGCATAAACGGCTCCTCTATAAGTAATAGGTAAATAAGGGAATACACTAGACAGTCACTTGTTTTAAAATGTGGTTGCTATGGCATTAAAATCCTTTTCTTTGCGTGGCCAGGCGTTTACAAGTACTCGTATCAGAAAATTTTAAGTACTATAAAACTGCAAACAATAACAAGGAATGTCTCGAAAATGGCCAACTCCACAAAAAAAAAAAAATGAATGACATTGAGTGTTATACGGAGATCTACATTTTTTGTTTAGTCTATCTCTGTTTACTAGTTACCCAAAATTCAATACAAATTATGTAGAACAAAGAGGACTTCGGAGGCTATTCCCAGAAAATCCAAGATAAACATTTTATTTTGCATGAAATATCTTAAATATTTAAAAAAATCGTTAGCGCCATTTTTGAGAAAATCAAAATTTTCGACATTTTTTCCATGTAAATGGGTAAATTGGGGAGGTTTTCTTGAAATTCATCGTGTCGTATCCTTGAAAGATCAGTGTGTGAAAAATGGTACTCCAGTTCTGCATTTCCAGATTAACAAAAGAGAGATGAAGCGAAAGATGACCCGTTTGAGAGAGTGCGAGTTTAAAATTGAAACCAATAACAAACAATATCTCGGAAACGGTCAACGCTGCATAATATATATGACACAAATTGTGTGTTTTAACGAGATGTTGATTTTTATGTAGTTGAACATTGTACATGTAGGATAGAGAAAGTTAAATGGTATACAAAGCGTCAAAAATGGAGAACTATTTCAGCCTCTCTATTGCGTGCGTATATTAGGTGAGAAAGGTATTGTATTTCACACAAAAACGAATCCCAGGATTTCAGTGGGGAAAAAATATATGTTCCATTCATATAACTTACTCTACATCTTCGCAATTAATTATTGTTAAAAAACATATTCTTTTATTTAATGCATGCTAAGTGACTCCAAAATAGCAGACATGGTCTTATTACTTGCTTCCTTGTGTGAATGAATGAATAAGTGTATTTATTAACATAGCAATATCATACATAGAATTTCAACAGTCGCACGGTTCCACAGACCGTACGTGCTTTTGTAATACACATTACAAGCAATATTAAAACAACAACCACAACAAAGAATTAGAAGAGTAAACACGAAAATAAAAAGACAAAGGAAATACACAGTCAAAAGCAATATTAAACAACAATAAAATTAAGAGTGAATCTGAAAATAAAGATACAAAGATATTAAAATATAGCAATTTAAATTTACAGCACAGAGTACACCTTCATAAATGCACCCTCTTATAATAGATAATTACACTTAAAAGACATATATACACATAATACATACAACCCTAGCACAACAGTGACCTAAGTATGACATAATATATATGTATGTAGAACATTGTAGTCACTTTTGTTTAGTTGATCTTATTCCCCCCCCCCCTTCTCTATTGGCAGCCTCCGCAGATCTCAGCTGTCTTGCCTTAAGTATAAATTTACCTAACCCGTCCATGTTTTCCGTGCCTGCCAGTAGCGTCCAACATGCTTCTATCCCTACATTCGCAGTGGTAAAAAATCGCGGCAAATATTTTTCCCGCCATTCCTCCGTGTAAGTAGAAAGGAAATAAGGGAGTACCATAGGCTAAAGCGATAGTCAAATCCTTTAGGTGCTATGTGATTGAAGTTTCTTTGTTTGTATGGCTCAAGTTTAACCAAATCACGTATGAGTGAAGTATACTCAAGTATTTTTAAACTGAAACCAATAACTAGGAATATCTCAAAAACGGACAACTATACGAAAAAAAGCATATGACATAAATTGTGTGTTTTAACCAGATTTACATTATTTGTTAGGTACATTTTTTGTCTATCCCTTATGTTTTAATAGTTATGCAAAATTCCACAAAATTCATCCCGAATAAATATGTCTGCAGAAGAATCAACATTTACATTTGATTTGCCATGTAAACATATGTAATATACAATATTTTAATAAAAATTGTTAAAACAAATTTGAAAAAATCAAAATTTTCGAAACATTTTCTATGTAAAGAGTGGTTAGCGGTGGGGAGCTTATTTTACTATCTACATCATGCTAAACGAGATAAACATTAGCAAAAATTATCCTTATACTTGGTCCCTTGTAGGTATAAGAGAAAGAAGTTTCATGTGTTACACTCAAATTACGTTCTCTACCTACTCTACAAACTTCTTACGAAAGATAATTCTTCTTTCAACCGTGCTTATCGTGATAAACATTAGCAGAAATAGTATTATTACTTTCTTCCTTGTAAGTAGAAGCGAAATATGGGAGTATTATAGGTTAAAGTGAAGTCAAAAGCTGGTTACTAGGTGACTGAAGTTCCTTTGTTTGTATGGACACGAGTTGACAAATTGCTGTATAAGAAAAGTACAAGTTTTTCAAAGTTGAAACCAAAAGCAAGGATATCTCAAAAACGATGAACTCCTCCAAAAAAATTTAATAACATAAATTGTGTGTTTTAATGTGCACTACATTTTTTGTGTGTTACGTTTTTGTCCATTTCTTACGGTTTAGCAGTTATGCAAAATTCTTCCAGAATAAAATAGTCTTCAGAGGCTATTCCCAGAAAATTCAAGATATACATATTATTTGTGAGGTAAATATCTTTAATATACAATATTTTATTCAAAATCTTTAGAGCCATTTTTGAAAAAATAAACATTTTCGAAAAAAGTTCCATGTAAAGAGTAGTTGGGGATGGGGGAATTTTCTTGAAAATCTTCGTATTGCATCCTTGGAAACTATCAAACTTAAATACCAAGTTTGATATTTAACGGTCTTTTCGTTTTTGAGCTATGCTGTCCAAAGACACATACACAGACGCACACTCACGCACACATACGGACGTTTTTCCAAAAATGCTTTTTTTTGGTTTTATGAGGACCCAAAACACGTATTTCCAGTGAAACCTGTGTATCGACTTTTTGGGTGCAATACAATACCTTCTCTATCCCTATGTACATTGTAGAAATGGGGCCAGAGAAAATAAAAATCTAATGCATTCAATTCACCTGATGACCTCTAGCTGTTGGCAAACAAACTTTTTGTTCAAAAGATTAATCTGTTATCTACATCACGCTAATAAAGATAAACATAAGCAGAATTAATCTTTAAAGTTCGAAGGCTTTCACGGCCGGTGTTAGAATCACTTATAGAAAACAAAACCGGGCTTGTAGGCCGTGGTCCACTGGGCTTCTCCCTTCGTTCCCCAGACGTTTCGCCTGCGTCTGGGGAACGAAGGGAGAAGCCCAGTGGACCACGGCCTACAAGCCCGGTTTTGTTTTCTATAAGAATTAATCTTATTACTAGCTTCTTGTAAGTAGAAAATACATAAGAAAATGCACAGGATGAAGTGTTGGCTTCGTCCTTTAAAACCCTGTCACTATGTGAAACAATTTAAATTCTAATATCTTGGCTTTCCAGGAGTAAACTAACGGGAAACTAAAAGAAAGAGAAATTTAAGTGGCTAAAATTGAAACGAATAATCCGGAATATCTCAAAAACAGTTAAATCTACAAAAAATGTATATAACACATATTGTAGCTTAATGATTGCATTTAGTTATTAAAATATCTTAAACATACGATATTTTAATCAAAATTGTTAAAGCCATTTGAGAAAATCAAACTTTCGAAAATGTTTCATTTAGAGGGTAGCTGGGTGTGGGGAGTTTTCCTGAAAATCTTCGTGTCGCATCCTTGGAAGATACCAAACTTAAATACTAAGTTGGTTAAATAACAATTTGGCATTATAGTTTTCCATCTTCCAAGGATGTGTCTCAAAGATTTTAAAGAAAACTCTCTACCCCAAACTTTACATGAAAAATTGTTTCAACAATGTTCATTTTCTGAAACATAGCTCTAACGATTTTACATTAAATAGCTTGTGCTTCAGATACTGATTTAAGATACGTATATCTTTATTATGGATGCCTTTGCATAACCAGTAGATAGCGGAAATCTTACTATTAACCTCATTAAAGTATAAAACTAATAGCATTCACTTTTGAGTGGAATACAATGCCTTCTCTATCTACTATGCATGTTGTACATATACTTTAAAATATGTAAAATATGTGGACCTCGTTAAGGAAAAATGTTATACCAGATGTATTTTTGTAGACCTAACCATTTCCGAGATATTCATTGTTGTTCGTGTATATTTTTCCAATATCTTAATTTTTCTCAAACGCTAAGCTGTCATTAGATTTTATGTACTCCCGACCATGTAGTGTAAAAGCGAATTTCAAGGTCATCACATAGAGACCATCTTTTAAAAGAGACCAGTTTTAGTCAAATTTATTCTCCTACTTCCCTTCTATTTACAAGCAACTAAGAAGTAGGATTATTTCTTCTAATATTCATTTCAATTATCTAGAAGCAGATAGTTAAATAATATGTTGCAGAATAGGTAGAGAAAGTCATGTGAATGGAAGATATCAGACTTTATAATGACTATTCCTGGAAAGAAATTGATATTAGAATCAGGAGTAGACGGAGGTAGCTGGAGCTCAATACCACATGTAGGTGTCTGTGATTTGTGTGGCCTCTAAGACAGGCCTGGTGAACATTACTTCCAAAGTGTGAACAGAGTTCGCCCTGTCCTCCTTGCCTGACACGCGCCAGGTGGAACCGGTTTTCTCTATCAGCGGCGGGATTGGTATATAGTCAAGCTACTACGGCAGCTCCACACCTATACCAGTAGCTGTGGTTTGGTGGTCACTAAGGGAGGGGAAATAGGAGAATGTTACCTTAGGAGTAACATTAGCCAGGCCTGCTCTGAGACACTGAATGGAGGGGACCCGAAGGATGACTAGAACCGGACGACGCGCGCTATCAAGGATTATCTTCCAGCGATTCAAGAATAACACCAAATTTGATACTAATGGCAGCCGGCCGACACCAAGAACCCAGAAGTCCCAGAATAACCGCCTCCACTGCACTCTCCCCCCCCCCCCCCAGAAGTTGGCATCAGGTAGCCAAGAGCTAGAGAGGAAGTTTTCCGCAACAAAAACTACACCGCCCAGGCGCAACGCACTAATCGTCGTCTGGTCCTGCATCTTTGAAACTGATGAAAAGAAATACGGGAACAGATTATTATATAATGGGAGAGTACAGTGAAGAGGAATGATTTCTGCATTAGTTGACCTACCTGAAAAAGCACGAAAACATCAAGATTCAAGTGGTAGCCTAACGCAGTCACAAAAAAAAGTTGATGTGTTCCATTCACATGACTTTCTATGGATCTCTGCAACATATGAGTTTTAAAAAGCTTATGCTTCTATTTACTTCCTGCTAATCGAGAAAAAAATTAGCAGAAATAGTCTTATTACTTGCTTCCTTGTAAGTAGAAGTGAAATAAGAGAGTACTATAGGTTAAAATGATAGTCAAAAGCTGGTGCTAGTTCCTTTGTTTGCATGGACTCAGGTTCACAAAGTCCTGTATGAGAAAAATATAAGTTTTTATAGCTTAAACCAAAAACAAGGAATATCTCAAAAACAATCAACTCCACGAAAATAATGAATATAACATAAATTGTGTGTTTTAAAGGGCTCTACATTTGTTGTGTTGTAAGCTTTTGTCCATCTCTTACGGTTTAGCAGTTATGCAAAATTTTGTAAAATTGAACCAGAATAAAGTAGTCTTCAGAGGATATTCCCAGTAAATTCAAAACATACATTTTATTTGTGAGGTAGATATCTTTAATATATGATATTTTGATCAAAATCGTTTGTGCCATTTTTTAGAAAATCAAAAATTTCGAAAAATGTTCCATGTAAAGGGTAGTTTGGAGTGAGGGGATTTCTCTCAAAATCTTCGTGTCGCATCCCCGGAAGATAACTAAACTTAAATACCAAGTTTGGTATTTTACCAACCTTTCGTTTTTAAGTTATCGTGTTCACAGACACACGGACACACACTCACACACACACACACACGACCCTGTTTCTGAAAATACTTTTTTTGGATACCGGAGAGCCTAAAACGTATATTTCCGGTGAAATCTCGGTATTGAATTTTTTGGTGGAGTGCAATACCTTCTCAATACACTATGTACACATTACATAGTACGTATAGAGGAAGTAAAAAGTGTATATGTAAAATATGTGGACATATTTTACATATCGTTAAAGGATATCCTGTTTTAAAAAGCACTACTTCTTGGTCTACCATTAGTGTCACCTGCTTAAGGTATAGAAATATCTCTATGGTGAAACCTTACGTTAACATAATAAAACTCTACATATTTGAAAGAATGTCATTATTATTTGAAAGAAACTAAATTTATCACTAATGACTTACTGAGACTTATAATTGCGTTAAGAAATCTGTAATGGACGATATTCACCGTAGCTATAAAGATGCATTTTATACTTATCGCATGATCCGATCCTTGGTTGTTATAACCAACATATACTAAAACTATAAATCAAAAAACTGCAAATTTGCTCGATGCTCCTACAAGTCATCTTCTGTGCACTCCATGACCAACTGCGCGAAAAGCAAAAGCAGATAATCCCTTTAGTTATGTGGCAATATGCAATAGTTCTACCTTTCATAGGATACACTAATTTTAGATTGATGAGTATTAGAACAATTGTTCTATTATATCTCTTGCATTTGTTTTTATACCTCGGATATTAACATATGCTATATGTTTATGATAACTGGTAATTGTTACATAAATAATGACAAAAGGACAATTATATAGTATTACATAATAAACAAGGAAACCCTTAAAATTCTTAATATTATTTTAGTCGCATTCTTAGTATGTGTAGTAGTTAGTAGTAATGAAGAACATTCACATTTATAGCAGTGAATGGAATAGTCATATTGGTAATTAATTGGTATCGAACACAGTTCCTAAAAAACGTTCTTATACTTGGTAACCGTCGTACACACTTGTATTTTTTGCGTAATGCCGCTGAAAATTAATTCTTTGTCTGCATAACTTTGCCGAAAACTAAACGATAAATCCATCACTTTTTATAAATATGAAAGATATATCTTAGACGGCATGAAAGAAGGAGTCGACGGCTTGCGTGTTGGATTGCTTGCTTTTCCCGAATTTATCCATTGACATACGAGGCACTATACAAGAAGAGAGATAATCCTGCTATCGCGTTTACCCACCGAATACCTGCTTGCTGAAGCACAAAATCAGTGAGTTGGTGACGCTATTTTACGCTATTCGAAAATATCCTACCGTCCTAAATAGTCAGTCCGCAAAACACAACTAACTGCAGCAAAGTATACAACACAACCAAAATAAGCAGTTAATAAGCATAAAGAAAATCAGTGTGTAATAAAAAAACGATAATAATTCTTGTTAACAATATTTAATGCGCCTTCTTACCACATGTTACACCAAAGAAGCTGAATGTAATTAGGAAAATAATATTGGAAGGTGATCGTACTGCTCATATATTTAGGTGCCTATGTGGGGTTTTCCGGCTATGAAAAATTATGAAACCCTGCAGAAACCTTACACAAGGAGGACGATATTAGAGGATTTTGACCCGTGGACCAGGCAAAAATTCTGATAAACATCTGAAGAAACTATTTTAATATATCTCTTTTTCATAAGTTGAACCTGAATATTCCCTTTTATTTAACTGCATACTATTTTCTTAAGTTTGGTGGTAGAAATATAGAAAATGACGTATGTAAATGTAGGTATGTTAGCAATAGAGGTAAAACTCACGCACTGCAACCTACAAAGATGTATTAAGGATAACATCTCTCAAGAGGAAGGAATAAAGTGAGATTATAGGCTGCAGGAAAACAGGCTACAGAGTTGCGCGGATATACATACCTTTCTCAGGCTCAAAGATCCACAAAGTATTGGAGCTGACAAGAGAGAAAGCAATTATCGACCAGTCGACCAGGCAGCACTCTGATGTCCATGAAAGTGTTCTTTCTTTCTTTCAAGCCTGAATCCGCGCCATCTGATTGGCACCACCATATGACAGGAAATGCAAGACTTCAGCTTACAGAGGGGTATAACATAAAATATAAGTTTTCGGTGCTTTGATGAAACAATGTATAGATATTACATTGGTACAAACTAAACACCACAGAGAAAAAGTATAGGTACAGAAAAGCAAGGAAAGTAGAAATAATTTTGGATAGATAGAGTCGACTGAAAAATTCAATGCCACAGCCGGGATTTGAACCGCGAATCTCCCGGTCTCTGGCCAGTTGCTCTATTCACTGAGCTGCCATGGCAACATGCCGGCATAGCATTGCATTTCTCAACTAACTCGCATGTTTCCCAGTAATGGCATTGAATTTTTCAGCCGACTCTACCTATCCAACTCCTGTCCCATACACGGTTTCTGTGAGAAAACAATTAAAATTAGAAATAATTTTGTTTACTAAAAACTTGGTTGTTGATAAAGACAATGAGGTTGATTTCAATTGCAGGAGGGTCTATAAAGACAAATGGACGAAACAGATACAAGAGCTCAAGAATACTTGCAGTAATGACGATATGTTGCCATTTTGTTACGGGGGCTGATTATAGGAACTTGTACCACCAAAAACGGCTAGCTACAAAGAACCTCGCTGAAGAAAGAGAGTTTTGGCTCGGGGGTGTTTTTCTCCTCTCACATTCTTTGCTTATGTGTGTTTTAGAGTGTGGCAGTGTAGGAATGGGGGCTGCTGAGAATATTGTATCGATCCCCGCTGCTGCCACATGCCCCCTTCCCACATTCACTCGCTCTCACAGAAGAGCCATGTAACGTAGCGCAACCCCTTCCTTCAAACAAACATCCACGCTGGGTGCCACTTTGCCAGAGGTGGCGATGCAGAGATGACTGTGGAAACTGCTTTGCACGTGCCAGACATGTGCTGACTGAAAGCCAATTTAAACCTTTGAACAACGATATGTCCCAGACGAAAACGCAACCACAAAGTAGCTGCGTACTCTGTAGAGGCACTCATTCTTACCTGTTAAGTGATGAAAACGTGGATAGAGATTTTGAACCTTTCAACTTTGACAAAGCACCAATTCTGAACACTAAACGGTTACACAGGGTTTTCCCATTATGTGTATGATTAACTTACTAAATTATCAACAGGTGTGCGTGCCTGGCATTCAACTCTCTACATCTACAAAATACCTTCAAATGTTTCACTAGAGAAAATATATTCATTTCCTCCTTGTAGGTGAACGACATATTCTCAACTCTATAAGTTATAAACCATTGGCTTGTTGATTGACATGAGTCATGTTGGTAAACAATAGGAATTAAAATGTAAATTGTGAAAAATTCTACGTTGTTTGAACGAAAAGAAATTTAAAAATCTGATGTTACACTCACAAGACATTCTCTAGCTACTCTACAGACAAACTTCTTACAAAAGATAGTTCTTCTTTCAACACCATGCTAATCCAGATAAACATTAGTAGAATTGTATTACTTAGTTCCTTATAAGTAGAATGGAACTAAGGGAATGCACTATGATAAAGCTATAGTCAAATGTTTTAAAAGGTTGTCGTTATGCGATTGTCATTGCAAATCACATTTTTGCTTGTCCAAGAGTAGAACAAAAGAAAAACGGACACCTTCGTCTGAGAAAAGTATAAGTACTTCACAATTGAAACTAATAAAAAGGAATATCTCGAAAACGATAAGCTCCACGAAGAAAATGTATATGACGTAACTTGTGTATTTAACAAGATCTATATTTTTTGTAATGTAAATTTTTGTCTATCTCTTACGGTTTACCAGTTAAGCCAAATTAAGAAAAAATGATCCAGAATAAATAGGTATTTAGAAGCTATTCCCATGCAAATTCAAGATATACATTTTATTTGTAATAGAAATGGATTTAATATGTGGGATTTTAATCAAAATCATTTAAGCCATTTTTAAGAAAAACAACATTTTCGAAAATTTTTCGTGTAATAAAGAGTAGCTAGGAGTGAGGGAATTTTCTTGAAAATCTTTGTGTCACATATTCTGAAGAGACCAAACTTAAATACCAAGTTTTGTATTTAACCGTCTTTTAGTTTTTGAGTTATGGTGTCCATAGATAGACAGACACACACACCGGATCTGTTTCTGAACATATTTATTTTGTATTCATGGGGTCCTAAAACATGTATTTCTGGTGAAATCTTGACATCAGATTTTTGGTTGGAATACAATACTTCTCTATCCCTATGTACATTGTACATACGGGGCTAGAGAAAGTAAAAACACGTTTGAAAGAACATCAAAGAAATATTAAATTGAAACAGTTGGAAAAATCAGCAGTAGCTAATCATTTTTGGAATTTTAAGTATGAAATTGGACTAGAAATCAAATTATTAAAAGCCATTAATGCTCCTTCAGTGCTGGATATTTGGCAAACATCTTTATCCGTAGTAACAGTAGTATATGTGACCAAGTTTGGAATACCACCAGCAGATGTTATTTTAAAATCAATATAGTTTGAAAGTCAAGCTAAAGGTTTAAAATTAGCAAACATTTCCGAATCCCTCCACCAGAGGTTGCCAAGGTCACGTAGGAAGAAGGCAGATGTCGCTGTAATCAGAATGGCACCTATATTAAACGCTGAAGTTTTCCAGCTACCTCAGACTTCTGCAAACCTGCTAGAAAATGACAATGGAGATTGTCCAGGCCATCAACATCAAGCAAGTGTCTGTAATGGACGTCCAAACTTGTACAACATGATAGCTTCACTGTATATAACAGTTTAATTACCATTTTATAATAGAAACTTAGTCCTCTAGAATGATCCTAATCTCTAAACAAGAAGAACCAGATTTGTCATTTAAACCCTCTTGATAACCACACACAGTACGCGTCTTGTTTGGTTTCTTTCATAATTTAAGGGAGTTTTAATAGTATCCTACGGTTTATCCGTGGCTATGAGAACCAGGAATCCTAAAATGAGACAAAGAATGGCAGTAAGGTCTAAAGGGGGCTTAAAGGTTTATTAACTAAGTTTTCATCTTACCATATTTGATTTTAAGTGATTTAAGCGAATAATGTATTATTAAATAATGTAGTTATTCAGTTAAATAAATGTTTATCTCAGTAATTTTACTTTATATTAATGGAATTAACCAATAAATCGCAGCTTCAAAATTCGAAAGATGAATAAACTTTGACTGTGAAAACCTGCGTCATTATTGAACTTAATAACGTTCAAGAAATAATGTTGTTATTCATTGAAAAATCTGATAATGAACTTCCTATTTACTCACGTATTCTGCATACGTGTTGTAACTGTTTTTCCATTGTATATATTTTAAATTGAAAACATCAAAATATGCGCATATTGTGAAACTATTCAAACTCCTTTTCTTCTGCGGGAAGAGATTAGCACGTTCCTATTCAAAAATGCATTCCTATTGGGATCGGGTACGTCCAATTAAACGCTGTCTTTATTCTCCCTTGTTTTAGATGCTTTCTTTTCATTCTAGTTAAATATGTATTTCCTGTATTTTGGAATAACTGTTCCTTTCTACCCTCAATTGTTACTCAATTTCGCTTTGCTAACATTTAATTATTCTGTCATCTGGATGTGGGGCTTTGAATGTAGCCAGATGCGCTTCTGAGGAATCGTATTCTCAGGGTTGCATTATCAACAAATAAATACCGATAGTATACATGAATTTCAGTAAAGGGTATAATCGGGTAATTTGTTGTGGTGATGTGGACCACTCCGGTTTTGAAGCTAGCTCCTTAGGTTGAGTCCTCTCGCTAGTCAGGGTTGATTTAAAATTTGTTAGCTTGTTATTCAGGTTTTCAGAGGACGGTACCACAAATAAGCCTTTGTGTGAATAATAAAGGAGATAAAATAGTAAATGTTGATGTTTATTGTTTCTTGATACTTTGCCAAGAAATCAGCTCGCCAATTGTTTCTCTTGCAGCACAATTATTGTTCTCAGATAACGACGTGAGACCGTGAATGTTATTGCGACTGTAACTCGAAAGAAGTATGAAGGAATGGTCGGCATGACTGAAAACAGCTCAAAAGACTGTCCAGAACTGACTGACTTTGTTTTCGTTTCTAAGTCTCTTTAAAATATACTTCCACCTCTTTCAATGCTACATATTTCTGACAATCTACAATTTACAAACTTATTTGTTCTCTGGTGAGAAAACCCCAACACTCCCGGCTTGACGATTCCACGGTCGCCAGTACTGTTAACCTATTCACTAGTTTGTTCGAATTTCATTGTCTTTCAAACTGCGATTGGACGACTTTAACAATCTCTGCCATATGTTACTCTGTCATATGTTAGCAACATTTTCTTGCCTTCGGCAATTTTGTTGAAATACAAAAAAAAAAAGAAATATCCTCTTATACAATTGAGTTCTAGACATTACTGTAATTTCCCTGATACCAACATCATTTTCATATCTATTATTACTATATTGTTATTGAAATTATTATCAATTATTATATTATTAATTTGTGATTATTTTAAATTAATTATCTGAAAATAATCAGTCTCAGTGACTGCACAAGTCGCTATTTGGCTCCTGACCACCTCTGAATAAACATAACCACTCCGTCAACAGCCGAGGCTGAAAAGACCCAAAGAGTAGACGGCTATATTGTTGTCTCTTATTTCTTAACTTGCTTTTTCACGTTTTGGTGAAGGGTACTTAATTATAAAATTACAACCTGCAGCGCTGCAACTAATAATTACTGGAAACTTTTGAAAATACCCTCGATGAAAACTAACCAAAAAGAGAGTATTTTAATCAATTTCAAATATCCCCACAAATTTTCTCTAAAATATAATTAAACACCCAAACTCCTTACATGTAAGATTCATACATCCAGACAGATGGACGAATTGGGACTCCAGTATGAACTCTATTATATTAGCCAATATATTAAAAAGCTAGGTTCTTCTTTAGAGCATTGGCGATTTTCTATCATCCCACAAAAGTTGCTACACATTTGAATCAATCCACAACCGGCACACTAATATTTAACTATTCCAATATTTCCATAAGTATTTAAAATAATTATACATACAAGTTTTTCAGTCGTCTACAACCCAGTTATCTGTATTTACCTATCTACCTGCTTCGATCTTAACTTAGAGCCAGCATGCATGTTGGTCGCTATTAAGCTACCAAAGGAAACCTCCAAGGAGTTTGGAATTCTGAGATTACCCTGCCATTACATGCTTGCAAATGCAGTTCAGAACTTAAATAGCTAAACTTCGATTGTTCCAGTGACTGCATATCTAGTATTTGAGTTCTCACAATAATAATTATACTGTTTTGAACAAGGAAGACAAAGGATGAACTATAATTCTAATACGTACATTTTAAGAATCGCAAATCTGTCTGCAATTAATCAAGATTAAATAAAGTATCACAAAATATTAATACTAACCAAATAAAGCAGGAGGAAATAGCAAAGTAAAAAAAATCTGTTTGCTCCATTCACAGGACTTTCTCTACATCTCTTTAACAAAGCTTATTCTTCTTCCACTTCACGGTAATCCAGATAAACATCAGCAGAAATGGTTTTATTACTTAATTATTTACAAGTAGAAGGGAAATAAGGGAATACACTAGGCTGAACCGACATTCAAATGCTTTAAAATGTGGTTGCTATGGGATTGAAATCGTTTTTGCGTGACCAGGTGCTGACAAGTTTGTGTATGAGAAAAGTATAAGTATTTTAAAACTGAAACCAATAACAAGAAATATCTGAAAAAGAGTCAACTTCACGAAAAAAATATATATAACATAAACTGTATATTTTAACGTGCTCTACATTTTTTGTTAAGCAAGTTCTTGTGTATCCCTTACAGTTTACAGTTATGCAAAATTCCGCAAAATGTATGCAGAATAAAGGTGTCTTCCGAGGTTATTCCTGGAAAATTCTAGATATAAATTTTATATGTCATATAACTATCTTTAATATTCGATATTTTAGTCAAAATCCTGGGAGCCATTTGTGAAAAAATAAAAATTATCGAAAATGTTTCCATGGTGGAGATTTACCTTGAAAATCTTCGTGTCGTATCCTTGGATGATACTGAACTTAAATATCAAGTTTGGTACTTAACGGTCTTTTCGTATTTAAGCCACGCTACCTACAAGCACACACACACACACACTAACAGACAGACCGACACACTGACGGAAACACACGGACATTTATCCAACAATGCCCTTTTTTTGGATTTAGGGCATCTCAAGACATATACGAGTATTTCCGGTGAAATATCGCATTTTTGGGAGGAGTGCAATATCTTCTCTATGTACGATGTACATAATCCGTGTATAGAAAGTAATAAGGTGTACTCCTGTGGAAGTAGAAAAATAAACCAGACCGATATTGGGAAAACGTTCAGAAAATGATAAGGCAAACCGGATTCAAATGAGATTTTAAGAACGAAAACTCGCACAATAGATGAAACATCTACAGGCGACCTTGCCTGAAAATCTTAAACCAGAGGTAAGAAATCTGATGTGTTCCATTCACATGACTTTCTCCACATCTCGCAACAAATTATTGTTAAAAAGCTTATGCTGTATTTACTTAATGCTAATCAGAAAAAACAAGCAGAAATAATCTTATTACTTGCTTACTTGCAAGTAGAAGTGAAATAAGGAAGTACCATAGGTAAAGTGAAAGTTAAAACATGGTTGCTATGTCACTGAAGCTCCTTTGTTTGTATGGACAGCAGTTGACAAATTCCTGTATGAGAAAAGTAAGTTTTCGATAGCAGAAACCAAAAACAAGGAATGTCTCAAAAACGATGAACTCCACGAAAAAAATGTATACAACAAAAATTGTGTTGTGTGTTTTAACGTATTCTACATTTTTTGTCCAGCTCTTACGGTTTAGCAGTTATTTAAACTTCCGTAAAATTCGTCCAGAATAAACTACTCTTCAGGGGCTATTACCAGAAAATTCAACATATACATTTTATTTGTCAGGTAAATGTCTTTCATATATGATATTTTAATCAAAATCGTTAGAGCCAGTTTTGAGAAAATCGAAATTTTCGAAAAAAGTTCCATGTAAAGGGTAGTGTAGAGTGGGGGTATTTTTCTCAAAATCGTCGAGTCGCATCCCTGGAAGATACTAAACTTAAATACCTAGTTTGGTATTTTACTGACTTTTCGTTTTTGAGTTATCGTGTGCATAGACACACGGACACATGGTCCTTTTTGTGAAAATGCTTTTTTTTTTGGATACAGCGGACCCTCAAACATATATTTCCGGTGAAATCTCGGTATCGAATTTTTGGGTGGAGTGCAATACCTTCTCTATACACTATGTACGTAGTACTCGTAGAGAAAGTAAAAATGAGCAGAAATAGTCTTATTACTTGTTTCCTTGTAAGTAGAAGCGAAATAAGAGGGTACCATACATAAAGTGATAGTCAAAACCTGGTTGTTATGTGACTGAAGTTCCTTTGTTTGTATGACCAGAAGTTAACAGATTCCTACATGAGAAAAATATTTTTTTTTTTAAAGCTGAAACAAATAACAAGGAATGTCTCACAAAGGATAAACTTCACGAAAAACATTTATGTGGCATAAACTGTGTGTTTTATCGTGATCTACATTTTTTGTGCCTTAAGTTTATGTTATCCCTTATGGTTTACTAGTTATGCAAAATTCAATAAAAATCATCCAGAACAAAGCGGTCTTTAGAGACTATTCCCAGAAAATTCAAGATGTACATTTTATTTGGCATGTAAATATCTTACACATAACATATTTTAATAAAAATAGTTAGTCATTTTTGAGCAAAACAAAATTTTTGAAAATGTTTCCATGTAAAGGGTAGTTAGGGGTGAGGGAATTGTCTTGAAAATCTTTGTATAGCAAGCTTGTAAGATACTGAACTTAAATACCGAGTTTGGTTTTTAACGGACTTTTTTTCCAAAAAAGCTTCTTTTTTTTTTTTATAATTTTTGGATCCATTACAATACTTTTACTATACACTACATACATAGTATGTGTAGAGATCGTAGGCTTTTCACTAAGGAATATTTTAGTGTTAAACAGTACAATGTTTAAAGCAGGAAGATATTGTTAGGTGTAGTTCAGTTTGTTAGTGAGCGGTCGCCGAGCGTGTGTGCTGGAGCACAACAATAAGTGTTTACAAATATGTACATGCGTGTATGTACACACGCGTGCGTGATGTGGTCGTTGATGCGGTTAGCGGAAGGCGCGGTATTACTTGCTTGGCAAGGGTGCTCCGGATGCAACGTTCATGAGAGCAATACTGGTGGGTCTCCTGTGCCCGAGCTGTGGTTATAATAGCTGCCGCCGTCATTAGTAGCATTCTGGTGTTGTCAGACTAGACCTGGTACACGGAAAGAATAGCAAAAAAATAGGATGCTTCCATTCACATGACTTTCTCTACATCTCTGCAACAAATTATTATTAATAAGCTGATGTGTACCATTTACTTCATGCTAATCTAGAAAAATTAGCAGAAATACTCTTATTATCTTCATCCTTGTAAGTAGAAAGGAAATAAGGGAGTAGCATAGGTTAAAGAGATAGTCAAAAGCTGGTTACTATGTGACTGAAGTTCCTTTGTTTGTGTGGACATGAGTTCACAAATTCCTGTATGAGAAAATTTAAGATTTTTGACCCTGAAAACAATAATAAGAAATATCTCAAAAATGATCAACTCCAAGAAAAAAATGTATACAATATAAATTGTGTGTTTTAATGTGCTCTACATTTTTTGTGCAGTAAGTTTTTGTTCACCTCTTATAGTTTAGCAGTTATTCAAAATTCTGTAAAATTCATCCAGAATAAAGTACTTTTCAGAGGCTATTCCCAGAAAAGTCAAGATATAAATTTTATTTGTCGGGTAAATGTGTTTAATATACGATATTTTAATCAAAATCGTTAGAGGCATTTTTGAGAAAATCGAAATTTTCGAAAAAAGTTCCATGTAAAGGGTAGTTTGGGGTGGGAGGATTTTTCTCAAAGTCTTCGTGTCGCATCCCTGGAAGATACTAAACTTAAATAATAAGTTTGGTATTTTACCGACTTTTCGTTTTTGAGTTATCGTGTTCACAGACACACGGACACACACACACATACACGGACCTTTTTCTGAAAATACCTTTTTTTTGGATACAGGGGACCCCAAAACATATATTTCCGGTGAAATCTCGGTATCGAATTTTTTGGTGGAGTGCAATACATTCTCTATACACTATGCACATAGTGCCTACAGAGAAAGTAAAAAGCTTATGCTTCTATTTACTTCATACTAATCGAGAAAAAATCAGCAGAAATGATTTTATTACTTGCTTCCCTGTCTAAGTTGAAGTGACATAATGGAGTGCTATTGGTTAAAGTGATAGTCAAAAGTTGGTTGCTATGTGACTGAAGTTCCTCTGTTTGTATGGACTGGAATTGTTAAATTCCTGTATGAGAAAAGTATGTTATTTAAAGCTGAAACCAAAAAACAAGGAGTATCTCAAAAACGACCAACTCCACGAAAAAAAAAAAAATACGTGTTTAAGATAAATTTATCATACAGGAATTTGTCAACTGCTGTCCATACAAGCAAAGGAACTTCCGTCACATAGCAACCAGCTTTTGCTATCACTTTAACCAATGGTACTCCCTTGTTTCGCTTCTACTTACAGGGAAGCAAGTAATAAGACTATTTCAGCTAATTTTTTCTCACTTAGCATTAAGTAAATAGAAGCATAATATTTTTAACAAAAATTTGTTGCAGATATATAGAGAAAGTTATGTGAATGGAATACATCAGCTTTTTACTTTCTCAATACGCACTATGCACTTTCTCTATACTCCACCCAAAAATTCGATACCGACATTTCATGGAAATATATGTTTTAGGAACCCTGTATCCAAAAAAATGCATTTACGAAAACAGGTGTGTCTGTGAAAACGATAACTCAAAATCGAAAAGTAGGCAACATACCAAACTTGGTATTTAATTTTAGTATCTTCCAGGGATGCGAAACGACGATTTTGAGAAAAGTCCCCCTACCCCCAACTACCCTTTACATGGAACATTTTTCAAACATTTTGATTTTCTCAAAATGGCTCTAACGATTTTGATTAAACTTTCGAATATTGAAGATATTTACCTGACAAATAAAATGTATATCTTGAATTTTCTGGGAATAGCCTCTGAACAGTACTTCTTTCTGGATAAAATTTACGGAATTTTGCATAACTGCTAAACCGTAAGAGATAGATAAAAACATGCTCCACAAAAAATATAGAGCACCGTAAAGCACACACTTAATGCTATATATTTTTTTCATGGTCTTGATCGTTTTTTCTTTTTAGTTATTCCTTGTTTTTGGTTTCAGCTTCTAAAAATTAACTTTTCTCATACAGGAATTTATGAACTCCTGTCTATAAAAACAAAGGATCCTCAGTTACATAGCAAACAGCTTTTGACTGGCACTTTAACCTATGATACTCCTTTATTTGGCTTCTTCTTTCAAGGAAGCATGCAATAAGACTATTTCTGCTAATTTTTTATCGAGCAGCATGAAGTAAGTAGAAGCATAAGCTTTTCAACAATAATTTGTTGCAGAGATATAGAGAAATTCATGTGAATGGAACACATCAGATTTTTACTTTCTCTATACGTGCTATATACATAGCGTTTAGAGAAGGTATTGCACTCCACCAAAAAATTCGATATCGTGATTTCACCGGAAATATATGTTTTAGGGTCCCCTGTATCCAAAAAAAGGATTTTCGGAAAAAGATCCGTGTATTCGTGTGTCCGAGTGTCCGTGTGTCAGTGTGTCCGTGTGCTGTGAAAACGATAACTCAAAAACGAAGAGTCCGTAAAATACCAAACTTGGTATTTAAGTTTAGTATCTTCCAGGGATGCGACCCCCAACTACCTCTTACATAGAACATTTTCGAAAACTTTGATTTTCTAAAAAATGGCTCTAACGATATTGATTAAAATATCGTACATTAAAGAGATTTAAAATCATTAGAGCCATTTTTAAAAAAATCAAAACTTTCAAGAATTTTTCCATGTAAAGGGTAGTTAGCAGTGGGGGGGGGATTCTTGAAAATCTTCGTGTCGCATCCTTGGAAGATTCCAAACTTATATACCAAGTTTGGGCTTTAACAGTGTTTTTGTTTTTGAGCTACGCTGCCCAGACACATACACATACATACAGACAGACGGAAACACACGGACATTTTTCTAAAAATGCTTATTTTGGATTCAGGGAGTCTCAAAAGGTTTATTTCCGATGAAATCTCGAAATCGAATTTTTGGGTCCACTGCAATACCTTCTCTATGCACTATGTACATATTTAATAAAGGGAAAGTAAGAATTAAAAAGAATATTTAAATTTTTTCTTGTACATCTTCATGTCACATCCTTGGAAGATGCTGAATTTAAATATCAAGTTGAGATTTTTCGTTTTTAATTTATTCTGTTCAAAGACAACCACACAGGCACACATGCTACGCGCGCATACGCTCACGCAGAATTTTCTAAAAAAGTTTTCAACTAGAGGACCTTAAAACATGCATTTCTAATGAAATTTCGTATAGATTTTTTGTGTGCTATGATATACGTTCTCTGTCTATGTACTATGTACCAAGTACATAGAGTGAAAACTGCAACGTTTGTTTAGCAGTTAAAACTGTGTAAACTTGATCCAATTATGGCCATCACCCGCTGCTTCAACGTTGGTGGTCACAAATTAATGCCAGTGGCAGTGGAGGGCAATGTCTCCTGTGTACTATACCTGGTCTGTTAAGGAGGTGCACACAAAAGCGTGTTCCTCTTTTCTCTTCTCTTTAAAGCGACCACAATAAGGCACACGAAGTAAATCATCCTGCCGAGGAAGAAATTTGATAACAACCCTGCACGTGAAGTGCCACCCTAGCTTTTGTTCGAAGGTGCGCCTATTGCACCTGCGCCATCTTGCTTACGTCACCGGTTAATTAAATAAAGAAGGTGAACTCGTCACGCTTAATTGAAGCGACGCTTGTGTGCTGTTCAACATTATTAAAGAACTCTAATTTTTTTGAAAAATTTACATAAGTAATTGACCCTGTTAGCTTGCTAACTACACCGTAATGTGGAGTAATAGAGAAACAAAGGAAATCCAAAGGAGTTTTTATAAACTTCTATACCATTTAGTCGTCCTCCATTGTGTAGTGATAACCTCTAATACCCAAAGTTTCCGGTTCAAACCCAGCGAATCGATGAATTGTTTTCGGACGTAAAAATCTTTAGCATGGCTGTCTTCGGAATTAGAGCAAATCCGTTGATCAAAGTAATATTTATTTGGATGTAAAACAATCCCATACCTTGAAATAAATGGACTAAACTCCTCCATTTTCACGACCGCTAGTAGATACCGTCCTACGGTGCCGTCTATGGGCAAGAAACAAATTTCACGCGAACTAGAAATTACGTTGACCAAGAAACCATCGTTAAGATGTCCGAATATGCTGGCATGGCTTGAGGAACTTGAATTGGAATTAATTGTTATTATAATTATTATTTTAATTATTATTATTATTATTATTATTATTATTGTTATAATTTAACAAGCCTGTCAATTAACAGGACTATATCAGCGTAACGAGTGTATTGGAATTTTGTGCACCAGGAGTTATTTTTTAACATGCCAGTAAAATCTACTGAAGCGGCTTCGCTTTAAAGTACGCTTAAAAACCATCGATCTGCCCCGGGTTTGAACCCGCAACCTTAGAATCAGAAGGCCGAATTGAGCACCGTTTGCTTTTGATAGATAGAGGAATTGTATTTCACCAAAAAAATCAGTACGTGAATTTATGTGAAATGTGCTCCTTGAGATCTCCTGAATCCAAAACTACTCTAAGGAAAAACCTGATGTTTTCCATTTACATAACTTTCTCTGGAATTCCACCATAAATAATTGTGGAGAAGCTTATTCTTCTATTTCCTTGATGCTAATTGAGAAAAAAGTCGCAGAAAGGGTCTTATTTTTTGTTTCCTTGTAAGTATAAGGGAAATAAGGAGTACCATAAGCTAAATCAATAGTTAACTCTTTCAAAAGCTGGTTGCTATGTGATTGAAGCAGCCTTGTTTGTATAGACAGGAGTTGACAAATGAGCAAAGTATAAGCATTTTAAAGCCTGAAGCTAATAACAAAGAACATCTCAAAAACGGTGAACCTAACAAAAAAAAAAAAAAAATTATAATACATAAATTGTGTATCTTAATGAGCTCTACATTTCTGTTAAGTAATTTTTTATCTATTCTTACGATTTACTAGTTATGCAAAATTCTGCAAAATTCATCTAGAATAAAATGTTTTCAGAGGCTATTCCCAGAAAATTGAATTCGAGGTACGTCCAGAAAGTAAGTTCCGTTTGATAATAACATTAAATTGTGTACAGATACACAATAATTATTTATTGCACAAAATTCTACAACTGTTAAACTACTTTTCCACATAACTACCGAAATTTTTCAGGCATTTGTCATAGCGGGGCACAAGTTTTTGTATACCTTCTTCATAGAAGTTTGCCGCCTGTGTCCTCAAAAAGTTGAAAACATTTTCTTTCAGCTCTTCGTCATTGTTGAAGTGTTGACCGCCAAGGAAAGACTTGATATGTAAGAACAGATGAAAGTCGCCAGGAGCGAGGTCAGGGCTGTACGGAGGATGGGCAAACAGTCCCAGCAGATTCCTTGTAGGAGGTTTTTCGTCACATTTGCAGAGTGTGGTCATGCGTTGTCGTGAAGAAAAACAACACCTTTTGACAGCAATCCTCGGCGCTTATTCTGTATTGCGCGGCGCAATTTCCTAAGTGTCTCGCAATACACATCTGCTTTGATTGACCACGCGGTAAGACCACGCCTTTCCAGTCCCAGAACAATGTGCACATCATTTTCCGAGGTGTTTAGATTTGTTTCGGCTTAAGCTTTGCTGGGGATGAAGTGTGCCTCCATTCCATTGATTGCCGCTTACTTGCAGGGGTGTCGTAAGAAACCCAAGTCTCATCTCCTGTGACTATCTGTGTCAGAAATTCTTCGCCGTCTTCATCATAACGGGTTAAAAACTTGTTTCGGCTTAACCTTTGCTGGGGATGAAGTGTGCCTCCATTCCATTTATTGCCGCTTACTTTCAGGGGTGTCGTAAGAAACCCAAGTCTCATCTCCTGTGACTATCTGTGTCAGAAATTCTTCGCCGTCTTCATCATAACGGGTTAGAAACTGAAGTGCACTATCCATCGATTTTGTTTTGTGTTGCTCAGTAAGAATCTTTGGTATCCAACATGAGCAAAGTTTACGAAATTTCAGTTTTTCGGTAACAATTTCATGAATTAGTGATTGTGAGCTTTGGGGAAATTCCATAGCGAGAGCACTAATTCACATGTGCGCGGTTTTCCTGGATCTTGTCATCAATCGCGTGAACCAGTTCTTCTGTAACCAAAGATGTCGCCCACTTCGTTCTTCATCGTGCACTTCACTACGTCCTTCATTGAACTTTCGAACCCATCTTCTCATCATTGAGTCACTCATCGCATTTTGTCCGTAAACTTCGCAAATTTGCCGATACATTTCAATTGGTTTCACTTTCCTAACATTCAGAAAACGAATCACAGATCTGATTTTACAAGCGGCTGGATTTTCAGTCAACACCGACATTGTAAACAAGCACAACAAAGCGTATGTGGCTGACAGTGATCTCAAAATGGCGCACGTTTCTTCTCCTTGATACAGAGCGTCTACCGCGCATGTGCGGAACTGCGATCGCAGCGCTGCAGCGGAGATAATTTGAAACGGAGCTTATTTTCTGGACGTAACTCGTATATTCATTTCATTTGTCATGTAAATATCTTAAATATAAGAGATTTTAATCAAAATCGTTTCAGCCATTTTTGAGAAAATAAAAAATTTCGAAACATTTTCCTGTGAAGGGTAGTTGGGGTTGGGTGATTTCCTTCAAAATCCTCATGTCGCATCTTTGGTAGGAACTAAACTTATATATCACATTTGGTATTTTCTACTTTGAGTTATCGTTTTGACAGACACATGGACACCCCCACACACACACACGGACACTCACCCACACACACACACACACACATACCCACACAAAAATCTTTTTTTGAATTTAGAGGACCCTAAAACGTGTATTTCGGCGGAAATCTCGTTATAATTTTTTTGTTGGAATGCAATACTTCCTCTATACACTATGTGCTTAATATGTGTACAGAAAGTTCATAGTTCGAAAATACAAATCAGAATACAGTAGACTTTATACTTAAGTATGGTTTTATGACTGATAGCGAAAAATGTACATAACATTTCCTCACTTCTGACTGTCATTTACTTTAAAATGTCTTATATTCTTTATTTCTTAATTAACATTATTTTCAAGGATATATATCATATGCATGTATGAGTAATATAAAATGTGAATTTTCTGAAGATAGCAGTGAAGCTGACTTCATTCCCATTGTTTTTGTGCACGCGAGATACCCACAAATTTTAGCAAGGAAAGATCAGATCTCCATAAAATATATACTTGTCTAATATACTTTTGGCAAAATTAAACTTATATGAAATATAATCTGTTGTTAGTTGCAAATTTTGCAATATTACATAATAGATTTTTTGAAGTGATGGTCACTTCTTTTGTAACCCTTTAAAATCAAGCAAAACGTATACTAATATTAAGACTAGTACACAGAATCCATCTTTATATGTATTTGAATATCATCCAAAACTGCATAGATGAATCAAAATTTATATTGAAGTATTTCTGCCAAAATTAACAAGATAAGTTAAAAATGTGCTTATGCGGATTACATCGCCATTTTAGCTAGATCTATAAGTAAAACAAAAGAAGTGTATGAGAAATTACAGGAGAATGTAGAAAGAGTAGGATTGGGAGCTAATCTACACAAAATAAAATACATGATTACATCAGAAGTGAAAAAGAGGCAACAGGATTTGAAAATTGGTCAGTATGTACTACAAGGAAATTTACTGGAAATATAAAAGAAAATAGAACACTACAATAAAAGCCTGGGTACAAGCAGGGAGTAAAGCATACTTTGCAAACCTAAAATTGTAAGAAAGTAAAATACTAACTAGGAAGGATGAAATCCTGATATATAAAACATTTATTAGACCTGTAGTCACATATGAGGCAGAAACTTGGACACTGACAGTGTTCGACCAAGAGGCATTAATACAATTTGAACAAAAGATAATAAGAAGAATATGTGGCACTGTAGTGGAACAGGGTGTGTGGAGAATACCATATAATAAATAAATTAATAAAATTATAAAAGGAGAAAATATAGTACGTTTTATTAAAGCATTAAGGCTACAATGGATAGTTATTTAGAACGAATGGAGATAAATAAAGTACCTATAACATTATTTAAAGCAAAATTGTATTCGATAAGGGAAAAAAAAAATAATTAGATGGATTGATGGACGATTTGAAGATTATGAATGTGAAAGAATGGGGAGCAAAAATTAAAGAAAAGAAAGCAGAAAACTGATCGTGAATGAGGCCAAGGCTCACTGTAGTGCTGGATAATGAGTATTTCGGCGAAAATTCTTTCCGTTCAATATAGAGTAGACAGAAAATCCAGTTTTTCTTAAGAATCTAAAATAGCTGTGTAGATAAGATACATATAAGGGGCGTTCAAAAAGTCCTTAGAAAAAGATGGAAAAACAAATTATTTTTGGCAGATTTTGTTTATTTTTCAACATAATCTTCTGCTAGCTCAATCCACTTTTCCCAGCTTTCTGCAACTGTTGGAGGGTCCTAAAAATAGGCATCTGTTTACGAGACCATCTCTTCACTAGAAGTGAATGATTTTTAGCTAAGCCACTTTTTGAAGTTTGGAAAAAAAAAAAAAAGTCACTGGAGACCAAATCTGGTAAATATCGTGGATGTTGTAGTACCTTGAATCTTTATTCTACAATTTTCACCATCAAAGCTACGCAACCTTGCATTGTTCTAATGGAAGAGAATCGTTTTCTTTGATTTCTCCGTTCAACCGGTGCAATAACGATGCATAATACTCTCCATTTATCGTTTTTTCTTTCTGCAAATAATCAATGTAGATAATTGCGCATGCATCCCGTAAAATCGAGGCCATCTTTGCCTTCTTCGGAACAGGTTCGCCTTTAAAAATCCACTGTTTAGAGTGTACTTTTGTCTCTGGAGAGTAGTGTATCCATGTTTCATCCGAGGTTATGTATCGACGCAGAAACGTTGCAGGATTGCGACGGAAAAGAACCAAACATGATTCCAAATCGATCACACTATTGCATTTATTCTTCATTGAAAGCAAACGCAGCACCCATCTTGCCGAGACCTTTGATACACTTAATTTTTGGTGCAACATTGAGAACACTGTACCTTGCGATATGCCTGTGCCCTCTACTATTTCGCGGAATTTGATTCGTCGATCACTGAAAACCATATTCTGGATGTTGTCAATCATTTCGGCGGAAGTCACTTCTACCTGACGTCTGGAACAATGTTCATCAATTGTGGATGCAGGGCCACATTTAAATTCATTTATCGAATGTTAAATTGTTGCAAACGCAGAAGCAGATGAGTTATGAACTCCATTGAACTGAGTTTTTATCTCTTTCGGTGTTAAGCCTTTCAAATATCTTTCTAAAGAAGCATAAGATTGTTGATTCAATCGCCTGTGACAACGAAACCACGTGACAGATATAGTTGAAACTTTAGATGTCGTCTAGTAAGAGACGACAGTTACTAAATACAAACATTTTTCGATGCTGCGGGTGCAATTTCTTGGATTCTCTAAGGTCTTATTGTACGCCCCTAATATCACTTATTTTATAGGACGAGTTAAGACCGAAAATGAACCATCAGCCTAAGACACTATTTTCGACCCTAAGTACGTTCTCTGCTTAGGTAAACACATTGTTTGCAATGCGAATTAATGTAGATTTCCTAAGGTATAGGTGTAACTCCAAAACCAGAAAAACTTCTGAATTTACAGTTAACTAACATGAAAATTCTTAAAATAACAATTTTTAAGCCCATTATTTCAAAATGTTGATACGTGCTCTTCTATTGCATTTTAAGCATCATGAAACAACTGATAAATGGTTGATAGATTTTTGTATCATTCGTGAATTTGTAGAGGAGCATAAATATACTGTTATATATTTAAAAATTCATATTTCATTTCCCTTTTCTAATATTCTACATTTTTATTATTCAAAATGCTCGTTGCAATGTAATTTTAATGGACTGCTTTGAAACTTTGCAATAAATTCTTTTTTTTATTATAAAAGACAAACTCAATTTTCATATTTATCTACCTTTATGTAATGTTTGATTTGGAATGATATAAATATATTGATGCACCATTTTTTTTTATCGCTTCATTTGTATAAGCCCCCTTTAACATTAATGGTCATATCGGGGGCTTTCACTTGTGAAACTGTAGGCTCAGAAAATTAGGTTAAACTTTATATTACTAAACACACGCACATTCACTCTCACATTCATACTTCCAGACTCTATGGGGGATAGGGAATAATTCCGGTTAAAGAAAAATTCCCCGCCCCAGCCGGGAATCGAACCCGGGACCTCCGGGTGATGCTTCATTTTCTATCGCATATCCTGTATTGTTTTCCAGCTCTTCTATTTATTATTGTGCTAATTAATCTAAAGATTTCCTTAAAGATAATACATCAATTAAAGTTTCAAAAATTAAGCATATGGGACACTCATCCCTGCGGATGGTTGGAAGTGAGGGGCAGTGCTTTTAGCTAATGAAAGTTGCCAAACTAGAATCGTGAAGTCAGTAGAAGTCTAGAACTTTCCTCCACCGGCATCAACCGAACTTTCGTTCTCGTGAGGGTATGTAAGTAAACGTGTTCGACGTCGAGCAAGGTGGCAGAGGGGTTTAGTGCTTTTGGTGTTCACCCAGCGAGTTCTGTCCACAAGGTGATTCCCGCGTTCGACGCATCAGAGATCGGACGAAAGAAGAGGGCACAAGTCAAATCTTGTGTTAAATGAATAACTGACAGAAAGGAGAGAGGTTAATTGAAGCTCTACTTGGAATCTTAGTCCCAATTTTCTTTTAATACTGTTACAACAACCTGACATATACAGTTATTGCTACTCTAAGATTGTAAAATAACTTAATCATAATTTATTTAACCATAAAACTAATTACGTAATGTCTGTACTAATATCAAAGGATGCTGATTTCGGGGGTTCTCTCTGAGTATGTCATACTTTTTAGTTTTAATAGTTATGCTATTCTGAGCTCATGTTAAAAATATTGAATAAACACTATTTAGAATAGATTCATTTTGGTGAAAAAACTAAGAAAGAATAAAGTTGGTCAAATATACTTTTTAAACTGAAATATCCCAATTCCACGGGTATCAGCCAGATGATCGCTTTTAAAGAAAAAGAAGATAAAGGAGAAATTGCAGTTTAAGTTAAAATATATAGGCTGCTTCTTTTAAACTTCCACTCAATCAAGCCAAAAACAATAGTGACAGGTTTATTTAATTGATAAAAAATATTAATATCGCATTTTGCACTATGACACATCTTCTAAATTAAACTTTGGAAACATTGACCAATAGGTTTTATGTCTTAAGTTGTGTGAGATGATCATATTTACCTATACATGCTCAGGATGACATTGGCAAACATGTTGAAACTAAAATTTGGAAACACTGACCACATTTTTTATGTTTTCAACTGTGCGAAACAAGGATGACATGGCGGACATGTTAAAACGTGTCCAAAATCAGCACAACTAATTTACCCGTGTGGTACAAATGTTGTCGCCTCACACATATTCAAATTATGGAATCTTCACTTTTCTGTTTCCTTTATAATGTTTTATTTTACCATATTGATTTCTGTATATCCTTGCAAAGCTATGTGCTATCGGCTGTCCTGATTTCTGTTGAAAGAATTCCTTAATATCTCAATACCTATATCACTCATTTGAAACCGCTTTGTGTCGATATATGTACCAGCTATCTGGAAATGAAACAGTCTGATTTATCTGTTTCTCACCATTGTTATTCGGTGTATCGCTTCTACGGATATGGAATTGTGCAACTTATTTTATTCTTCCGTTAACAGTTTAGCTCCTGAGTTTGAATTTTCAATCGCCTTATTCATTATTCCAATGTGCTCATAGCTCCGCTCCAAGAGCAGAGATATCTCTCGTCTATATCCTCCTTTTCCTCTATGTTTTTCCTGTTTCTTTTCCTATTTTTTTTTTGGATCCAATATTTTATAAGTATCAAACTGAAGTTGCAATACAATTTTGCAATTAACAATTAATCAGGTAAGGTTCCTATCTTAAATAATGAAGCATTAAATCAGCTCGCAGATGATATCTTTTTGAAGACGCCGAATACGACTTCCTCTATTCTCGAAGCCTCTCGTCAAATTGCACTACTACCTACTTCCCTTACGAAGTCCGTCGAAAAAATCATGACAGCTCAAAATCCTATCTAGTTATGGTAAAAACAAAATTCCGTTGCATAAAATTGAAAAATATTTATATAAATTAAAACAGCTCGTCACTTCATACAAAAACTGAATGTCGAGGAACAAAACTGCAACGAAATGTTATCTCTAACGCAAAACAAAAGAGACCACGTGGTCGAGTGGTCAGCGAGCTGACTTCTCATCTGGAGGTTCCGGGTTCGATTCCCGGCTGGTGTGGGGAATTTTTCTTAATGATATAAAGTGATTAACCTAGTGTTCTAAACCTACAGTAATATGAGTTGTTTCACATTGAACTGAAAGGTGACTAAACAAAGAAAACAATTAATCAATAAAGTACAGCTACTAAAAGGTGATTTGCTCTCACGTGGATGGCCATCACTAAGTGTATACGTTTACTAAATACATAATTTGCAAATAACACAAATATTAAAAATCTGATGTGTACCATTCACATGACTTTCTCTATATCCCTGCAACAATTTATTCTTAAAAAGCTTAAACTTCTATTAGCTTCACGCTAATCAGTAAAACATTAGCAGAAATAGCCATATTACTTGCTTCCTTGTAAGTAGAGGTGAAATAAGGGAGTACCATAGGATAAAGTGATATTCAAAAGCTGGTTGCTATGTCACTGAAGTTGCTTTGTTTGTATGGACAGCAGTTGACAAATTCCTATCTGAGAAATGGATGTGTTTCATAGCAGAAACCAAAAATAAGGAATGTCACAAAAACACGAATTCCACGAAAAAAAGTGTATAACATAAATTGTGTTTTTTAACGTGCTCTACATTTTTTGTGTAGTAAGTTTTTGTCCATCTCTTACGGTTTACCAGTTATTCAAAATTTAGAAAAATTCATCCAGAATAAACTACTCTTCAGAGGCTATCCCCAGAAAATTCAAGATATACATTTTATTTTTCAGGTAAATATCTTTAACATACGAAATTTTAATCAAAATCTTTAGAGCCTATTTTGAGAAAATAAAAATTTTCGAAAAAAGTTCCATGTAAAGGGCAGTTGGGAGTGGGGAATTTTTCTCAAACCTTCGTGTCGCATCCCTGGAAGATACTAAACTTAAATACCAACTTTGGTATTTTACCTACTTTTGAGCTATCGTGTTCACAGACACACGGACACACAGACACACACACACACACGGATCTTTTTCCGAAAATGCTTTTCTTTAGATAAAGGGTACCCTAAAACATATATTTCCGGTGAAATCTCGGTATCGAATTTTTTGGTGGAGTGCAATACATTCTCTATACACTATGTACATAGTGCCTATAGAGAAAGTAAAAATCTGATGTGTACCATTCACATGACTTTCTTCATATCCCTGCAACAAATAATTCTTAAAAAGCTTATACTTATATTTACTTTATGCTAATCAGAAAAAAATTAGCAGAAATAGTCTTATTACTCGCATCCTTGTAAGTAGGAGCGAAATAAGGGACAACCGTAGGTTAAAGTGATAGTCAAAAGCTGGTTGCTATGTCAATGAAGTTCCTCTGTTTATATGGATAGGAGTTGACAAGTTCCAGTATGAGAAAAGTATACGTTTTTCATAGCAGAAACCAAAAATAAGGAATGTCACAAAAACGACAAACTCCACGAAAAAAATGTATATAGCATAAATTGTGTGTTTTAATATGCTCTACACTTTTTGTGTAGTAAGTTTTTGTCCATTTCTTACGGTTTAGCAGTTATTCAAATTTTAGTAAAATTCATCCAGAATAAACTACTCTTCAGAGGCTATTCCCAGAAAATTCAAGATATACATCTCATTTGTCAGGTAAATATGTTTAATATCCGACATTTTAATCAAAATCGTTAGAGCCATTTTTGAGAAAATCAAAATTTTGGAAAAAAGTTCCATGTAAAGGGTAGTTGGGGCTGGAGGTATTTTTCTCAAAATCTTCGTGTCGCATCCCTGGAAGATACTAAACTTAAATAAGAAGTTTGGTATTTTACCGACTTTTTGTTTTTGAGTTATCGTGTTCGCAGACACACGGACACGGACACACACACACACACACACACACACACACGCGGACCTTTTTGTGAAAATGCTTTTTTTGGATATTGGGGACCCTAAAACATATATTTCCGGTGAAATCTCTGTATGGAATTTTTGGTGGAGTGCAATACTTTCTCTATACACTATGTACATAGTTTGTATGGAGAAAGTAAAAATGAAAACATATGTGGCAATAATAGATACTGCTTCAAGCGAAGCGCTTTTATAATACGCACATTTCTTGTAATTTGCACATTTTTAAAGACAGCACAGTTGATCAAAAGCTTATTAGGGGTTGCTGCTTCTTTGATTCAAGAGTAGGAATTCTAGTCTTTAAAGTAAATTTTTTGTGAATACACTTTTTCAACAGATATTGTTCAAAATGTCAAATAAATGGGCAACTTCTTATTTTGTGCAGCTGATTTAAGATTTCGTAGTAATTTATTTCAGGTTGCGTATTACTATTATTTATTTTTTTCTATGCTAGACTCATAGACTCATCCGTAGTTATCTTTTCGTTGTTGAAGCTTTCTTTTTTTGTTTGATGGCGTCAATTCTATTTAATTCAGGACTAATCATAAGTTTCAAGAAATCTTATTAATAAGTGTAAACGCTTGATATTTTCGAGAACTTTCATTTAACAGTTTGTATCAAATTTTGGATTTTGCATGTAATAATTGGTTTTAATTTTTAGAGCAAAAATATATAAATACTTCTTTATTAACCTGCACCTTCTTTAGTTTCTTCTAAATTACATTGTTTGGTGCAAAAAGATAGGACAAAAATAAGCATATGCTGTTTTTCCTTCTTTACCATTGTTTAGCAAGAGCTCTATATATATTTCTGACAGTTTATTTTAATTTCAATGTTTGGATGTGTAACTATATATAGACGAATTTCTCAGCTTGTATATTGTACTGTTTATTTTACCACAGTGTTTTTCTTGTGTTAGAAATATTCATTTCTAGTGTGATTAAAATTGCATTGGTAACATTTTTATATAGTATTGTTGATTGTACATAAGTGGAGCACATCTGTAAGTTTAGATCCTTTTTTTTTTTTTTCATTCTGAGTTTTATTTATGCCAGTTAGCCTTTAAGAGTTGGATAGGTAGAGTCAGACTGAAAGATTCAATGCCACAGCCGGGATTTTAACCACGGATCTCCCGATCTCTAGCCGGTTGCTCTGCCACTGAGCTACCATGGCAACATGCCGGCATAGCATTGCATTTCTGAATTAACTCGCATGTTCGCGGTAAACCACAAGGAGATTTCAAATTATTTTAAGATAACAACCCCCAATGGCGTCTTACAATGCTATAAGTAATTTAGACCCAGGATACATAGTATGGCCAACTGTTATGCTCAATTTGAATAGAAAAACAGTTTTTTTACACATAGCCGTTTAGAGGACAGGAGTTCCTTGCAGCTATTTATTGATCTATTTATGTAAACATTTATTACTTTCTCTACACGCACTATGTACATATGCAGTGTATAAAGAAGCTATTGTAATGCACCCAAAAATTTTATTGCGAGATTTCACCGGAAATACATGTTTTGAGAACCAATGAATAAAAAAAATTTAGAAAGATGTCCGTGAGTCTGCCTGTCTGTATATCTGTGGGCAGCATAGCTCAAAAACGAAAAGTCCGTTAAAAACCAAACTTGGTATTTAAGTTTCGTGACTTCTAAGGATGCGAAACGAAGATGTTCAAGAAAGTCCCCCCACAGCTGATTACCCTTTGCATGGATCTTTTTTCGAAAATGTTTATTTTCTCAAAAATGGCTCTAACAATTATGATTAAAATATCGTAAATTAAATACATTTACCTTATACATAAAATGTATATCTTGAATTTTCTGGGAATAGCCTCAGAAGACTTCTTTATACTACATGAATTTTACGGAATTTTGAATAACTGCAAAACTGTAAGGAATGGACAAAAACTTACATTCAAAAAATGTTGAGCACATTAAAACAAACAAAATACTACACATTTTTTCTTGGAGTTGATCGTTTTTCAGATATTCCTTGTTATTGGTTTCAGCTCTGAAATACTTTTCTTATACAGGAATGTGTCAACTCCTGTCCATACAAACAAAGGAACTTCAATCATATAGCAACCAGCTTTTGAATATCACTTTAACCTATGTTACTCCCTTGTTTCGCTTCTACTTACAAGAAAGCAAGTGATAAGATTATTTGTGCTATTTTTTTCTCGATTACCATGAAGTAAATAGAAGTATAGGCTTTTTAGCAATCATTTGTAGCAGAGATGTGAATGGAACACATCAGATTTTTTACTTTCTCTACACATACTTTGTATGTACGTAGTGTATAGAGTAGGTATTGTAATGCACCCAAAAATGCGATACCGAGATTTCACCGGAAATGTATGTTTTGATACCCCCTAAATAAAAGAAAAACATTATTATAAAAATGTCCGTGTGTGTCTGTTTGTCTGTCTGTGTGTCTGTGTGTGTGTGTGTGTGTGTGTGTGTGTCTGTGGGCAGCATATCTCAAAAACAAAATGTCCTTTAAAAACCAAACTTGGTATTTAGGTTTGGTAACTTCCAAGGATACGACACGAAGAAAATCCCCCCTTCCCTAACTGCCCTTTACATGGAACTTTTTTCGAAAATTTTGATTTTCTAGAAAATGCCTCTATAGATTTTGATTAAAATATCGTATATTAAGGATAATTACCTGCGAAATAAAATGTATATCTAGAGTTTTCTGGGAATAGCCACTAAAGACTACTTTATTTTAAGTAGTATTGGGAAAGTCACTCCTTAGAAGGGTGTTATAAACAAATCAATTAATCGCCATTGCTATATCTGTTATGCTGAACCAGAAATCTTTACTGTTAAAGCTGTTATTTCTCATTCTGCAGAGTGTAGGTTTATTGGGATTCAATATCATTAGAGAACTTTAATTTATTATTATTTTCCATATTATCGGTTTATGATTAATGTTAATGCTTCCCCATAATCATTTCTGATAAAGCGCTAAAAGGACTGAAAGGTTTTTTTATTTAAGCAATTAGTACATTTAAGTGCGGCAAACACTTGAGTTGACTGTTACGTAAACACATACGTAGATATGCATAGCAACAGTGGATTTATATATATACAGGGTGTATATAAATGAATATCGGGGTTTTAACTCTTTATAATACTTATTACATTCAACTTACAGTTATAAATGATATGTCAAATGAAAAACAACTCAAACAGTATTGTTTGTTGGCACAAGTGCGCACGTGCGTGCAATGTTTCTGCCGCAATCTGCTAGACAGCTGTAGTAGCAAAGATGGCGACTAGTAAACAGAAAGCGTTTTGTGTTTTGCAGTTTACAAAGGCCGAATCTGTAGTTACTGTGCAACGTACGTTCCGTAGTAAGTTCGGTTGTGATCCTCCCAGTGATAAAATCATTCGTAGATGGTATAATCAGTTTGAAGATACAGGCTGCCTTTGTAGAGGGAAGAGCACGGGACGACCAGGAGTAAGTGAAGAGACTGTTGAGCGAGTGAGAGAGTCGTTCACTCGTAGCCCAAAGATACACTAGAGCAATGGCTCTTCCCTCAGTTGAAAGAAAATGAGGCAGAGAACTTCCTCTTCCAGCAGGATGGTGCGCCACCTGACTGGCATAACGAAGTACACGATTGGTTGAACGTCACTGTACCCGAGCACTGGATAGGCCGCAAGGGCCCCAATAACAGGGCTTGCTATGCATTGCCTCCACGCTCTCCTGACCTAACGCCATGCGATTTTTACCTTTGGGATCGTGTGTACGTGCCTCCGCTACCAGCTGACCTCCCTGAATTAAGAAACCGGATTGAAGCAGCTGTTGCTACAATATTGAATACAAACTTATCAACGTTTGGGAAGAACTCTGCTATAGACTTGATGTGTGCCGTGTGACAAAGGGTAGTCACATTGAACATTTATAAGCTTCTTGGTAAAACTGTTTGAGTTGCTTTCTTATTTGACATATCATGCGAAGGCGCGGGAAACCGGAGAACCCGGAAAAAAACCGCCCAACGCCGCTTTGTCCACCACAAATCTCACATGCGGGCGCTTGGGTTCGAACCCGGGCTGTCTAGGTGAGAGGCCACAATTGGTAGTGGAATGCATTTTCGGAACGGTAATGCTTTCTACATATAACTGTCTACGTTCCCACTTATTATTATTAGCACATACTTTCTATGTTGAGAAGAGCATGTTTAAGAAGTCCAACATACTCATCTGATTGACGATCTGCTAAATCATATTTCTATTCCAATTCCTCTGCACAAAAATCAAGTACATTTTCAGATGTTTAACGGATTTCTTTTAGTTTCCTTTGATGAAAACTTCAATTCCTTTTGTATATGATTTCTCTGTATTTAAAATAAATGTGACTACTAAAATATTGTCCTAGCTCTTTTCAGATATCCATAGCTTAAGAAAAGTCTATGGATTTGAATTGTAATTGATTTAGCGTGAACAAGCAATTCATTAATATTATATTGGCTCCTTTGTGTTTTATCTATTTTAGGATGTTTTTATTTCATTTCATCATAATTCCGTGTAGACGCTTTTTCTTCAGATATTTATTTTGTTAATTATACATTTGCTTCATATGTGATTTGATTGTAAATTCGGAAGTTATTACATTCCTAACATTGTTTGCTGTTAGAGCATTCTGTAATGATGGGAATTTAGTTTCCATTTGGTGCTGTTTACAGCTCTAGTTTAGGATTGTTTTCCATAGAGAATTCTTCGTATTGACTCTGGTATCGAACTGATTTTTTGCTGGTTAGTTCTTGCTGGGAAATAAGTTGATAAGTAAATTCGAAACTTGGTGAATGGTTTATTTGTCCTGTATTTGTTCTCTCTTAGAAATAATTGCTTTATGCTTTATGCATTTCCACTAGATCTACTAAAATTTACTAAAGGTAGAATGTTGATTTGGCGTTGTCTTGAAAAATATTCTTCTTGGATACAGAGCAAGCAAGTAATATGATCCATAAATATGTATATACAATAACTTATTCCTTTGTGAGATACATAAATACCTTATAGCTGCTCTTATATATTTATTTGTGGATGCTGGGTTTATCTCCAGTTTTTATTCTTCTTTGAACATTGGCTCTCACCGATATTGAAAAAAATTAATTACGATGGAAACATTAGTTGCAATCAGTACTTACCGCATCAATTTTAGGTTCCAATAGCGGCAATTATACACGTTAGTGAGTCTTTAGATAGTTGTATAATAATAATCAGAACTGGAAAAACTGGAGTAACATATAACATAATGAGTATTCTATTCCATTTAGCTGCTCGTAGCTATTACTAAGCATGTTTCTCGGTGTTAATGTAAAAACCTGTTAAACACAAATAATAAGAACATTGGTATCTGAAATACAGAAGATTCAAGTTACTCAACAACCAACTTCAAAACTGCATCATTTATCCAATACGCACTCCATCCAAAAATTCAATTCCCAGATTGCACCGGAAATACGCGTTTTAGGACCCCTGTATCCAGAAAAAAAAGCATTTTTAGAATAAGGTTAATGTGTGTGTGTCCATATGTCTATGAATACGATTAACAAAAACAAAAAGCGTGTAAAATGCCACACTTGGTAACTATGTGCAGTCCAAGGATGTGACACGAAGATTTTGACACAAATTCCGTCACCCAAAACAACCCTTTAAATGGGAAACATTTCGGAAATTTTGATTTTTTCAAAAATGGCTGTAACGATTGCGATTAAAATGCTGTATATTAAAGATATTTACCTGACAAATAAAATATATATCTTAAATGTTGTGGTAATAGCTTCTGAAGACCTCTTTATTCTGGATCAATTTTGCTGAATTTTGCAGAACTGTTAAACCGTAAGAGATAAACAGAATCTTACTACGCAAAAAATGTAGTTTCTAGTTAAGGCACAATTTATGTTACATATGTCACATTTCAATTTTAAAATAGCCACATCGTAGCCGAGTGGTTAGACCACTCACCTCTCACCTAGACGGCTGGGGTTCGATCCTAAGCGATGTGAGTTTTGTGGTGGACAAAGCGGGTTTTCTCCGTGTCCTCCTGGTTCTCCCGTCATCGCATTCCACCGGTGCTCCATCTTCATTCCATGTATCACCAATGTCATAGCTTGGGATGCCAGAAGTAGTAAATGCGAACGTTAAACACTACCACAAAAAAATTAAAATAATTAAACTATTCTCATTTGGGAATTCTTAAACTCCTGGCTATACAAAGAAACGGATTTCAACCCCAGAGTTACCGCTTTTAATACATTTTACTATCGCTCTAGTCTTGTCTAGTGTATTCTCTTATTTCCCTTTTACTTATTAGAAGCAAATAATAAGGACAATTTCTGCTAATGTTTATCCTGATTAGTGTGAAGTAGAGAGAAGAATAAGCTTTTTAACAATAAGTTTTACATAGATTAGAAAGGTCATGTGAATGGAAAACATTAGATTTTTCTTTAACATTACCGTAAATAAACTGGCTACAATGAGAAAGAGATTGATTTGCATTAGGAATTATAACATGTTTGTATACTATTAAAAGTCTAATTTTGTTTTAATTCCTGTTAAAATCACAGCACAAACCGTTTTGTTACTCAAACTTAAATTGTCTTTGAAGTGCAGTTCTCCTGTGCTTCAGCCTTTCCTCCTATAAATTAATTCAACGTTGCCAAACACTGACTCTAATATGGATTTTGTTACGAAGGGGAGAGTTAGATGGCAAAATTAAGTGGACTCGAGTCCGGAAAACAAACTGAATGAGGGCGTTTCCTCAGTTTTAATGGGTCAATATATGCGCTTCGAGTATATGTAGTTTTGCATTACCTTGGGAAAGCAGTGGACCTGAGTGCAATTGCTAGGGAATATTCCACATTTTGTTGTGGGCAGGCTGACGTGAGAATAATCGCAGGTTAGTAACAATAATATTTTATGATCATCAGAATAATATTTACTTACTTGAATCCGACAGGCAATCAGTAACATCGAGAATCGAAAAATAGTATTATATAGTGTTTATTACTCTCTTTATAGGTAGAAGGTGATCCGCAATCCGTTTAAAAAATCTGATGTGTTCCATTCAAATGAATTTCTCCTCTCTGCAACAAATTATTGTTAAAAAGCTTTGGCTTCTTTTTACTTGTGCTAATCGAGAAAAATCTGCAGAAATGGTCTTATTCCTTGCCTCCATATAAGTACAAGGGAAATAAGGGAGTAAAGTGTGTAAGTTATTAGTCAAAAGTTGGTTGTTATGTGAGTGAAGTTGACAAATTTCCGTTTGAGAAAGGTATAATTTTTTTAAAGCTGAAACCAATAACAAAGATTATTTCAAAACCGACCTACTCTACGAAAAAATTTATATAACTTAAATTGTGTGTTTTAACAAGCTCAGCATTTTCTATTAAGCAAATTTTTTAGTATCTATTATGGTTTGCCAGCTATGCAGAATTCCGTAAGATTCATCCATAATAAACTAGGCATCAGAGGCCATTCCTAGAAAATTCAAGATATAGATATTATAGATATGTAAATATACAATATACATTTTAATCAAAACCATTACATACATTTTTGAGAAAATCGAAAATTTCGAAAATGTTTTCACGTAAAGGGTAGTTTGGAGTGGGGGATTTTCTTGAAAATCTTCGTGTCACATCCTTGTATGTTACTAAACTTAAATACCTAGTGTGGTGTTTAACGGAATTTTCGTTTTTTAGGTAAACTGTCCATGGGCACACACATGAACCTTTTTCTAAATGTGCTTTTTTCGGACTCAAGGCACCATAAAACATATATTTACGGCGAAATCTCGACATCGAATTCTAGAGAATACGGGCTAGAGAAAGTAATATGATAACTATATTCATTGAAAATATTTCATTGTAAGTCTATCCCTGCTTCCCTGTGTAAAAAAGACTAACTTAAAAACCGAAATGCTTAAAAATGCAAATGTCATATTGAAGTTTAGAATATTCCAAATATGCGACATTAACATTTTCAAAACAACACCAATTACCATTTACTAGGAAAACGTTTTGTTTTTAGTTTCTCAAATACAGCTCTATTGATTCTGAGAAAAATAACTTTTCATTTGAAACGAAATTTGTATAAGTTCATGATTAGAAAACCATAAGAGATAGAAAGGTACTTTCATACAGTTTATATCAAACAGTTTTTACTTTCTCTATACGTACTATGTACATAGTAGAAGGTATTGCATTGTACCAAAAATTTGATTCCGAGATTTCACTGGAAATACATGTTTTGAGACCATCTGAATCCAAAAAAAGTACTTTAAGAAAAATGTCCCGGGGTGTCTGTCTGTCTGTGTGTATGTGTGTGTGTGTGTGTGTGTCTGTGGGCCTATGGACAGCATAGCTCAGAAACGAAAAGACCATTAAATACCAAACTTGGTATTTAAGTTCAGTATCTTCCAAAGATGCAACACAAAGATTTTCAAGAAAATCCCCTCACATCCAACTACCCTTCACATGGAAAACTTTTCGAAAATTTTGATTTTCTAAAAAATGGCTCTGTTATGATTAACAAAGGAACTTCAGTCACATAGCAATCATCTTTTGCTATCACTTTAATCTATGTTACTCCCTTATTTCGCTTCTACTTACCGGGAAGCAAGTAATAAGTCTATTGCTGCTAATGTTTTCTTACTCAGCATGAAGTAAATACAAGCATAAACTTTTTAACGATAATTTGTTACAGAGATATAAAAAATTCATGTAAATGGATTACATTACATTTTGTAAAAATATTTATGACATCATTTTTTCATATTTTGAAGTGTTATTATGATTTGATTATTTCTAGCAATATCCGTAAGGAGAAAAATCATCTACTTTTTAATGATATGATCGTCACTTCCCTTTGACGTAGAGAAAAATGCACAGGAAAACCACTTCTGCCAACCTACCGATTAACATGAATCGGTGCTATGAAGTAGATAAGGGGATTGCACTTTGGAACATAATTAGAAAATTATAGTAAAAGTATAGTAACTAGAAAAAATAATTTGAATATTACAATGTATCGGATCTTTTTCTCATAATTCAGGTTTCACGTGGCATATTGAAACCTAGATGTAAGCTTAATGTTTCTTAGGACATTTTTATGTTTTACTCTGACAAGGAAAGCAGAAAAACATTTTGGATAAGTAGAGTCATACTGAAAACTTCAATAACATAGCTGGGATTTGAACCATGGATCTCCCGATCTCTAGTCAGTTGCTTTATTACTGAGCTACCGACTAGAGACTGGGAGATTCAGGGTTCAAATTCTGTCTATGGAGAAAACCCACAAAAACGTACTTTGTTCAGTACAAATCCCATATGCGGGCACTTGGGATCGAACTTGGAGCACTCTAATCGCTCGGACATGGTGCCACCATCTAAGGCCTTCTCGCCAGGGAAATTTATGTCACTATTTCGTTTCTTGAAACATAAATGAACATTTTAATTAAGTAACCTAACTTGAGTTAACGCTACGCTTCAGAAAAAATCGATTTTACTTCATGTGTAGAATTTTAATATCACAGAATTAATATTTCTAACCGCGTATGCATGGAGGTACATTTTCCTGCGTTATTGCATAACAAAATCATTAATAATAGTAAAATTAGTAATAATAATAAGAAGAATCAAACCGTAGCATGCATTGATAAGAAATAATATAAAAATGAGGTCTAGAGCGAAATCTATTAGGCAATACACATATTATGAAATATGTTCATGTTCAGCAAAGTCACTGCTAAGTCTATCTGAATCAAGGGATATTAGGGTCATCAAATGCTGCAGATTTTTACTTTCTCTACACGTGATATGTATATAATGTATAGAGAAGGTATTACGTTCCACCCCAAAATTCGATACCGAGATTTCACCGGAAATATGTTTTAGAGATCCTGTATAAAAAAAAAAAGCATGTTCACGTGTGTGTGTGTGTGTGTGTGTGTGTGTGTGTGAGAGAGAGAGAGAGAGTGTATGTCCGTGTGTCTGTGAACACGATAGCTACAAACGAAAAGCCGGTAAAATATTAAACTTGGTACTTATGTTTAGTATGTTCCAGGGATGCCACACGAAGATTATTAGAAAAAAAACCACCCTAAACTACCCTTTGCATGGAACTTTTTTCGAAAATTTTGATTTTCTCAAAAATGGCTCTAACGATATTGACTAAAATATCATATATTAAAGATATTTACCTGACAAACAAAATGTATATCTTGAATTTTCTGGTAATTGCCTCTGAAGACTGCTTTATTCTGGACGAATTTTACGGAATTTTGCATAACTGCTAAAGCGTAAGAGATGGAAAAAAGCTTACCACACAAAAAATGTAGAGCCCGTTAAAACACACAATTTATATTACATATATTTTTTCATGGAGTTTTTTAGATATTCCTGGATTTTGGTTCTAGCTTTGAAAAACCTCGTTTTCTGATACAGAAACTTGTCAACTGTTGCCCATTCAATCAAAGGAACAACAACCAGCTTTTCACTATTACTTTAACCTATGGTACTTCCTTATTTCGGTTCTACTTAAAAGGAAGCAAGCGATAAGACTATATCTGCTAATTTTCCTCAATCATCATGAAGTAAATAGAAGCATAAGCTTTTTAACAATAATTTGTTGCACAGATGTAGACAAAGTCATGTGAATGGACCACATCAGATTTTTACTTTTGCTACACGTACTATGTACAGTGTATAGAGAAGGTATTATAATGCACCCACAAATCGATTTCGAAATTTCAACGGAAATATATATCTTTAGGTCCCCTAAGTCCAAAAAAAAAACATTTATAGAAAAAGGTTAGTGTATGTATCTGTGTGAGTGTGTGTGTTTATGACATTAAATTATGAAAACAAACAATTAGACAACAGGGTACTGCTATTCTTGATGTGTTCTACTCACTCCACGATTGTCAACACTCACTGCGTGTTGTTCCCAAGGCTGAAACACAGCTCGAGCACTCGGACAATCCCCCAGGGCGATACAAGGCTAGCGGAAAGAAAACAAAAGAGCGAGCGATGCTGCATCGAAACCGATCCGAAAGCCTAACTCCGAAACAGGCTTAAATCGCTCTCTTGGATACTACTAGCTACTACTTAATACTTACACCTTTTATCTGTAGATCATTTACTGCAGAGGTTTTCAGATGGTTTCCCGTTGAGTAAAGCAAAGAGAACAAATTGCTCAACGCTCCTGCGAATCCCCTAGTGTGCACTGCGTTCTGCTGTGGCCATATGCAATATTTTACATTTCGTATATTAAAAATCGAATGTATTACATTCACTTGACTTTCTCTTCAGCGCTGTAACAAATTATTATTAAAACGTATATTCTTCTATCTACTTAATGATCGAGATAAACATTAGCAGAAATTGTCTTATTTACTTGCTTCCTTGTATGTAGGAGGAAAATAAGGGGAAACACGAGGTTAAAACAACAGTCGAATCGTTTAAAAGCCGGTTGCTATGTGGTTGAATATCTCAGAAGTGGTCAATTCCACGAAAAAAATGATTATGGCATATATTGTGTGCTTTAACGTGATCTACATTTTTTGTGCAGTAACCTTTTGTCTATCTCTTACGGTTCACCACTTATGGAAATTCAGCAAAATTCCTTCAGAATAAGATGATATTCCAGAGATTTCAAGATAAACTTTATATTTACTATATACATATCTTTAATATACGGTATTTTAATCAAAATCGTTAGAGCCATTTTTGAGAACATAAAAATTTTCAAAACATTTCTATGTAAAGACTAGTTTTGGGTCGGGGAATTTATTTCAAAATCTTCGTGTCGCATCTCTGGATGAAACTTAACTTCGATACCAAGTTTGGTATTTTACCGACTTTTTGTTTTTGGGATATAATGTTCACGGCCACAGGGCCTTTTTCAAGAAATACGTTTTTTATACAGGGGACCCTAAAACGTGTATTTCCAGTGAAATCTCCATACCAAATGCTTGACTGGAATGTAATGGCTTCTCTATATACTATGTACATTGTACGTGTAGGGAAAGTAAACAACCTAATGCAGGTTCATGATTTGTATGACAATAATTGCTCTATTATGTCTCTTGCATTAGTTTTTATACTTCGGATATGAACATATACATATTTTCTTATTTTTGGTTCAATTCGTATTCGTTACATAAAAATGTTCAAGGAAATAATGACAATTATTACAGCATTAACGTATTGCACCTGCAAAATTTGATCAAACATTGTTAAAAATTAAAAAATATTGTTCCATGGCAAAATTGTATACATTCTAAATTTTACGACAGTATATCGTGTTTCCCATTTTGCGCACTTCAGCAATTAACTGAAGCTATAAATTGTTCGACGCATTTTAATTAATAGGCACTTCCAACTTTAAACCTTATTTCTCGCAAACGTTTTTCCAACACTTTTTTATAGTCTAACTGTTCCACACTATGCAAATTCTCATCAATTGGTTTCAAACTTTTTATGGGGCCTGTAAAAGCACATTAGTTTTTCGAAACAGTATCCAATTTTGAGAAATAAATTATTACATTTTGAAAACTCAAGAACTTTGTAAAGCACGAAAAGGAATAATTTTCCTAATTTAGGGTAACATAAAATATATAATTTGCTATAAAACTGAGTATTTTGATGTGGATATGTTTAAAAATACATCACGTGCATCATTACTGTTAGAGTAGTTAATCTAGACAGTAAAATTATTATTTAAATATCATTAAAGTAATCACTTTGATATTTGGTTAATAGATCACTAATGTGTAAAATAACTGTTATAAATTTCATCAATATATCTTAAATATTGTAGATTTTCCAAATTTCATAAATGTATAACATAATAAGGAAAAAGCATCTTAACTTAGTAATGCCATTGTAATCGCATTGTATCGCTGCACATTTAATATTCTGAATGCAGAAGTTAGTCGAAAACTAAACACTTATTCCGCCACTTTCTATAAATAAAAAGACGGTAGGCATACACGTAGGAGTCGATGGCTTGCATGTTATATTTTTTCCTATTCTTGACATAAACTGACGCACGACGCACTATACAAGAAAGAGTCATGTGTTTATCAACTTCATACCAGCCTTATTATTTCAACACATCAAGAGACTTGGTGACTTCTGATTAATTAGTGGGTCAACTTATGTAGAAGCCATTTATAGAAATGCAAAGTGGTAGTGTTTCAACCTTATTTATCATGAGAAATTCTATATAACTCACGAGGTTTATTATTATTATTATTATTATTATTATTATTATTATTATTATTATTATTATTATTATTATTATTATTATTATTAGTAGTAGTAGTAGTAGTATTATTATTATTATTATTATTATTATTATTATTATTATTATTATTATTATTATTGTTGTTGTTGTTGTAGACAAGTTCGAGCAGAATGGTTAATATCTATAGGTAAGAAATACCTTAAGTAGGTCTTAGCATGGACTTTCCTATACTGTAATAGCAATAGGATAATGGGAAGGATGTTTTTCTATGAGTTTTTATATTCATAAAGTACCAGTCCATACGTTCTATCTAACTAAATATTTTTCTCTTTGTTATTTTTGACATCATAATACAATACTGTGATTTTCAAAAGCAGAATTTATTAAGAAGCAATTTACCTACATAATATGTTATACCAATTTTATACTTACAGTTGGCGTTACGATTCCACCTAGGAAATCGAAAATAATTCCTAGGAAATCGAAAATAATTCCTAGGAAATCGAAAATAATTCCTAGGAAATCGAAAATAATTCCTGAGGTATTATGATAATTATAAGTATTCAATGATGCAGCGGTTTTACAAACATGTTTTTTATAATTTTATATTGGTTCTCCTTAATAATCTCTATTTATTTTATTGTGTTTTGTTATTTTGAAAAGTATGACCTTCTGTTGTTACTTCAAAGTAAATTCCATATGTTGATGTGCTGATTAATATTTTGCGAGCTAGATGTTGACGGGAAATGAGAGGTTTACCTCACTCCGTCCCTTATAAGAAAAATAACATCACAGCTAGTTAACAGAAGTGCTGTTGCAGCTGGTAACGCCTCTTGTAGCTTCTAGAATTAAATCCCTACATCACGCAATAATTTTCTAGCCCCTTCGTAATAAATTTTCTACAACGGTTCCTTTGGGAGATATGCCAGTTGCTTTAAGATTTTCCTTCTATCTGGCTCTGAAATTATAATCCAAATTATTGCACAGTAATAAAGTGTAGTGAATTATATTGTGCAATAAATAAGCCAGGTACTTAGACGATTATATTCTATAGATGTAATCCAGCGCCTGAACGTAGTAATACATGGTACAGCTCAGAAGAGCACGTAGCAGATGAATACCATAAATAATGAGCTCTTATGTTTATTAACATTAATTTGTGATTATTAGAACAGTAATTGAACTATTGTATATATTTATCAGCACATCCACAGAATGTGTAATTGAGTAAGCATCTTAATTGATGCTTAAATATGGAGTACCAATTTACAAATCTGATGTGTTCTATTTAGTGACTTTCTCTACAAACAATTGCTGCAAAAGATCATTCCCTTATCTGCATCGTGGTAATTGAGATAAATACTAACAGAAATGATTGTACATATTATATTAAAAAAATTCACGGAATGTGTAAATAACACTGAAAGGCAAATAACATTACCAGAAAATCCCCCCACGCCAAACTACACTTTACATGAAACAGTTTCGACAGTTTTGATTTTCTCAAAAATGTTTCCAACGATTTTGATTGAAATATCATATATTAAAGATATTTACATGGAAAATAAAATCTACATCTTGAATTTACTGAGAATAGCATCTGAAGACATCCTTATTCTGAATAAATTTTGCTGAATTCTGCATGATTGTTAAATTATAACAGAAAGGCAAATACTACATAAGATATGTAGATCTTGTTAAAACGAATAATTTGTGTTACATACACTATTTTCGTGGAGTTCATCATTTTTGAGATATTGCTTGTTATTTGCTTCAGTTTTAAAATGGTTATACTTTTCTCTTACAGGAATTTGTCAATTCCTGGCCATACAAAGAAACTTCAGCCACAATCGTTTTAGTCTATGGTACTCCCTTATTTCCCTTCTACTTATAAGGAGTCAAGCAATAAGAGCATTTAGATACCTTTTTCTTGATTGGCATGAAGTAATAAGAGAAATTTTGGCAATAATTTATTGCAGTGATGTAGAGAAAGTCATTTGAATGGAGCACTTCACTCCCACATTCATACTTACAGATCATGTGACTGATTCTAATTAAAGAAACATTCCATGCCCCAATTGAAAATCGAACCCGGACCTCTGTGTGAGAAGCCAGAACTCTGACCATCCGACAGCAGTCAAAGTATTTTGAGCTGGAGTACAGTGCTCCTACTTCCTCCTATCCAAGTTCACATTTTTAATTTATCTTTTTTTCTTACCTGTTCTTTTTTACTTTTTCTTCCTCATACATGGTAGGTACCTAGGGAAGGTAATAATCTACCCAACGGTTTCTACCTGTATTCTACCCAACTATTTGATACTGAGATTTCAGTGGAAGTAGACCTGAATTTGGAAAAAGAGGAAACATTAAAAAAACCAAGACTAGTGTGCCTGTAAACAGCATAATTCAAAAACGAAAGGTCGGGTAAATGCAAACTTTAACATTTCAGTTAAAAAATATAAAATATAATACTATTAACATTAAATGTTTTAGTAGTTTAATAATAAAACATTTCAAGCAGCTTCCATGAACAGGACATGACAATTTTCAAAAGGACCCTCTCATTTTAAACTACTCTTTATATGAAGCATTTTTGGAAATGTTGATTTTATCAAAAGTACTTGTATTTACACATATTTAAGATGGCTTTATGATAGATAGAATGTACAATGTGCACAATTTTTTAGGACGAGTGGCTCCTTCATCTTCATTTGGTGGTTTTGTGCAATTTTGGAAGAAGAAGGAGGTGACCACATTAAGATATGGAGTGCACTGTAAATCCTAATAACTAATGGCTTCAGTGCTAAAGATTCCTTTCGTCTGTAGAATCAGAGCTATCATACATGTATGTGTTCTTTTTTCGTTTAATAGTTTGCTGTAACTTTGATAAATCTATTCACCATAATTGGCTGAGGGGTCTCAAAGAAAGACACATTCTCTTGTTCATAGTACTGCGGAAAGACAGGTGGACGCACTCGCTCTTGTTCCCTCGGTCCTGGTTCCCCGTAAAACTAACGCCCAAGAAAAAGTGCGTGCATGGATTATCAATACAATAATGGAGAGAAGCCTCACATTCCTAATTTATAATTCGCAAGGACATAGAAATCGAGAACGACCAACTAAAAGATGAAGCAAGCAATTGTACCATGCGGCGGAAAGGATCATTAGTTGTCCAAAACTAATAAAGTTGGGATTTTACATGTTTTTAGTCATACTGTAAAATTGTTTTGTAAAGAACATATAAATCCTTTAGTATCTAATTATTTATTATGCTACGATTGTCCTATTTTATCTTAACTTTTGTGGACATTGATGGCAAGGTAGGAAACGATGATGAAAATGTACCAGGTGGCCTGAAGGTGCTTGTTTGACGTGAGCAGATATTCCTCTTGCGTTAAAAGAGTCCAGAAGGCAACGGGGTTATTCCAAGTTAAAAGCCAGTGGAGAACGTGTTACCCCCTTGATAAGCAAAAGGGAAGGTCACTTGGTGTTCTTCACTGGCGCTTTTTAACTTGAGATACCCGTTGAGTTCAGCAACTATTTTAACGTGCATAAAAACACGGGAAAGTCGGACCAGTTGGTATCTGTTGAAGTTTCTGGGAATAGCAGCTGAAGTCTTCTTCATTCTGGATCAATTTTGCATGACTCATAAAGCGTATATTAAAACTTACTATACAAAATATTGATCTCGTCAGATAGGCTTTTTGTGGAGTTAGCCATTTCCGAAATATTCATTGTTATTATTTTAAATGTTTCAATTCTTGTACTTTTCTCAAATGGGAATTCGTTCTTTTTTATATCAGCTTCTTCATGCAAAGAACTAGGAAATTTTAATAGCACCATATAACAAAGAGCTCTAGAAGCAATCGAATGTCGATTTAGCCAGTGTATTTCCTTATTCCTTTGTTTCTAGAACAAAAACATTTGGCTAATGTTTATCTTCATCTTAAAAATTAGAATGATATGCATAGAAGAATAAGGTGTTATAAGAATAGTTTGTTATAAAAAGGCAGAGAAAGGCATGTGAATATAGCACACCGGGTTATTTTATCCCACATTTAGGGTTAGTGCCCACTCAGTAATGTGAGGATAGTTAGCAGTCTGTATAGTGCGGATAGGGAAGGTGTGATGCTGACATTACCTTTCCGTACTGTTTATACATACACTGGTTGCAAAACTCAGGGACGAGATGGATAAATTAACATAACATATGAACTATTTAGTGGAAATGAATGAAAGTGCACAGGCATGTTGCCAGAGGTCTTTCACTGGATGTCCATGGAGTGAGTTAGTGGGTGAGTGAGTGTAGCGAGATTATAGCGCCAGCTGGGTTTGGTCCCTCAACACGGGTTAGTTCAAGAAACAGAGAAACAGAACAAGACAGTGTATGGCGATCTGCAAGCTGTAATGGTGTATTGTAATGATGTTCTTGTTTACAACATGCTTCGAAAACAACATTTGGATGACTTCACACGGGGAAGAATCATCAGGAAGCTAGAAGAAGGACGAAGTGTGACGAGTGTTGCCCAAGAGAGTGGTAATGCTCACAGAATTGTTTCACGCATATGGAAACCTTCCAAACCACAAGAGGAGGAGATGGTCGACCACTGTCAACTACTGCTGCAGATGACGGCTACATTGAGCATCAGGTCAGGTAGCGCTCCATTTATCAGGACACTCAATCACACACTACGCAGTGCCACGGTGGCTGCATTGAGGCGGTCTATTTATCCGGCGTGTTTCGTTGACACCTGCATATGAGTGGTGTCGTTTGCGATGATCTCAGGAGAATTGTACCAAAGAAGAATGGGATGAGTCTCAACATACTCTCATCTGGTGAGAGGTTGGAACCCGTAAAGCACTCAGGAACATCCTTGAACATGATTATTTTGGTGGTCCGGGTGTTATATTGTGGGTAGGCATTAGGTTGTCTCCAAATCTTTGAACACGGTACGTTCACTGGTCAACTTTATTGTAGAAATGTATTCCTTCCCCATGTGCGTCTATTCAGGGGTTCAGTCGACCCTGACTTCATTTTTATGGATGACAATGCGCGACTGCGCAGTTGGAGGATCGCTTGGAACAGGGAATATTACGCAAATGGACGTTCCCCCGATTTAAACCCTGTTGAACACGTCTGGGATACTTCGGGGAGATACATGCACCAAAATTATACAACAGTTGTCAACAGCGCTGGTGGAGGAATGTAATGCCATACCACAAGAAGTCTCTACCAGCCTTGTGGCCAGCATTTGAGCATGCATTGCTATCCCTACTGATCACACACCCTTTTATCACCATATCTCTATGTTTGTAAATCTAGAAAACCATCCTATGACGTACTGACCTTAATGTAGTTTTTTAAATGAATAAAAGTATAATTTCTGTTCGCCTCATCGCATATTTCGTTCAGTAGCCTACTGTAGCGTACTGTAGTAGTTCTCTCTATGCATGATTCAAGTTTCATTGCATTATATCAATTGGCAGTGGCACAACAAGCGAGTGTTGCTTTCGTCCCAATAGCACAGACACAGCAGTGTACTATTATGATAACCCAACCTCACCTTGTGAATGAGAACCTAAAGCTGCCAATTGAATTACTTGTTTACACCCTGCCATTGATATTCTTCTTTGGTTTAGTATTATTATTGCTATTATTAGTTTTGACTATTAATACCTATTAATATTGTGAAAAAAAAACTCTCTTAATGGCTCCAAAAAATAACTCCTTATTTCTTCTACTAACTCATTAAAAATAAAATTTGCTCTCAAGTAGCTGTATTTTTTCGTCCCTTCCTCAAAAATTCTGTCGTATAGTTTCCTTTCGATGTTCGCTGCGGCGACAACCTGTACTGCTCGCTACAAATTTCCTTTCAAATAAACTACTGCTCCGTATATCTGATCTCTCTGCATGGCTAGTCTCCCGTTGTATGCCTGTTGATGAGGTGACAAGAAACTTCCAGAAGCTGTTGCATGTTGTCATAAACTCACTCAGGCGTAACAATTTGTGGCTTCGACGTAAAAGAACTTGCCGACAGCATACGTGTCCATGAAATTAAAATCTCCTCATAAAACATAATAAAATAAAGGAAAAGAATAACATACTGTTAAACCTGTAGAAAAAAATACAAAAAATACATAAATATATTTAAATTTCTTAAAGAAACTACTTCCAAAATTATATCCTTAGAATAAAAAACCATATGTAGCAATAGATGGCAACGATGAGCTAAGAACTCTAAAGCAAGACGTTCACGCACGTGCGGCGATTACGGGCGCAGGACACGGTATATATATATTGGTTTTAAAGTGATTAAAATTACTGGGTTTTTTGCCTAGTTTTAAAAATACCACGTGTTTGATGTGTACAGATGTTAAATAGCATATTTGAACACTTAAGTTGAACCACAGTGGGATTATATCCTTAGTTTTAATTCTTTTTAAATTTAATAGTAATTATGTAATTTTCATTTAACTTTGAAATTAATGCTTAAAGTTAATAGTGTTATTGCATAAATTCCTTTGTTTAACATTTTAATTTTTCTCCTTATTTCAGGTAATAACAACATTTGAAGTTTACCAAGGTCAGTTTTTGGTGTGGTTTCAGTAATACATGGAACATCTTAATTAGTTGAGGAAAGACTTATGAGGTATGTTAATTATTTATATTGATATGGTTGCACTTCTTATAAAACAACAGTGTGCATGAAATATTTTATTGTTTTATTTTAAATGGATGTATAGAAAAAAAAAGGTGTATCGGCCTTCTTCATTTAAGTAGATAGATAGGCAGGGATATAGGCAGATAGACTTTTGTTTCGTGATTCCATATACGAGAGTACTTGGAAGATGGCAGAAATCAACCAATGTTACATAACGATATATTTATTATGTGATTTGGTATACTATATTCAAGAAGCAGAGTTATTCACATAGCATTAAAATTTCTTCCAATGATGCAGTATTTTGTATACTCTATAAGTGAAAATGAATCGAGTAGCAATGCATGCTTTCGTTAAATACTAAATACACGATAAGAGTGAATTGATTTTCAAATGAGTTTCTGAGGTGTTTAATAAATTATATTTGAATCAGATGTTGGAATAGGAAATAGATTGAATACAAGCTTACTTACAGTCAGAATTCAAATAATTTTTAAAACTGTTACAGTAATGCAGTATTTGATTTTCTACTATAGTAGTGGCCACCTCATATCAGTAATTTACTGCCATGAGTGAACTAGCTAAGAGAGAATTAAAAAGAGTTTTGTATCTGATATATATACGAGGTACGTCCAGAGAGTAAGCTCCGTTCGGTAATAAAATGAAATTGTGTACAGATATAGAATAATTATTTATTGAACAAAATTCTACAACTCTTAAACTACTTTACCACATAACTGCCGAAATTTTGTAGGCATTTGTCATAGCGTGGCATAAGATTTTGTATACCTTCTTCCTAGAGGTTTGCCGCCTGTGTCTTCAAAAAGTTCGAAACATTTTCTTTCAGCTCTTCGTCATTGTTGAAGTGTTGACCGCCAAGGAAAGACTTGAGATGTAAGAACAGATGAAAGTCGCTAGGAGCGAGGTCAGGGCTGTACGGAGGATGGTCAAACACGTCCCAGTCAAATCCCTGAATGATCATGAAAGTATATAAGTTGTTCTATTAAAGGTGAGGCACTATCTTGTAAGCCTAAATTTGCTTGTGTAGACATGTTCTAAAAAAAGTATATAAACTTTATTTATGGAGCTTAAATCCATTTAGGAGGTTTTTCGTCTCATTTGCAGTGTGATCGTGCGTTGTCGTGAAGAAAAACAGCACGTTTTGACAGCTTATTCTGTATTGCGCGGTGCAATTTCCTAAGTGTCTCGCAATAAACATCTGCTTTGATTGTTTGACCACGCGGTAAGAAATCAATGAGTAAGATGCCTTTCCAGTCCCAGAACACTGTGCACATCAATTTTCGAGGTGTCAAGATTTGTTTCGGCTTAACCTTTGCTGGGGATGAAGTGTGCCTCCATTCCATTGATTGTCGCTTACTTTCAGGGGTGTCGTAAGAAACCCAAATCTCATCTCCTGTGACTATCTGTGTCAGAAATTCTTCGCCGTCTTCATCATAACGGATTAAAAACTGAAGTGCACTACCCATCCGTTTTGTTATGTGTTGCTCAGTAAGAACCTTTGGTACCCAACGAGAGCAAAGTTTACGAAATTTCAGTTATTCGGTAAAAATTTCATGAATTAGTGTTCATGAGCTTTGGGGAAATTCTATAGTGAGAGCACTAATTGTAAACTTGCGGTTTTCCTAGATCTTGTCATCAATTGCGTGAACAAGTTCTTCTGTAACCAAAGATGGACGCCCACTTCATTCTTCATCGTGCACTTCACTACGTCCTTCATTGAACTGTCGGACCCATCTTCTCACCATTGAATCACTCATCGCATTTTGTCCGTAAACTTCGCAAATTTGCCGATACATTTCAATTGGTTTCACTTTCCTAGTATTCAGAAAACGAATCACAGATCTGATTTCACAAGCGGCGGGATTTTCAATCAACACCGACATTGTAAACAAGCACAACAAAGCGTATGTGGATGACAGCGATCTCAAAATGGCGCACGTTTCTTCTCCTTGATACAGAGCGTCTACCGCGCATGTGCGGAACTGCGATCGCAGCGCTGCAACGGATAAATTGAAACGGAACTTACTTTCTGGACGTACCTCTCGTATTTATTATACATGTGGATAAATAGAGAGCTTATCCATGAGCAGAACAATTTAAAACGCAACCCGATGGGGGGCGTTTTAAGTTCTACGACTGAATAAGAGAAGTTTGTCCACTTGTATAATACATTATTTTATTCTACATTACGATAAATTAATATATGACAAAAGTTCATTTAATGCTTGTAAAACAAATAGCAATAAATTAAAAAAGCTGATGTGATCCATTCACATGACTTTCTCTACATCTTTGCAACAAATTGTTGTAAAAAAATTATGCCTCTTATTATTTCATTCTAATTGAGGAAAAGTTAGCAGAAATAGTCTTATTACTTGCTTCCTTGTAAGTAGAAACGAAATAAGGGGGTATCTTAAATATGTTAAAGTGATATTCAGAAGCTGGTTGCTATGGGACTGAAGTTCCTTTGTTTGTATGGACAGGAGTTGACAAATTCGTGTATGAGAAAAGTATAAGTTTTTAAAGCTGAAACAAAATACAAGGTCAACTCCACGAAAAAAATGCATATAACATAGATTATGTGTTTCAACATGCTCTACATTTAACATTTGTAAGTAAGTAACCATCTCTTACGGTTTAGTAGTTATGCAATATTCCGTAAAATTCGTCCAGAATAAAGCAGTCTTCAGAGGCTATTCCCATAAAATTCAAGATATATATTTTATTTGTCAGGTAAATATCTTAAATATATCATATTTTAATCAAAATCGTTACAACCATTTTTGAGAAAATCAAAATTTTCGAAAAAAGTTCAATTCTAAGGGGTAGTTTGGGGTGGGAGGATTTTTCTCAAAAGCTTCGTGTCCCATCCCTGGAAGATACTAAGCTTACATACCAAGTTTGGTATTTTACAGACTTTTCGCTTTTCAGTTATCGTGTTCAGAGGCACTGACACACACACGGACCTTTTTCTGAAAATGCTTTTTTGGGGGGATAAGGGAGACTCTAAAACATATTTCCGATGAAATCTTTGTATCGAATTTTTGGATGGAGTGCATTACCTTCTATATACACTATGTGCATGAATTTAGAGCGTAGCATAATAATATTTCTAGAGTAGAGTATGCCTCTGTAAAGGCAGGCGTTGTCAAACGCGCTTGCTTATCCTACAGGCGTTTCAAAGCGCTGTTAAGGAAACAATTTCCCGAGCTTCACTTTTCCGAAAGACTGCCTTACAAAACGACACTAATTACATCGGAAAGTTTCTTCCGCTTTAATCCAGCCTCGGCTTTAAATTCCCAAGACTTCGTTTGTTCTCTTCTCTACCACCAAAGAAACTGTCACTCCTGTCTTCGCCTGTATACTTAGCTTCATCAGAAAACAAGGCGTTCGAAAACAGGTTAGGTTTGTGTACTACATGATTCTAAACTTACATATATGTCTTCATAGTATATTAAGAGAAGCTTCAAAATCCTGAAATGAGAATAAAATCATATATATTACGTCGACCAGTATTTCCTACAGCAAAATATCAGTTTTAAAATCATTGCTTATCTTCTGTTACCTTCGCTACTGTTCTGCGATTATCATGTAAAGTCTTCTTTATTTTAAATTAGTTTTGTAGTTGATAACTAACAAGAGACTAAGGTAAGTCCGTGTAATTTGGACCACTTAACTTTAAGTGCCTATATCTGGACAGAAAACCTTCTTCCAAAACTTACTTTAGCGTGTTAATGAGATGAGCCTTTACCCTTTTGAGAGTTTTCAAGGTTTAGTTCCGCCTACATAATTTGCCAATTATAATTATAGTATTTTTCTAAGGCGTGTAATTTGGTCTGAGAGGATGTGTAAATTGGGCCACTATATCATACATTTATAATTGTTTTGTATGCCTTTATATTTACCTTTAATGTTTGAAATTCAAAATAGTAATTAATTTAGACCTGGAATAATCATTATGTATATCATTATTATTATTCAAAATACCCCAGTGGAGCAGATTAACTTTAACAAAATAAATATCACCTTACATAAATTTCATCCAAAATTTTGTGAACACTGTTAATATTTTCAGGTTTTTGTTGCAAATTAAAGGAGGATTTCATTGTTCATCCCACAATGCACCTGTCACAAGGGTAATAAATTGAATCATTTATATTAATACAGTCTTCATGAGCCCATGCTTTGCATTTATTGCACTGTATCCAGTCTTACTTGTGAGATTCCCCACATACAACACAAAAAGTCTCTTCTGAGTTTTTATTTTCGTCTTTCTCAGATTTTTCCATTTCTTTTTCCTCTAGATTTGCTACCTTCTCTTGTTGTCATCTGGGAATTTACGCAACTTATATATTATGTAACAGTAATATGTACATATCTAAATAAATTACCAAAGTAAATAAAACACATGACTTCAAATAAATAAATATACACACATGCTCATTTGGAATGTGATACCCGGACATTCCGTGTAATTTTGCGGTCCAAATTACACTTCACCTTCGATCCAAATTACACGACACAACACAACTTTATGAGTATCACATTTCTTATAATCCTAAACGGAATTAATGAAATAAACCTATATCACACTTGCCTTAGTATGTTGACTGTTCCGTCGTTTTAGTTTGGTTTCTAAAGAAAGCTCTTAGATGGAAGAAAACATGATACCAAAAGCGGGACAAAATTACAACGAAAACGCTCTGAACAAAGATCACAAATTCCCTCCAAGGCTATTGACAATAGAATGCGGAAAATTGGAGGGAACACATACAACATCTTCTCAAGATAATCGTATTATTGATGCTCCCAACAGTACCCATTTTATTAAAGTGACATCGGTTTAAATACACGCTGGTCCAAATTACACGGTCTTCCCCTATACAAGATTAGATAACGTTAAAGTTTGAAATATGAGGACCGTTTTTTTTATCAACTTCCGATAGGCTATAAATAAAAGACAAGTTCATAGAAACCAATTATTTTATTACTAAAAGATTTGTACACTTATGGTTACTTTTCAACATGATAACCGAAAAGATTGAGACATTTATCATACCTGTGCACAAGTTTTGCAATACCCGTGCAATAGAAAAACACTTTAATGCGACCATCAGAATTTATTGCTGGCAACGCTTTGTTAGTATTGGCACTCAACAATGAAAGTGATGTTGAGAAAGGCATTGTGACAATGCCGTCCGTGTGTATGGCATCTCTCAAGTTCTCTCTAGTAACAGTTTAACTTAGTTCCCTTCATTCTGGTTTCACCCTTTTACTGCCAGCCCGAATGACAAAGTACTGTCTGAAATGTGCCAAGCAATTTTAGAGGCGAATGCAGGGTTTTTGAGTTATTAATAATAAAATGAGTACTAAATGGCATGGAGCTGCATCTTTTTTCATTTATAGTAAACCTTTGTCTACTGTATAATATACATGATATGGATGGGAAGTCTTCAATATTTAAAAAAAAAAAAACAATAAAAATGTGAAAATAAAATTAAAAATATCAATACAATTAATAATCTGACTTACAAAACCATACTACACAGAAAATCCAGGCTAATTAACAAAAGTTACAAGCATTTCATTACTAAAAACATCCTTTTTTGGTATAGTGTTTAATTTTTTAAAGTACAAAAAATGAATTCACGTAACCTGAAGGCTGAAAACGGTAAAAAAAAACAAAAAACAAATGACACACAAAAAAGAAAACCCTGACACACACATAAGCATGATAATAATATTAATAAAAACGTCATAAAACAATAGGATACGAATGTGACAGTTTACCTTACAATTTAATTTTTGTGATATTGCGTATCTGAATGATTGATTCACATTGTATTCGTCATATGGTTACACCTCCGTAAATCCATTTTGATGAGTACGCCGAATATTTGCATGCATACGAAGGCCAATATCGAATGAATTTTCATCGCTAAAGCTAGAATATATATCTTCCTCTCTTACATCGATGACAGAAACGATTTAATCAAGATCTGAAAATTCAAAATCACTCAATTTCTTCTAATGCATCGCGAACTTCATTTCGTAACCTTCGGCTAAACGACGCCATATTTCAACCAACATAAATAAACACTGGAACAGAAGCATTAAATTTGGAGCTAATTAAGCGCTTTGGAGTGTATATAAGGTCCGGAAAGGCTCTAGAAAACCTTTCTCTATGGCTATAACGTAGAAAATATACAGACTTTCCTGCTGGAAAGAGTTAAAACGTATGAAAACGGCATCACGATTTGGTCGTGATCCGAAGGGGTTAATGCTTAAAAATTCTTAAATTTGGATTAATTGTTTTTTCACAAAAGCCGTGTGTAGGACAGGAGTTGGATGGGTGGCTATAGCATTGAATTTTTCAGTCTGACTCAACCTATCCAACTCCTGTCCTGCACACGGCTTGTGTGGGAAAACAATTAATCCAATACCTATTGACCAAAATATTTGGGTCTTAAAGTACTTACAACATTGTAAGTCGCCATTGGAGTTGTTATCTCGAAATAATTTGAGAACACCTTGTGGTTTACCGGAAAACTTGCAGGTCAGTTGAGAAATTCATAGCTCTGCCGGCATGTTGCCATGGTAGCTCAGTGGCAGAGCAACCGGTTGGAGATCGGGAGATCCGTGGTTCAAATCCCGGCTATGGCATTGAATTGTTCAGACTGACTCTACCTATCAAATTCTTAAGTTTACTTATCATACTCAAAATTAAAACACCACTAAACAACAGCTAACACCTATTCTTTGTTAAAAATCAGTTATTCATTACTTCTAAATTGTCTTTGCTCTAATGTAGGCTATAAATAAGGCATACTGTGCGTACACACATAAATAAACACTGGATAAAAAAATTAATTTCGAGTTAATTAAGCACCTTGAGCGTAGATAAGGTCCTTAAGCGCTCTAGAAATCCATTCTCTATGGCTATGACGTAGAAAGTACACAGACCTTCCCGCTGGAAAGAGTTAAAACGAATGAAAACGTCATCACGATTACATCGTGATTGGCACTTTTGGCAAATTTTCGGATCACGATGAGATCGTGATTAGCACTATAAGGGTTAGTGCTTAAAATTTCGTAAATTTACTTCATACTCAACATTAAAATACATCTAAATAACAGCTGTCTGACTCATACATGATATTTGTTAATCACTTCTAACGTTATATTTGCTCTAATGTAGGCTATAAAGAAAATATACTGTGGGTACACAGATAGTAAAGCGTCAGCCAACTCTGCAAATCCGTCCTGGTCTCTGCCAGACGGGAATAAGCTATTTTCGCTGATGCAGTTGGCGACAATGAAAGATACAGTTCATGTAATAACGTGCAACTGTGACAGACAGTGGGTTCTACAGACCCCCTTTCATC